>CM076569.1:672453090-673021852 GCA_034641835.2 Pinus albicaulis
CCAAGCTCTTTTGGAAGGCGGGCAAGCATGTATTGCGCTATATCAGAGGCACATCGGGATATGGTCTATGGTACAGACAGGAGGATGGAGTGAAGCTTTCTGGCTTCACTGATGCAGATTGGGCGGGGAGTCCAACGGACCGGAAGAGCACTTCTGGAGGAGTTTTCAGCATTGGGTCGACAGCAGTTTCCTGGTACAGCAGGAAGCAGAGATCCGTGGCACTCAGTTCAGCAGAGGCCGAGTACACGGCAGCAAGTTTGGCTGCATGCGAGGCTATTTGGATGAGGAAGATCCTCGCAGGTTTGTTCAGGTTGCATTTGGAGCCTACAGTGATCTACTGTGATAACCAGAGTTGCATTAAACTCTCGGCCAATCCAGTATTTCATGATAGGTCCAAACACATCGACATCAGGTACCATCATATCAGAGATTGTGTTCAGTGGAGAATCATGATGCTTTCATATGTTCCCATGGAGGATCAGGATGTCGACATCCTGACGAAGGCGCTCACCAGGAGCAAGTTCGAATTCCACAGAGGCAGGATAGGGGTTGCAGATAATCCATATCTTGCTGAGAGGGAGTGTTGAAAATGCAGCAATATGATGGAGCTTAGTGAAATGAAGTCGCCTTCACTAAGTGGGCCCGCAGGCAAATTCTGGCGCAAATTCTATTTTTAGACTATGTCTATTTTTAGACATATGGAGCATGGTTCGGGGATTCCAGTTTGAGATTCTTGAAGTATGTGTCATGTTGGTAAAAATAGATGAGACTCTATTTTGAGGTCAAAGAGGTCGAAGTCTATTTTTAGACTGCCTCTCCTTAAAACAGGGAAGTCAAATATTATTTACCCTTAATAATATTTAGACTATAAGCAGCAGTTTACTCTCTTGGAGCACTTCAGTTCGAGCTACAGAAGTGGCTCATGCATCTGACAGAGGAATCACGTGGTTCCCAAGGGTTTGATGGCATCATGCATGGTTGACTTCAGTTGGACTTCAGTGGCAGAAGTTTGGAGGAGTTAATGAGACAGATAGTGGAGTTGTGTTCTGTTTATTTTAGTTGAGCTGATTGAGATTAGTTTAACTAGCTAATCAATTAGTTATGAGTGGAGTGAATTAAATATTATTTAATTCATTAATTAGTAACTCATTATTCAACTCAAGAACACATCAGTTCACTACAGTGCATGATCAGTTCAGTGGAGACCAGTGAAAGAGGTAGATGAAAGGGTGGAGTTAGCTATCAATTGTGACTATACTGTTGCTATTTGCAACACACATATAGGTGGAGTAAGCCCATGAGGATTGCGCAGTTCAGGCTGGTGGTTTATCTATATAAAGAGGCCATCCCATAGCATTGAAACACGCAATAGAGGCAAGGCAATTGGCGGTGAGTTTTGAACCAGTAACTTGTTCAAAACTGAGCTAGATTGTGAGTAACTTCATGAGAAAGTACTGAGTACTTGTGAGGATTATTGTACTGAGTTTGTTACTTGATTTCTCCATTATAATATACACAATAGCTGCGGGGTTTTCAGCTATAAGTTTCCCCATACATACTGTGTTAATGTGTATGATGATTTGATGTGTTATCGCTTGATTTTATTTCCGCATGTGTGATGATCTGAGTTGATCTGAGTGGAAGAGATTATGTGTTGCATATAAATTCGAATTGTATGTGATCAGGATAGTCTCGGTGAATAATTAATCATTATTCAGCAAATTTCTACATCTTTCATGAATCCCTTTGGCACTTAGACTTTGATGGCTCAGTTAACAAATTAGGAGCAGGAGCAGGAGTATGGATTACAAATATGGAGACTAATCACTCAGAAGGACATGCCTTCAGACTCAACTTCAAATGCACCAACAATATGACTGAGTATGAGGTATTCATTCTACGCCTCCACACTAGAAAATTTGGCGGAAATTCCGACGGCCAATTCGTCGCTATTCCGACACATAGTCGTCGCAAGAGCGACAGTTCAAGGGCGGACAAACCGTGGTTTTTCATGTCGTCGCAGTTCCGACACACGTAAAAAGTGTCGCACTATCGACACTTCTTCCGTCGCTTCCGAACAAGCGTCACTCTTCCGACGTCTCACAAACCGTCGCGCCTCCGACGTTTGTAAACTGTCGCACTTCCGATGAAATGTGGTTCGACGTTTGGAACGTCGCTCTTCCGACGCTTGTAAACGGTCGCAATTCCGACCCAACGTGGTCCGACGTTTTGGACGTCGCTCTTCCGACGTCAGTAAGATGTCGCAATGCCGACGATATGTGGTCCGACGTTTGGAACATCGCTCTTCCGACGTTTATAACGTCGCTCTTCCGACGTTTGTAATCTGTCGCAATTCCGACGAAATGTGATCTGACGTTTTTATACTGTCTCTCTTCTGACGTTCCTAGGTTGTCGTAGTTCCGACGTCTACAAAGCGTCGGTAGATCGACGGAGGGTTCAATTTAAAAAAAAAAAATTAAAACTTTAAAATACGAGAAACGCTGTTTTGAATATATTATATGAAGTAAAACAGTCCATGAAGTTATTACATTTTCACATCTGAAGATTGGAACCCAAATATCCATCCAGAAAAGTGGAAGTCCCACCCCAGACAGTGATAGAAAAATACCCCATGTCACATACAGGTACTTGATATAAAACCCATTAACGGTCCACATGGAGATTATCGACAATCTGAGAAAGCATCCAAATATGCCCAAGGCATCTATAAGAAAGTGAAATAGCAGTATGTAGAATAGTAAAACAAAAGATAGAGTACCGACGTCCATTGTTCCAAATACAAATTAAAGTACCCAAAATCCTTGAACAGAGAAAAACGCTAATCATGTGAGGAGTGTGATATGTCCAAAGTATAAAAAGACCATCAGACCATATCAATAAACCAGCAACATAGACCAGCATCGCTAGTTTTGAAGGCAGAGTGATAAACATTAATCATTTTTTTTATCCCGCAACAGAGAAAAACGCTAATCATGTGAGGAGTGTGATATGTCCAAAATATAAAAAGACCATCAGACCATATCAATAAACCAGCAACATAGACCAGCATCGCTAGTTTTGAAGGCAGAGTGATAAACATTAATCATTTTTTTTTTCACAAGAGAAAAACGATGTTTTGAATATATTGTATGAAGTAAAACAGTCCATGAAGTCATTACATTTTCACATCTTAAGATTGGAACCCAAATATCCATCCAGAAAAGTGGAAGTCCCACCCCAGACAATGATAGAAAAATACCCCATGTCACATACAACGACTTGATATAAAACCCAGTAACAGTCCACATGGAGATTATCGACAATCTGAGAAAGCATCCAAATATTCCCAAGGCATCTATAAGAAAGTGAAATAGCAGTATGTAGAATAGTAAAGCAACAGATAGAGTACGTACCGACGTCCATTGTTCCAAATACAAATTAAAGTACCCAAAATCCTTGAACAGAGAAAAACGCTAACCATGTGAGGAGTGTGATATGTCCAAAATATAAAAAGACCATCAGACCATATCAATAAACCAGCAACATAGACCAGCATCGCTAGTTTTGAAGGCAAAATGATAAACATTAATCATTTTTTTTTCAGAAGAGAAAAAACGCTATTTTGAATATATTATATGAAGTAAAACAGTCCATGAAGTCATTACATTTTCACATTTGAAGATTGGAACCCAAATATCCATCCAGAAAAGTGGAAGTCCCACCCCAGACAATGATAGAAAAATACCCCATGTCACATACACGGACATGATATAAAATCCAGTAACGGTCCACATGGAGATTATCGACAATCTGAGAAAGCATTCAAATATGCCCGAGGCATCTATAAGAAAGTGAAATAGCAGTATGTAGAACAGTAAAGCAACATATAGAGTACCGACGTCCATTGTTCCAAATACAAATTAAAGTACCCAAAATCCTTGAACAGATCAAGAAAAACGCTAATCATGTGAGAATTCTAAGTAAAGTTAATCTATTAACATTGCAAATAAAATTACACCGAAGTCAAAAACATTGCCTGGCCAGACTCATGGAAAATTTGTCATCAAAAAATCAAAAAATTAAGAAGACTGCCCTCATACGGGGAAACCAGTCTTGAACGTTTAATTTACAGAATTCAAAAATATTACAAAGGTCCAGCACAGTGAAATAAAGTAAAAGCAGCCCAATTAAGTGGGCCCGAATTAACCAAACTACTCCTCCAGTGGTTCCTCCACGATTCGGCACCATCCTTCGGAAGGTCCAGGATCGCTAGGTGCTACCTCCACATGCATGCCACAGCTCCCCTCCTGAAGGCCCGAATGCTGGCCGGCTTTTTCCGAGCTCAGACCCGCTGGACGGGTGCATTCTTCCTCCGTTTGGGCCTCCTCGCGGAATACCACAGTGACTAAAGCCGTGATTCTTGGGCGGTTGAGAGAGAAATTAAAGGAAAATTGCGCAGTGCGCGTCGTGGGAGAAGGTGAACTAGTGGTGGGGAAGCCAGGAGCAGGGGAATCCATACGGTGGCCAGATGCTACAAGCCGACCCCGCCCACTCCTAGTATTTGGATATCGACCTAAGTAATAATCACTGGACTGGCCGGAAGTCGACTCTGTTGAGGGGCTGGAGGGAGCGCGCCGGGGTTGACCTCTAGTGCTCCCCCTGCGGCAACGCATCCTATGACGCACACGAGGCATGGGTGCAATCTCAGGCGCAGTGGGCACAAGAGGAGACGAAGAAGCAGAATTCCAATTAACAGAGGAAGACAGACAGAGACAGAACCGAGAGAAATGCAAATATGCAACAAGGTCTAGGCAGCAGTTCAGCTGGCCACTTCTCCTTATCGTCACAGTTAGCAGGTAGTGTAATCCAGCAACCGGCTTGTCTGAAAAACCATGGCTAAACGCCATTTTGTCGACCCGTCTGCAATGCAATCAAAGGACGCCCGTCATAATTAATCTCTGATCATTAATAATGAGAGCCAAAGGCCGGATCAAATTGGAGCGTGCGGAATCGCTAAGAGGAGTGGAGGTCCGATCTTGAACAGTGTTAAAAATTAATTAATGCGGATTTGATGTGAAAACTTAATTAAACAGCGTTAAATGTTAATGTGATTGATATGAAATCGCCATATCCATGTCCCATCACCTTAAACGCCATCGAATGCACCCGCAGCCGGGAGCAGGGCAAGTTTTTATTGAGGACACGTGGCAAAAATTGACTGGAGCGGATATTTGTTTGGGCCGCTCGCGCAGTGGAAATCCGGACCCGTAAAATATTAGGGTGAATTTGATAAGAAATTCGCGTCACAAAATTGGCCGACGTCAGCAGGCTATTTTGGAACGCGAATTTGGTTTGAATTATGGTTTATCGCCGTTTGAAGTCCGGCGGGCTCGACTTAAGAACAAATTTGTTTGATCCCATCTTATAAAATTTGTGTTGGTTTTCTTTGATAATACACATATTTATAATAAATCATGGGAATACCACACTAAACATGTGGAAAAGTTATGTAAATAATTATTGAGAACAATCATTTTTATGTAAAAATATCCAAGGCGAGGTCTGTGTAGAGAACCGGGGTCGTGAAAACTGTTCAAATATAAAAATCCCTCTTAATAAAGAGACAAAATTGTTGTGCTTTCGGAACCTGACCCGAGGATTGGACATGAGTTAACAAACAAAAGGATAGCGGAACCAGACTTGCACCCGTGGTTAAGCCCTCTACCAAAACCACGAGCGGAATCACAAAAGTGGGTTGACCATATCGCACCGCTTTTGCGGAGTAGGCGGTATTTCCTATTCGCGAGCGATTCCATAGGGAATGCGACACGTGGCGAAGTGACCCCCGGAAAACCACCGTTTAACCCGCGCCATCACACATTAAAGCCCGACGTTGGAAGCCGAGCGAAATTGCCAAGAGTCGTTGATTTGGAGAAGGGCCATCGGACGGTGGTCACACGTTGAACTTGCCCGGAGGTTAACTAAGGTGTGCGGAGGATAGCCAGGTATGATACGAGTGTTTGATTGGTTATTGATATATATAGGTGGGGCCGGAGTATAATGAAATTGTTTAATTAAACGATTGGCGGATAATTAGCATAAGTTTGGAGCGTGATTTTTGTAAGGCTGGGTGGTGAAATATAGAGCCGAAAGTTCATTACAAGTTATTTATTTAAAAAGAAACGTGGAATATAAATACAAAGTGTTGAAAGTTAAACATTGGTTATAAGGATTGGAGATAATATAAAGTCGGGAATATAAATTAAAGTCCAACCATTGTGGATAGTATTTATTTATCAAATTCTACGAATTTGATAAATAAACTCGAAGAAAGAAGAAGTCAATTAAGACTCAGGCTGGAGGAAAAGAACAGGGTACACCAAGGGAAAATGCTGACAGAGCGATTGTAGACACACCAGCTCTCCTTGGGGGTCCAATTTCAGTTTTGTTGCGTCACACGATGATCTCTCTTCTCTGGCATTTACTCGTATTGAAGATCACTATTCTAGGAATAAGGAGTTATTTTCTCCAAAAATAACCCTAGCCAAACATTGACAATGCATCAAGGATATCTTTCTATGCTTCATAAGTACATATGTTCTACTTCTAAATCATGTCTTGGAAGTGGTTTTTTTGCTGGAAATTATTCACCATTTGGTTTCATACCAAAGTCTTTTTCACATTTTCAACATCCAATACATGAAAAAGATAATGGTTTAAAACAACATAAATATTTGAAATTTTGCAAGAATTGTCTGGCACACTTTGAATATGAATTTTGAAGTCAAGTGCATGATGCTGTATAAGATCAAGTGTCATTTTGAATACCAAATGTTTCACAAGAAACTTCTCAACATGCTACCCTGCAGTAAGGATTAAATGACAATATTGCATCGACTATTTCCATAATAAAAGTGCACCTCGGCCATAAGACTAAACAACTACAAATGTTGTAGATCTAACAAGACCACACAATCAAATGTATTCCACAAGGCCAATACCGTATGAAAAATGAAAAGGAGTTTGCAACCAAAAATACCTTAGGCAACTAATTCAATTAGATACACCAAACCATCAGCAAAAAGGAAAACTAGCCTACTCAAAAGGCAAGCGTTTACCTCCTTTGACAAAATTTTGAGTTCCGAAACAAGGGCCTTTATTGTCTTGTCAATGCCCCTAGTAATTTTAATGGGGTTTGCACCTACTGCAACAACCTAAACAAAAAGGTTTCATTTCAAATTATTTTCCACAAATTTAAGATACAACCATTGTCAGTTTTGTATTTCCTAACAAGCTCATAAATTTTGACAAAAGAACCAAAATTTTTTAATACCCGATAGCAATTTTTTCACTCAAAAACTATCTTAGACTCAATAAGCCCAACCCAAAACTAAAAAACCAAACACCATAAGACCCTACAAAAATGAATAGATGATCTTAATCTAGTACTATCGACAAAAATTTACCTTTACACCCTCACTTATTAAACCCTGTGCTGTTGAATTTTAACTTCAACTGCTGCAGCAGAAGGACGGATGCAGCAGCAACATTTTTTTTTGGAGGTTGCTTGCATGCCATCCAGAAATTTAATTCAGCATTTAAAATTCCCGCAAGTTTTTTTTGTAGACGGCCACAGCCATATTTCTGTACAGAATTGTATTTAAACACAACAGCCAGCATTAACGCAATTCACCAACCAGAAATTAAACAAACAGAAATTTACCCGACAGTTTTGTAAATTCAAAAGGAGGACACATGGAGCATTAATATTGGATCGCATGAAATTGAAGGGAATCTGAAAACCTGAAAACCGGACCCGAATTTTTTATAAGGCACATTGGATTGAGAATTCGAGTTACAAATTAGGCAGATGTCAGCATCCCACTTTGGAATGCAAATTTGGTTTGAAATTCAATCTATTCAGACTTTTGAAGTCCAACGGAAAGGGTTCTTTAATGTTTTGATAGTTTAATTTTATGTATGCTTTAATATATACATATGTTTTAAAAATATGTTATATATATATCATATGCGAAATGAAAGGTGGGCCATAGAATTTAGTTTTAATTTTATTTTTTTTAAAAGAGGGTTTATTATAATATGTTTTATATGTTATGGCATATAAAAATAAAAAGGTCGAAAAAGCTTGGTAGTTTTTTTTATAGATAGTACGTAAATTTTTTATTACACAGCAGTGTGTAAAAAGTGAAAGACTGAGTGTAACTTTTTAAGTGTGTATGCACAGCAGTGCGAAAGGGAAAAACACAGCAGAGTGTTTTAGAGACAGAGTATGTTTGTTTTGAACAGACAATGAGTCGGTTTTATGCACTGCGTTTTGTAGCAGTCATAATTTTGTAATCCCTCTCAGTGAGGAAGTAGTGTAATAGTTTTTTTTTGAGTTATTGAAGGGAATAGAAGTGTGTTTTCAAAGTATTGAAACTCTGTCTCCTGTCAAAGAAATTTTTATTTTCTCTATGTTAGAGGAAGGGAGATTTATTCTCCATTCATTGTTCTGGAATTTTTCAATATTCCAACATGTGCAAGAACAACATATGTTGTGGTTCCATCCCCAGCTAAATCATTTGTCTTTGCCGCAGCTTGCCTTACCAACTTGGCCCCAATATTTTCAACTGGGTCCTCTAATTCAACCAATAAAAAGGCCAAACCATAGCATTGAGATACATTTCATTACACTGTCAATAACAATAAAATTTGACTCAGCCATAACCCTTTCCTTTTATTGTTGTGAAAAGCTTTATGCATTACTCTAATGTGGCTATTCCATAGGCCAAGTAGACCACTGGGTAACAAATATGTTTCCTTTCACCTTTGAGATTTCAAATTATGCCTACCAAATCTAAGACATTTAAGAGGGGGAACTAATACAACGTTAAAAAGAAAACCAGAGCACACATCTACAAATTACCTCCTTAGCTACTATCATACCATCATTAACTATTTTTGGAGAACCATGCTTGCTCTCCAAGACAACATTTTTCCCTTCGCCCCAAGGGTGACTCCAACAAGATCAGCAAGTTTGTTCACACCGCCTGCAAGACAAATTGACAATGCTTTCAGTAAGTGTGCAATTGAATGTCAGACCATATGCCAAAACAAACCTCCATGAAAAATTAAAATAACACATTAAAATCGAATATAAGTGGACAAGGAAAGATCCACCGCAGTGAAGTTTCACGTGCAGGTGACCTTCCTTTAAACATAATTTTTTCTCTGACCTGCAATTTTTTTGTCACTGAGCCATCCTTGTTGAAGTACAACTCCTTTTCCATAGCTCTTGTATTAACTATCTTCTCTCTGTCACGTAATCTCAGAGTCCCTCTTCTGCTTGAGCGATTAAAGGAAATGGGTGAAAAAACTGAAAGAGAAGACCATTGTCTGCCATAATTATCAAACATTGCACCCAACTTCTTCCCCTTTCCATTGTTACCCAATGAGGTAGATGTGGCAATTGTTGTCATACCGCCCAAAGTAGAGACCATCTTCTCTTATGCTGAATATAGAATTACAAGATCTTCATATTAGTATGAACCTTAAAAAACATGACTCCCATTGCTAAAAACCACTTTTAAGTTGTAACATGCAAACTAAACAACTATCGCAACTTTTGGAAACTTCTGGAGCATTAAGAGAGAAACAACCAAAGAGAAATACAACCACAATCCTCATTTTAATGAGACCGAACTATATATTTGCATTAAGATAATAGAAAGAAATCACGACTATATTAAGGCCAACACAAAACAATCTTTAACCAGTGTCTCTTGCGGCCTTCAGGTTGCCATGCTAGAGGTTGCATATTTTTAATTTAAATTCTTGACCTCTCGTGCCCATCTATGAATGCATCCAATGGGATATATACATCAAATGCTCCTTTATATCCCCAAAAACAAATTCCCTACTACAAGAGCACCAATATTGATGGATCACCCCACACCATCCCACCCACTAGAAACGGTGAAAAAGGAAACCTGAGAAACCTTCTAAAATATCTCAAGATGACTATATGGGTGGTTCTTATGAATCAACCAACCATTCACAACATGCTCATCAATCCAAACCATGAGTATTATGTGACAATATTCAAGCAGGCACTGAATCGGATTTCTGAAGCTATGTTAGAGAAACCCTAAACTCTCACTGAAAATAGGTGAAATGTGGCACCACTCAGAGATTGACATGTGCCAATTGGTACAAGTGGTAGGCAATTGGCATGCTCAAACAACGAGGTGATGCAGGAATGACATGAGGGAGAAAATATCAGAAAAGCCCCAAATCTGGAGAACTAAAGTTCATCACCAACCTGAGATTGACAACTTTACATGATGTAACCTATGAAATCGTAAATGGAGAAATCATAGTAACAATAAAGTAACCTATGTAACAATAAAGTCGGATTCATCCTGGGAGTGGTAATGGGAAAAATCATAGTGAACAAAAGGAAACATGCATAGTTTCTTACAATCAAATAGATGAAAAAACACATACAAAAAACCTAGATAATAATCATGAACAAGCTTAATATTGAATTATGAACTGTAAAGGAACTTACAAAATGTGACATTACGAACCCGGTCAAGCGCACAAGCAAAAATATCCTGGACATGACCCTGGTTGACAAGTTGTATTGCTCATGATGCAAGAGGATTTGTACCTGCACTGCCAAGTCAATCAAAATCCATCATTATCTATACAATAAATACAAGTAACTGATGTAGTATTTTTTACTCTAAGATGCATTCTTATGATAATGTTAGAACATATGTTGAAAATGTCAAAACATACCTGAATAAGCTCCTCTTCGTTTCAAGAACAATTTAATGGAGTCGCATGAACTTGGAACAAGCCTCCCACGATCTGAAAGAGTAGCAACTAAGTCAACAGTGACTTTTTTGTTGCTACACTGGATCGAGGGAGGTTTGCTCCAAGATTAAATCGCTCCAATAAATTATTCTCTACTAAACATGGCCAACCACGTGAAGGTGGAAGCTCTTATGGCCCCTCCCCCCCCCCCTCACATCACTCTCAATTCCCCAATACCCAATCTATATTTCATTTTTTACTTTCATGAGCATAAAAAAATATTCAATAACTAATAAAAAAACAATTCAACAAAAAGTACGCAAGGAAACATTGCAATTAATGCTTGACATAAAAATAGTATGATAAATGAGTTTTTTATATAACGCAAAAAAACGTTCCAAGTATGGTAACGTTTGTCTTATAATAATACAATATTTTACATTGTCAAATTTTCTTTTCTTCTTCCTATTTTTAAAGCTCCTAATTACATCATCAATATCATCGTGCTCTGCTCCTATTTCGTGCCTTTCAACCCGCACTGCTGACCTAGTTGCTTATTCACGATGTCTGGGCTCATCCAGTGACGGGGCATCGCCTACAAAAACAGATAATATTAAATTTTAATTGTCAGTTTTTAAATATCATTGAACTAGTTCGGTAATATTAATAAAAAAAATTGCAATTAGATTATTTACCTGGTGCACCAGTTGTCGCCGCTGACCTAGTTGCGTTGTCACGATGTCTGGTCTCATCTAGTGACGGGGCATTGCCTACAAAAACAGATAATATTAAATTTTAATTGTCAGTTTTTAAATATCATTGAACTAGTTCGGTAATATTAATAAAAAAAATTGCAATGAGATTATTTACCTGGTGCACCAGTTGTCGCCGTTGGGACTGTTGCCCTGTCTTTCTCTCTGGTGGTAAGATCCTCAAGGGAAACATTCTCTGTCATTTAAAAAAAAAACGTTATAAGGACAACCATCAAGGTATAATTAGAAAAAATTATAAGTGGAAATTAATTACCGTCACGGCCCTCACTGATAGCAGCATTGTCGGCCTGGTCCCCACTACAATGATCAAGTTGCACGAGAGGATCATCTACATCTGGCTCTAAAACTGGGTTATTTACCTCGTCGGTAGTGTTGCTCCCCTGATTTAAACAAAGTTGTTAGACATTAACTTTATGGACGAAAACAAAAATATTGAAAGGTTAATGTTTTACCTTATCAGGCATTGTAGATCTTGGGACCTGCCCCAAGCTTCTGCGACGTTCAACTACAGCTTGATAGCCAAAACTGAAAGCAATATTTTTATCTTCCTCTGTAGTTATTGTTCCAAAGTCATCACCCTACATTATATATGATTGTGTATTTTTAATCATATCTGATAGGATTACAAAAACGTTGGAAGGTGATACAATTAATTATAAGATGTTTAGCTACTTAATTACAATTCTTGCAGCTAATTTCAAGTAGCCACCCCGGCCGAGCTTGTGATGGCCCTTTTTCTCAATCCTAGCTTTGGTTGCCTTTGAGGTGTGAGGAAACCTAGCATCAAAATATTGAAGTTAGATATGACGTAGCACACTTTTGTTTTAGACATAAAGAAAATTAAAGCTATTGAATTAAAGTTGTAATTTACCTTGCGGGTCTAGTTGGCATTTTTCCTTCTTTCTTTGCCCTTTTCTCTTTTCCGTCATGGATGAGTGCTCTCCACTCACTCTCTGAAACTGCAAGAGGATGCTCATATCTAGGGTTAAATTGAAATTGCGTCCTATAGGTGTCCCTGGTATATTTCAAATATTTGCCGGCTACCTGAGCCACCGCTTTTCTGTCAAATGTGCCGACCCCAAAAAGGGCTTCTAGATAATCTAAAAGTTCTTTTTTCAGGTTGGAATTCTGGGAATTCCACCCTGTACGTATGTTTGGGCCAAAAATTACCAACGCATGGCTCTCTAGAATCCTGTAGAACTCATTGTTTCCTACACAGAATAAAACCAAAAGAAAAAGAAGATATTATCATTAATTTAAAAATAAAAATCATGATAAATATGTTTTAGATAAAGTACATGAAATAGTTAAATTATTAAAATTTACCTGGGAGTTGTACATGCTTTATAGGGACACCCTCATCGTTCACCAACAACGTGCCATTAATGGTCCCTGTGGAGCTGACACGTGTAGCTCCAGGAAACGCAATAATGTAGCTGGCCATATCAGCCTCATCATTGCCAACACGTTCAGCAGTTGGCTGGGTGTCAGCTTGGGCATGGTGTGTTTCTTGGCTAGCACCTAAAGGAGTAGAAGGTGTACGAGAGGGTTGTTGGGCAATCTCTTGCCCTTGTGTCCCACTACCACCAACACCGGGTTCATCAAATGCCAGAAAACGCTACATACAAAAGAACTTTTTGTTAGTTTAGTCAATGTAAAAATTAAAATCAAACTATCACAATTCATCTCATGCAGAACAAAAAAAATATCCTTTTGACTTTTTATTATTACCTGATATCTTTCTAGCTGCCTCATAAGATGTTGTATCCTCTCTTATGTTTCAGGTGTTTGAGGCGCGTCTATCAAAGTATTAAATTCCGACCTTGCATCTCATGCCTTTTTTTGCAACAAGAACACTGGAGATAGGGATGAAGAAAGCTCTTCCTCAAAGAGGGAATCATCAGGTGTACCATGGCTAGGTGTCTGCATATTTGAACAAAATTAATATTATTTCAATTATGTAAATAACTAAAATACCCGAAGATAGAGCAATGCTAGCACTTTACATGTTCTTCCGCTGGCCTCTTTCCGCGATCATCCCGTCTCGGGGTTGTTCCTGCACTGCTCTGATCAGTCTGCCACATTGCAATAAAATCATAAATGTAAAAACTTGAAAACAATATCTAACTTGAAAACACAAAATGAAAACTGAAATAATTTCTAATAAGACACCGGAAGACAGAGTTAGAGTTTCAAATATGCCTTGCATTGAATTCAGTCCTGGAAACATGTCATTGCACATTAAGGCACCCAAACATTCAATCCACGAATGAGATATTTAAGTAGGCTTCTCTTATTCTGGGAAAACACCATACCTATAATGCATTCACTTGCATGTATAAAGGGAAAGGAAAACATGTTTTCATACAACGGTGACAAAGGCATCTTGGGGAAAGGTATCCTCACTTTTTATTTATGTTTTTCACCCACACCACTCTCGTGTTTTCACTAATCCCGTTTTGTCATTTTTGGATTCAAATTAAGTTAAGGCCTTAAGTATTTTTTGACCTTTCGGTGTAGTTTTTATAAGTGGCATGTATGGATTTTCCATTAATTCTGCACTTTTCTCTTCATGCGCATGTTTCCCTGGAAATCAAATGCATGATTTAGTCCCATACATTTAACAAGTTGTTGAATCAACTCCATAGGAAATATCATGTTTCCTATTCAATCAAAATTTATCTCAGTTAGGGTAGGTAGGAAGGTTTTCCCTTTGTATTAATAGGGCACTTCTAGCTTGAATTTTTATTATATCTTTCAAATTTAGTGTCGTTTCAATTAGGGCATGAATTTTTGCAACTTTCAAGGTGAGAATGAACAAAGACAAATTTTTGTGATGAATGACTGTATATGACTCCATGGCCAGAGGAAAAGGCACTAATCTACTTCTTCAAATATCTATAGTTCTCATTCACCTCATACGGAGATGGTCCCCGATTTTGAGCCAAATGTTGCAGAAAAAAGTTCCCCCCCCCCATAATTTGATATTCAATGGAAATTTCTTAAATTGATGATGGGGCATGATTATGGAACATTGGCACATACATATGTAATGGAATTCCAAGATCATGATATATGTTTGCATATGTTTATGGCAATGTTCCACCAAGTCCCCCGGAGGTGGGAGCGAGGGGGCGAGGGAGCGCGGGAGCGGCCTATGCAAAAGCTCCCTACCAATTTTCAGGAAACGTGGGGGGACGTCGGGGTCATAAAAATTATAAAATTTAATATTTAAAATGTAACTATATTTTTGCAAGGAATGTATATACAGTCATCATACACTTGCATCATGAAACATAAATCATAAATGATAAAATTACAAATCGATGAATGATGAATATATAATTGAAACAAATTTAAAAGTTAAAAGTTAAAACATACATCATACAATCATGCATGTAAGTTTGTAAGTTTGTAACTATATAATCATTAATGTAACTACTAACAATGTACAATGAAAATAAAGTTTAAGATATCATATGACATATTATATCAAGATTCAAAATAGAGTTTAAACTGAAGTTTACAACTCAAGTCCGAAACATAAAACTTAAACGCAAATAAGTTATGTCTGAAACATAAAACATAAAACATAACATATGAATATCAAATGATATCATCATACTGATAAATGAGCATAAATGCTCAAGTTAATGCTCCACTAGTCTCTGCATCCAACTTCTGCACGAATATATCAAGATCAACCATGTCACCATCTGAATCAGAATCACTTGGATTCTCAAATATGCTAAGTGGCACATCAAATTTTAACACGAAACCATAAACTAAAAGGGGCGGTGAGGGGACGTGAGGGGGCGTGAAGGGGGGTGTGAGGGGGCGTGAGGGGGCGTGAAAGGGGGTGTGCGGGGGCGTGAGGGGGCGTGAGGGAAACATCCCCTAGAAGTCCCCAAGACCCCGGAGCGCGAGGGGGCAAGGAATCTAGACCCCTACATATTATATCAAGATTCAAAATAGAGTTTAAACCGAAGTTTACAACTCAAGTCTAAAACATAAAACTTAAACGCAAATAAGTTATGTCTGAAACCTAAAACATAAAACATAACATATGAATATCAAATGATATCATCATAATGATAAATGAGCATAAATGCTCAAGTTAATGCCCCACTAGTCTCTGCATCCAACTTCTGCACGAATATATCAAGATCAACCATGTCACCATCTGAATCATAATCACTTGGATTCTCAAATATGCTAAGTGGCACATCAACTTTTAACACGAAACCATAAACTAAAAGGGGCGGTGAGGGGACGTGAGGGGGCGTGAAGGGGGGTGTGAGGGGGTGTGAGGGGGCGTGAAAGGGGGTGTGCGGGGGCGTGAGGAGGCGTGAGGGAAACATCCCCTAGAATTCCCCAAGACCCCGGAGCGCGAGGGGGCAAGGAATCTAGACCCCTAGGTGGGGGGGCGAGACCCCGTGTAACACTGGTTTATGGAGGTGGTGGAGCAAAAAAGAGCTCAAATAGAGCTGAAATTTTTCACACAAAAAGGACTGTGGGCTTGACTAATGGTTCCATTTAAAAAATGATATCTAGACAGAGAATAAGTGTAGCATGCAAACATGCATTGAAAATCCATCCGAGTTTGCATTGTATTACTTATGATGGATTCAAATTTGGGTTTCAAAATGCCAGGTTATGGCATGATTTTGTCGATAAACCCTTAGTTGGATTCTCATGTTGGTTTAATTTATATTTTAAGTTTGTTTTGCAGTCTTTGGGTGATAGTAACTCATGAACTAGGTTACCAATGTGTAACAATCATATTTCAAGAACAAAGTTGTGATTTTTTTATATTATTATTATTATCTATTAGCTACGAGTATTGACACCTAATGCTTGGAATTTTGACATCTTGATAGCATGGATAATTTCGAAAATGTTTCTAGTAATGTTAACATAATAACTATCATTACGTGTCTTCACTTTTGTCACCATAATAGACCCGTGATATGGACTCATCACACAACTTCATATGCTATGTCCCAACAAGTTCAAACTGGTTGAACCTACCTCATAGTATGGTTATTAAGGACAAGTTGCTTGATATATAACTCGATAGCATAGACCACGTTGCAGTTCTAAAAAGAATCCTCAAGTGTCAAAAAAACTTCACAATATGTTCTACTATAAAGCCTTTTGGGATACCTGAAATAATATATGTATCATTGATGACTTTAAAGTATGACAAGATCCAGAGGGAAAGGAAATCAATGGAAGAGTGATCCACCAATGAGAACCTAGAATTTAGCATCAGATGAGTTAGAGTCTAGGAAATTGAAACCCTATAATTTTAATTAGTGATGAAGGACATCACATAGGTAGTTATATTTTCATGTAGAGTAATCTGTTAATTCAAATTTAAACTACATAATATGAAAGGCATACCATAAATTTTTCCACGTAAGTCCAAACAACCTATAAAAATGGAAAACCTTCTTTTTCCATGGGAAATAATTTACCTTTCCTTTTTCAAGGCAATCTAAATCACAAAAAATATGGACTATACTGCACACATTCTTGGATAATGTGAAAGTGGAAAAGGAATACCCTACACAAGTGATGCACACATGTACATTTGAACACTAATAGATTTTTGTAGTTGAAATGCAATGCTTGTTTTCATTGAAATGTAGGGTTTTTAAAGCAGGGAGAAATAATGGCTGCCAAATTAATAAGCGTTTCTTTGGGAAAAATTTAAATCTTGTATTGGGTGATGAAGATAATAGAGGGTATTGAATCTTGATTCTTGACATCTAGAGAGACCCCTACAGCCTAACACAATCCAATGGAATTGACCAAAAAAACCCAAATAGAGTCAACCCTACTATAGGAGGAAGGGCCTGCAGTAAGAACTTACCATTTTGCAAGAGCTGAGGGCGAATGTTGTTCTGCAAGAGCTGAGGGCGAACACTGAGGGCAAATGTCGTAGGAAAATGCCGACCGCAAGAGCCGAGGGCGAATGCAGTACACGTTGTTCAAAGAGCCGAGGGCGAATCCGTGCTTACTGTCGTTTCCGCAAGAGTCGAGGGCGACGTTTCGTTTCCGCAAGAGCCGTGGCGACGTCGAGGCGACGTTATTTCGCAAGAGCCGTAGGAAAATGCTTCTAGGCGAATGTCGTGTTTTCCAAAGGTGAAGAGCGGAGGGAAGCACGTACGCGTGATATCAGATGTTAATGTAGCACACATGTACATTTGAACACTAATAGATTTTTATACTTGAAATGCAATTCTTGTTTTCATTTAAATGTAGGGTTTTTAAAGCAGGGAGAAATAATGGCTGCCAAATTAATAAGCGTTTCTTTGGGAAAAATTTAAATCTTGTATTGGGTGATGAAGACAATAGAGGGTATTGAATCTTGATTCTTGACATCTAGAGAGAACCCTACAGCCTAACACAATCCAATGGAATTGACCAAAAAAACCCAAATAGAGTCAACCCCACTATAGGAGGAAGGGCCTGCAGTAAGAACTTACCATTTTGCAAGAGCTGAGGGCGAATGCTGTTCTGCAAGAGCTGAGGGCGAACGCTGAGGGCGAATGCTGAGGGCAAATGCTGTTCTGCAAGAGCTGAGCGCGAATGCTGAGGGAAAATGTTGTTCTGCAAGAGCTGAGGGCGAATGCTGTTCTGCAAGAGCGGAGGGCGAATGCGCGCGTCATATCAGACGTTAATGTAGCTATTGCGACGCATACGAAACAATAAAATCATTTTTATGTAGCGCGCATATAAGTTTTGAATTTTTATGTAGCGCGCATATAAGTTTCGTATTTTTATGTGGCGCGCATATAAGTGTCGTTTTACCGACGGCGGAAAAAGCGTCGCTATTGCGACCGGTACTTAAACGTCGCAGTGGCGACACCTAGACATTGTGTCGCACTTGCGACGATTGGAGTCATCTCAATAGTGATGCTTTGGGCCATAGTGTCGCAATTGCGACGTCTTCCTCCAAACGTCGCAATTGTGACACTTTTCTAAGTGTCGGTATTGCGACACTTTTCTATAAACGTCGGTATAGCGACGGTTTCGGGCGGGATGGAAAAAATTTGGGGAAATTTCCGACATCTGGTCAAAAGCGTCGGAACCAAGTGTCGGAATTTCCGCCAAATGTAGTAGTGGTAGTTATCTTCAGAAACTGCATTATTTTGCAGGCAGAGTTGCAATGTTTATTTGCTAGCAATTTCGAGGAGAGATCTCCAGTGAAAGGGTTCCTTCCTTCACCGAGGTGATCCATGGATTGGCCAACCAATCCATGTCCTATTTTAGATCTGATCTACTGTGTGAATTATTCTTCAGAAATTTCTGAAGTTTACTACAAATCCATGGTGTAGATCTCAGATCTATTTAGTGTCCTTCATTATAAGCTGACATCCCCAAGGGGAATGTACTTAAAAGTCATTTTTGCATATATATCCCATTTAGATATATCATTTTTTACTCTAATATGTTATATATATTAAAATTAATGAAACACTACCTCAGAATTTTGAAAATTATGTTGTCTGGTTCATTCTCTATTTCTTGTGTCATAAAGCTTGGGTTTTAGGCCTTTTCTTCAAGTATAGATCTGTATTTTCTAATGTAAGATATTTGAATCATATTCTCAGCTTTTCATATTTTTATCTCTGCATAAACTCACAAAACCATTCAGAAAATATGCTCTCTAAGCTTCAACAAATTTCTGCATACTCCAAGTCATGGGAAATCAGCAATTTTAAGCCTAGTCGGGAATGGAGGATCTCTTTAACATAGAAAAACGATTTTTTTTTTGCTTAAATTAGGCATGTGAATCCCTCTTGACCTAATCTAACATATCCCAGAACTATGACCCTTATTTTTACACAAATTTCTGAATACAGTCATTTTAGGGCATGGAAAGTTGTTTTTCCTCACCTTTTTGAGAATAAAAGCTGAGTAAAGGTTGCTGCAGTACTTGGGATTAATTTCTGAGTGTTTTTAAACACATTTTGTTATAACTGAAGCACACATCCTTGAAAAATGCATTTTTCAGGCATGTCTTGCTGAGAAATCCATTTTGGGAACATTACAGAGTTCACGGGAGACAGATTCTTAACACTTTTAAGCTTGTCTCTCATGGGTTCTTGCTTCATTCCTCCTCAACAACTCTACATATTTTGAAAGCCTCTTCTCATTATTTTATACCTGGCCCATTAAAAAAAAAATCCACCGAGCCATACAGCGTTCTTATCCCTCTTGCAATATAGGGTAATTCGCATGAATTAGACTCCAAAGTCTTCACCATACCTGAACCACCACAACCAGTATTCTCTTTATCCATATTTTTTCAGAGGCACCCTTAAAATTTTCTACATCCAACCTCTGATTTCAAGATGTCCTAGGCACTGGTCTTTTGCAACTCAAGGCTATCTTTAGGACCAAAAAAATCTTTTTGGCGTCGTTGCAGGGGAGCGAATTAGAAAAAAAATTCCCTGGGATACGACATTGTCTTCACCCTTCAATCAGGTGAGCACAAAGGTTTGAGTGTTGCATAGCCCTCACCTTGGTGACTCCACTATTATCTAAGTTCAAATCAGTTATAATCATAGGTTACATAAGGCCTCATATTGGATCAGATACTTCCCAGCTGAAAACCCCTTCTGTATCTGATCCTGAAAATATCATATTTAAGAGAATTTGGAAGGAGAAGGAACCAAGCCAGGCTAACCTACCCTCATTTTCTCTAGAATATTCACCTTCCTCATCTCAGAAAGCTGACATCTATGGTCGTGGCACCACAACCCGTGTACTTGGGTATTCTCCAGAAGCCTTTGCTTTAGCTAGTTCAATCATAAAAAACGAAGCCGAATCTGCTAACACTTCTCTACCTCCCTTGCACCCTAATCCTAAGGCTAAAGAAGTTAAAGAATTTGCGGCACTCCAAAGCTTTTTACCGACAAATATCCAAACCTCTACTCACCACATACTTGTTATACCTCAGCCAAATCATCCTCATAACCTACCACCACCGCCCCTCATGGTTGTACCTAGGTTCCTCTTCAACATATATGCTCCATTAACTCTACCTCGGGTACTGAATGACATGCCTCAAGATTATCTAAAGCTCCTGCCTCGGTTCACCGGGAAAGATAATACTCCGGCGCAAAGACATATTGAAAAAAATGTCTCCTTTGGTGAGAATGTGAATGTAGAGCACTTAGATGTGGTGTTAAGGCTTTCTGTCCAATCCTTGGATGGAGAAGCTCAGAAGTGGTTCAAGACTCTAGTCGATAACACAATCCACATTTGGGAAGAAATGGAGAATTTATTCACATTAGAATGCGGAGAAAAGAGGGACCATCGATACGTTCTCACCGATTTCAATGCTCTAAAGAAGAGACAAAATGAGGATGTAACTGAATTCATAAAGAGGTTAAATAAGCTCTATAATAATATTCCTACTGAAATAAAGCCTCCCCAAGCAGCTTCTAAGGTGGTCTTCCTAGGATATTTCGAACTGAAGTTTGGGTTCACCCTAACAGAAATAAAATCCACATCTCTGGATCAGATCCAAGATGATGCATTGGAGGTAGAACCAAACTTTGCTTCTACTAGTAAATCCAAGGGGAAGACAGAACATGAAGCCAAAAGAAAGAACAGGTAGGAGGCTTCTACCTCAAATCAGGAAAGGGAATCACAAGAGTATATAATTGAATAAATGCACAAGCTAATCAAGAGCCTTTCAAATAAGTTGATTAAGCTTGAATTGGAGGCCAAAAATTCCCCTCCTCATCCCAACCAAATGATTCCTAACCGGGGTTTTAATCCTCAATATTGGAAGCCCCCTCCGTAGTTGTTGCAACGAGAGAGTAACGAACAGCAATAACACATTCAACCCCCTCTGTACTTGGAGGGAGAAGTGGAGGGACAGGCTGAGGAAGTCACAAACAACCAAGAAAATAAATTCCTCACTTACTCTGATGATGAGGGGGGTGAACTCATCCTGCAAAGGGAGAAAGAGGAAAAGGAAGTCCCTCCATAGGATCAAGATATTGACAGCTACTTCAGACAGTTTTTGGATTTCATGCAAGCTCAAATCCACAAGAAATATGACCTCAGGTCCTCCAGGAAGAGAACCCGAGTGCAAGAGAAAAATCAAGAATTGATATCAAGAGAAAAAACCCCTCCTAGTCATGCCAGTAAAGGGAAAAAATCATTAGAAGAGTAAACCCCTCATAAGGCCACTACAACCACTTCCATAAAGCGAGAAGTTGATCCTCCCAAAAATGAGAAGTCCTCATCTATACCCTTGAAACTACCCGACCCTCCTAAAGAAAATTTTAAATAAGCTATTATAGAAAAAGGACCCACACCCTTTAATCTCTAGAAAGAACTAGAGAAGATCAAGATCCGGGTTTCCCTGATCGAGCTCCTGAAAAAAACTTCATACAAAGCTCAAGTGTCCCAATTAATGTAGCCCCATGGTGTAATCCCTCTGCCTGACAGCCTAAATATCCAAGAATAATGACCCATGGTGGTTTTTGGACCTCATGTAGAAGAGCATGACTCAGCCACTCCCTTGTTCTATGTGACTCTAGTGATACATGACTTACTATTGCAAAATTTCATGCTAGATTCTGGGGCTTCACATATCCTATTGCATTTGTCTATCATGGAACAATTTGGATTGCAGATTACAAGGCCTTATAAAGACCTATATTCTTTTGAATCCAAAAGGGTGAAGTGCTTGGGTATGATAAAATACCTGGTAGTGAACTTAGCCCTGATTCTAGCCAAAAGTGTGGTAATGCATATTATTATAGTTGATATCCTAGCTCAGTTTGGAATGTTGTTGTCCAAATATTGGGGTTCCAAGATTGGAGGGTCAATAAAACTCGACCTCACCTACGCCACTATCCTAGTGTTCAGTGGGGAGGAAAGAATATTATAACGTGAGTCCAAGTTTGTAAAGATGGTCACCAAAGTTGATGGTTCGACTAATTCTCTGGTGTATGGTAAGGAGGGTGACTTCTCTTGCCTTATGCTCGAGGAGGATGGAAATTTCCTGCAAGAAGTGAAGGTTTGTCCCCTAAGGCAGGGGCATCCCATAAACAGAATGGAGAAAAATATTTGGACCTTGCAGTTTGATGGGGCTTATTCACGAGAAGGAAATGGAGCCGAGGTACTGTTGATATCGTCGAAAAGATGCTTAGTGCCTCTCTCCTGCAAGATGTAATTCGAAGCCACAAACAACATGAATGAGTATGAAGCCCTGTTGTTGAGATTACAGGCAGTGTGAAACATGAACATACAGAATCTCAAGGTGTTTGGAGATTCAAAACTAGTAGTGAGGCAAGTCGAGAGCCAATGCCAAGCTAAGCACCCACGGCTCAGAGCTTACAAGAACGAGATATGGGATTTGGTTGAGAAATTCTTCACTATTTTTAATATTCAGTTCATGCTAAGGGATAAGAATAGAATGGCTGAATCACTAGTTGTGGCTGCTAGCAATTTCCACCCTCCGCAGAATCTGTTGCTCAAATCCGAGGTGGAAGTGAGATATCGCCCCTCCATTCCGGACAATGTAAAACATTGGCGGGTCTTTACGGACGAATAGCAAGTCGAGCATTTTATGGAGATGGTGGTTAAATTCTAGAATTTGGTGATCGACTCAGTGACCGAGGATGATAGTGAAGAGCCAAAAAAATATGGGAGGAGACACTGGTCGGGCACCACGTCTTGCAATTAAAGGGAAATGTTATTCCCAAGGGTCTTGTGCCATTGGAGAGATTGTTTGATAAAAATGATATCCTGGTGAAACCCAGCAAACCGACCCCCAATGAGCCAGTTAGGGATTTGAATATCGGGACAGAGGAAGATCTGAAGGTGGTGGAGCTATCGAAAGGAGTCCCCAAATAATGTCAAGAACATTACCTGAAGCTCTTTTGATCATACAAAGACGTATTCGCTTGGTCATACCAAGACTTGAAGACTTTTGATATTGACGTCATACAACATAAGATACCCCTAAAAGAAGACGTTAAGCCTCATAAACATAAGTTGATGCAGATCAATCCTCTTCTTCTCCCAACTATTGAAAAATAAATAAAGAAGTTGTTGCATGCAAAGATCATTGTCCCCCTGAGGTACTCTGAATGGGTGGAAAACCTGGTGCCCGTAAGGAAGAAAAACGGAAAAATCAGGATTTGTGTGGATTTCTGCAATCTGAACAGAGCCTCACTCAAAGACAACTGTCCCCTCCCAAACATGGACCACATCTTGCAAAATATGGTGGGATCCTCCCACATGTCCATGATGGATGGTTTCTCAGGATATAATCAGGTGGCGGTGCTCCCAGGAGACAAAAAGAAGACAACGTTCACTATGCCTTGGGGAACCTTCATGTACGCCCGAATGCCTTTCGACCTGATAAACGTCAGTGCCACATTCCAGCATATGATTGACATCACTTTCATAGGATACCAAGATAATTTTTTGGTAATTCACCTGGACGACATCATTGTCTTCTTGAAGAGCGAAGCTAAGCATATAGAGCATCTTCGACGAACTTTTGACAAATTTTAAAGGTATGGTCTATCTCTTAACCCAAAAAAATCCATGTTTTCCCTGGAAGAAGGAAAGATATTAGGGCATATAGTAACGAAATAAGGGGTAAATATCGATCCGAAGCAGATAGAGGTGATAAATGACATTTCCCTACCAAGAAACAAAAAGGAAGTACAGGTATTCTTGGGAAGAATAAATTTTCTCAAAAGGTTCATACCAAACTATACCGATATCATCTGAAACATCACCGAAATGCTAAAGAAGAATAGTGAAGTCAAATGGACCCCTTAATCCAAGGACTCTTTCAACAGGATCAAGCAAGCCCTTGTGGAAGCTCTAGTGCTGGCGGGTCCGGATTATGGAAAGTCATTCCTGATTTTTTCTTTCGCCTCCCCTCATACAATAGTCGCAGTGCTGCTACAAAAAAACTATGAAGGGCATGAACAGCCTATTGCGTTCTTTAGCCAGGTCCTCCGAGATGATAAACTAAAATATAATATCCTGGAAAAGCAATAATATGCTCAGGTCAAGTCACTTAAATCATTCCAAGTGTACTTGTTACAGTCTGTCATAATAGCTTACGTACCCACTGCAGCAGTGAAGGATATTCTGGTGCAGGGTGAAAGCGAAGGAAAAAGGGGAAAATTGATACCTAAGATTCAAGAGTACAAGATGGATATAAATCCTACCAAGTTCATCAAAGGCCAAGTGCTGGAAAAAATTCTGTCTGAATCCAACTGTCAGGCTCTAGGGAGAAATTTTTCTATGACAGCAGGAGAAGCACCGGATGATACAGGCGTACATTAGGGCATAGAACCTTCCACACAAAAGACACATGAAAAGTACCTGCTATCCTTATGGTATAAATATATAGTGGATTACCTTTTAACCCTGAGGTGTCCTCCTAACTATGACAAGACCAAATATCGAAATTTAAGGTTAAGATCTCAAAATTATACTATGGAAAATGGGTGACTATATTGGAGGGACACGGTTGGGATTTTACTACTATGTTTAATAGAGCAAGAGGTTGACGAAGTGATGAAATATTTCCATGAAGGAATATTTGGTGGGAATTACAGCTGGCGATCCACTGCTCACAAGATCCTGAGAGCGGGCTTCATTTGGCCCAAGTTGTTTGGTGACATACATGCTCGCGTCCGGGCCTGTGAAATGTGTCAGACATTTGTTGAAAAGCAAATTTTCACATCTCTCCCATTAATCCCATTTCATGCTCAAGAGCCATTCAAACAATGGGGAATCAACTTCATAGGTGAGATTCACCTGGCTTCTAGAAACCAACATCGATGGATCCTCACCGCCACGAATTACTTCATTAATGGGTTGAGGCCATGCCAACAAGGAATGTTACAGATTTGGTGGTGATCAAGTTCTTGGAGGAAAACATAATATCCAGGTTTGGAGGCCCTGCTAAAATCACAACAGATAACGCCCAGGGTTTTAAGTCGGCTAGGTTCGTGAAGTTCTGTCAACATTATAATATCAGTCTGGGGCACTCCACTGTATATTACCCACAGGGGAATGGGCTCGCGGAGTCATCCAACAAGAAACTGGTGAGGATCTTGAAAAATACCATCAACGAAAACTAAAAGAACTGGGATTCCCAGCTCAATTTTTCTCTCTGGGCGAATCGCATCACCACTAAAAGATCCACAGGGAAATCCCCTTATGAGCTGGTGTACGGTAGAGTAGTAGTCTTCCATATTCAGCTCGCATTACCCGTGGCTCGATTTTTACAGAAGAGCGAGGAAGATCCAAACGACCTTATCAGAAGAATGAACCAATTGTTCAAACTAAATGAAACACGGGAACAGGTAAGCCACAGACTAGCAGAGTACCAAGAAGATGAAAGGCTTATTTGACCAAAGAGCTAAAAACAAGGAAATCCAAGTAGGGGATTTGGTGCTACTATGGGATGTCAGGAGGTCAGAAAAAGGGAAACATGGGAAGTTCGACCCCCTTTGGTTTGGTCCATTCAGGGTGGCAGAGGTCAAAGGAAAAAATACCTTTGCGCTGGAGAATTTGCAAGGAGACATATTCGAGATGCCTACCAATGGACATTTTGTCAAGACTTATTTCTAGCACTGATAGCGGGCTAGGACGGCCCATTTTACATATCCTCAAATTGTATATATGTCATTTTTTATTTTCGCATGAATTCACATTTCGTTTTTTATTCAAATTGCTTGAAAAAAATTTAGCGATGATCCCAGGCATATCAAGAAGAACACAAGCAAGGGGTTTGCTAGTTCTCAACACACTCAAACGAGTGCGTCGTCCCCAATGGAGCCAATGTTGGCTTGTGGTTCTTATGAACAGATAAGGCAACATCATAGTTAAGCAAATGAAGAGAACGAGTGGCTAAAGTGAATGCCAAGCACTTCAAGAACGGGTTAGGCGGGCACCCCGCAGTCAAAAGAGAAAAGAGTACTTACAACTTACCTTTCTCATCACCAACCCTCCACTCATCACACATCACCCTTCGCAAGTCATAACATTTACCCTTTTCTTCTCATAACAAAACACTTCCGACTACGATTTGCGGGCGGCCCAACCTCCATCATGCCATGTCACCTCTGCTCTCATCGTGCATCGCACATCACATTGCTTCATTCTTGTTACAATCATTTCTCCGCTAACTCCACCATTACTTCCACCATCTTCCCCTCATCCCCACTCCCTATCACACATCCGATGGCTCATGATATATTTAGGCCTCCCCTCACCTTCCAAAGGTTAACGTCGGGGATCTGAAATGGACGGTTATGGAAAATGCCTCCAGTGCTACGTGTCAGCCTGTAGTGATTTCGTGCCCCACCATCCAATCGAACAGGCCCCCCTCTGAAATCCAGTCTCGATTTTTTCAAGACAAACGCAGTTATGGTATATTCATTCTACCCAAGAACTCCCCGCTAAAGAGCTAGGCACGCGCAGCACGACTGGCTGTTCCATAGCGGTTAATGGGAATCATGAGAATCAGGGAGCGGAGGCTTTCGATGGCGGGTGAAATCAAGTGATGGAAGCTGGACTGCCCACCTGTTCACGACTACTCCTCGCCGACCCATTTTGAAGATTCCAGGATTTGGCCTCTATGGCCAACTATGTTGTTTCTTTTACTATTTGATTATGATGTTTCACTATTGAAATTTTGATCTCCCCGATTCTATTTTGATTTTCTGATTATGGGAGTGATTTCTCGATGCAAGTTCTGCGATTTGGTTAGAATATTTTTATTTTCAAATGTGTGGGTTGATCATGAAAGTTTATTCGATCATAAACCCTCAGGAGAACTCTATATGTAGAGAGTTCAAAGATGAAAGAAAGGTTCTGAATTTTGGAGAATTTTCGTTGTAGTTATGTATGGATGTGCTCTTTGTGCTCTGAGATACATATTTTGGGAGAGTTTTTTTTAACATAATATGATATACAATGAGGTTTAGTTCGATTCCAGATGGAGCAATGAGTAGTATGTATCTGTGTTCTCTTTTTTATTAATAATAACATGTTTTGTATAATCATCTTTCAATGTTTTGTTGCTTTGATGATTCATGTAATGTAGTTGTCGGTGGTATGCATTTTATTCCCGAATTCATGTATTAATAATGCTCATGTATTAAACTTGATGTGCCCCCTTAATTTTCACTCCACAAATCTCTCTTGTTGGTCACATTCCACTTACATCTGCTTCCTCTGAGTTCACGAGAGATAGATTCTTAAGACTTTTAAGCATGTCTTTCACGGGTTCCTCTTTCGTTACTCCTCGACACCTCTGCATATTTTGAAAGCCTCTACTCATTGTTTCATACATGGCCCATTAAAAAAAAACCACCAAGCCATACAACCTCCTAAGCCCTCTCGCAGTATAGGTTAATTCGCATGAATCAGACACCAAAGTCTTCACCATTCCTGAACCACCACAACCGGTATTCTCTTTATCCATATTTTGTTAGAGGCACCCTTAAAATTTTCTACATCCAACCTCTGATTTCAAGATATCCTAGGAACTGGTCTTTTGCATCTCAAGTTTGTCTCTAGGAGCAACAATAGTACCTAAGAAAATTTTATATGCATTATTTGGGACCATACGTGATCAAGCAAGTGACTGATGCATAGGTTGTGCAATTAGAAAATGTAGACAATACCCCAAAATAAGGATTTGTTAATGGGATCCAATTGGATTTGTATATGTACAGTCGATCTCCTACACGCCATGCTTAAGGAGACAAGAGGAATTCAACCTCTGTACAGAAATAAATTATTTCATCTACTTTTCTGAATTTGAGTTGTATATGGGTGTTAGAGTAAGTTTGTAGCAGTTAATTATTTGTTATTATTAGTAGAAGCTTCTAGTTTGTCATAGAATAAATGAACTGTGCAATGTGGGGGAACATTACGCAACAGGGAATTTAAGTGCAGCGTCAATGCTAGGGTGTGCAGTACATAGTGTTGTGGGAATCCCGGTCAAAGGAAACCTACAACTAAAGTCTAGGAAATTATACCACAATGCTAGTCAGTAAAACCTTATTTTAATCCCTAGTACCTCGCTTGGATCATACAATATTGGCAGCGTGTAACAAATTAATAAATTTGTAGACTTAATCAAGAAACACAATGAAATAAATTAGCATGATGGGATCCACTTGTGGTGGCAGAAGGATGATCATCCCCAACTTATTAATGGTTACTGAAGTGAGAGAAAGTGGCAGACTCTATTCCAAATAATATCTTTGTAGTGGATGACATCACTCAGTTTATATTTTCAATCCCTTGGGTATTAGGATGACAAGATTGTAGGGGTTAATGATGAGGTGGGCAGAAAAGAGATAGAATTAATTGGAATCGTCCCAGGAATGGCCACATGCTTCTTATCTCTTCAAGTTGGAGATGTGAATATCTTGCATGAGTTTATATCATGAGTGAAGTTATTTAGATTTGAAGACAATGATAGAGGTGGTCAGTGGCATGATGGTGCCAAAGAGGGGGTAACTAATGAAATGGTTATAGAACACTTACCAAGTGAATGGTAATGGTACTGAACAAATGGAATTCTAAATATATGTAGGAGCATAGAAAACATGTTGAAATTGGAAACAAGAAATATTGATAATGGCATCAAAAGGGATTCTAGTTTAATTCTCCCTTAATTAAATTAGAAGTAAATTGTAATTCCACATCACATGATATCTTGTATGAGTTAACTGAGTTAGGAAGACTTAGTTACCTCACTCAATTCGATTTGGGTGTCAAACTGGAGACATTTAGAGTTCACTCTAACTTTTAGGGGGTCAGGTTACAATTTATTTTGAGTTGTAATTAGTTAACTCAGTTTATTTGAGTTAAAATCAGTTTAACTAGTTCTAATTGATGGAGGAACTAGTGAGAGGTCAAATGAATTAAATTGGATTTAATTCACATGCAATGATAAATCAGATAACTGATAATTCGCTATAAATAGTTGTTGCATGTCAATTTTAAGGAAGGCCTAGTTGAGATTGGACTTAAAGGGGAGAAGACTATCAGTTGTACAATTAGAAAATTGTACAGGTCATGCATGAGGTCATCAAGACACCTTGTATGTATTGCGCAATAAATTAGTGGGAATTTCATATTTAATAGGGGCTCAATTCCCTTAGGAATGTGTAAGCCAGGATGGTCAGACATAGGCAAGTATTAGTTAAGTACTAGACCAATTTTTCCTAGATCAGAGTGAGATAATTAGAGATAGTGCAGAGGTTTCTCAAGAACGGAAACAACATTGTATTGTTTCATGTTCTTGACTTAATGAAATATACATATAGTTGGGTTTTTAGCTGACGCTTTCCCCAGATACATATTTTTGTTGTGAGATTGAAATTCTTTCTCTTTCTTTTTCATTTTATTGTGCAATCGTAATTGGTTTCCGCAATTTGTATAATTGATTCATTATTTTGTTTTAGCATATTACAAGATCAGTTGAATCTATTTATATATTTCTACATGGTGTCAGAGTAGGAATCACTATAGAAGAGAATAACTAGAGTTTGTTTTTAACAGGTGAATTGAATTTCCAGATTTATTCTTCAGGACCAGCAACAGATCAGGATGTCTTTATGTGGATTGAGACTCAAATATTCCCTTGAGGTTAGTTCAAATTACATAGCATGGAAGGACATGATGGAGGCAGTGTTGGAGGAAAATTGACTAATGGAATTCATAGACAATGATATTCCCAATCCTGCAACAACACATTCTCAAAATATTGATACATGGAAGAAGAATGTAGCAAAGACGAGAAGGAATTTGTTAGAATGAATTCGAGACCATATTGTCTCAAACCTCCATGGAAAGGAAACTCCATATGCTATGTGGAAGGCCTTAACAGATATTTTTCAGAATAGCAGTGACCACAAGAAGTTGGAGCTGAAGGACAAGCTCAAAAATATCAAGATGGAGGAGGGCAAGATGATACCAAAATACTTAATGAAATTCACTCAATGTCAAGATGAGCTTGGAAGTGTTGGTGTGACAGTAACCTAAGATGATTTGGTGAGCCTAGAACTTCTAGGCCATCCCAAGAGCTGTCACAACTACCAGGATTCGGTAAATGGGAGGGAAAAGTTACTAGAGTGGGAGCGATTATGGTCTGAATTAGTATAAGAAGAGATAAGACGAAACACCAGATACGAGACCTCTTCTAAAGACAAACAAGAATATTTTTAATTACTCGGAAAAGGAGATAAATACAAGGGAAAGAAGTCCCAAGGCGCAGAGAGCAAGAGATATTTTTCTAAGATCAAGTGTTTTCATTGTCACGAGTATGGGAATTGTGCTATGAAATATCCACAGAAGGAAAGCAAGAAGGAGCCTGTAGTAGCATAAACAAGTGAAGATCTAGCTTCACAGTGTGATCTTGATTTTACTCTCATTGCATGAATTTATAGCACTATAATGGGATGCATACGGTATCTCGATAACAGTGCCTCATTCCATATGATGGGGAATAGAGATCTCTTCTTGGAGGAGAAAGACCTCAAACAGAACATAGATTTTGGTGATGATGGGAGGTATAGTGCTACCGACATAGGTACAGTTACCTTTTAGAGGGAATATGGCTCCCCTCTCATACTTACTGATGTTTTGTTTTTTCTAGGACTAAATAAGAATATTGTTTCTGTAGCTGTATTGGAAGACCGTGGCTATGATGTGATATTTAGAAAAGAAAATATTTTCCTTAAACACATCGCCATGGACAGATGAAACAAATCAGTGTGTGATTCAAGAACATGTATTCTCTCGAGGTCGAAGATGCATGTGAATCCTTGAGGAGCACGGAAAAGGTTATAGACTTGGTGGTTGAGAGGGAGCATGAATTACCTCTCAACATGTAGCCTCAGAAGAAGCCTTATAAATTTATGGAGCAGCCACAATTGGAGGATCATAGAAGAGATTGAGTGGAGGCATACACTCAAGCAGAGACCTCCAATAGGGGGGAATTTTGAGCCAAGTGGACAAAGGGAGCACATGCAGCCATACCTCTAGGTGAGAGGTGGCGTGATGTGAAGAAATAGGCCCAAGAGTGCAGAAAATTGGGAAGGGTCCATTGATACCTCTTGTCTCATGGATCATTACCTAGATACGAGGGCCCACATCACACAGCAGCAGGATGGATCAATGGCAGTTGATGCAATTAGATGTCAAAGTGACAGATGCAGAGACTAGAAACAATCAGATATTGGAGTGCAGAGCAGAGTTGGTAGCAATGTATATGGAACATATCTAGAGTCAGCAACAGTGCATAGTTTTCAATATACAAGTGTGGTAGCTAGTAGCAATCATAGACTTAGGTGATAGATGCATCATACGGATCACAGATGAGTTAGGTTGGATGCTTTTTAGTTTCATAAGTTGCAGTAGTAACAACACTAAATAGAAGTGTTGCATACAAAACATTCCAAAGGTACTGGATCAGGATAGATTTGAATTCCTTTCTTTTTTAGAGGGAGTGTTGAAATTGGAAATAAGAAATATTGAAAATGGCATCAAAAGGGATTCTAGTTTAATTATCCCTTAATTCATTTAGAAGTAAATTGTAATTCGACATCACATGATAGCTTTTACAAGTTAACTAGGTTAGGAAGACTTATTTAGCTCATTCAATTCGAGTTGGGGGTCAAACTGGAGACATTTAAAGTTCACTCTTAAGTTTTAGCGGGTCCAGTTATAGTTTATTTTGAGTTGTAATTAGTTAACTCGGTTTATTTGAGTTAAAATCAGTTTAACTAGTTCTAACTAATGGAGGAACTAGTGAGAGGTAAAGTGAATTAAATTGGATTTAATTCACATGCAGTGATAAATATGATAACTGATAATTCACTATAAATAGTCGTTGCATTTCAGTTCTAATGAAGGCTCAGTTGAGATTGGAGTTAAAGGGAAGAAGACTATCAGTTGTACTATTTGAAAATTGTACAGGTCATGCATGAGGTCATCAGGATGCCTTGGATGTATTGCGCAATCAATTAGTGGGAATTTCCTTTTTAATAGGGGCTCAATTCCCTCAGGAATGCATAAGCCAGGTTGGTTATACAAAGGAAAGGAATTGGTTAAGTATTAGACCGATTTTTCTTATATTGGAGTGAGACAATCAGAGATAATGTAGAGGTTTCTCAAGAAGGTAAATAGCATTGTATTGTTTCATGTTTTTGAATTAATTCAATATATAGATAGTGGGTTTTTTAGCTGAGGCTTTCCCCAGATACATATTTTTGTTGTGAGATTGAAATTATTCTCTTTCTTGTTCATGTGATTGTGCGATCGTAATTGGTTTCTGCAATTTGTAGAATTGATTCAGTATTTTTTCTTAACATATTACAAGATCAGTTGAATCTATTTAGCTATTTTTACAAAACATGAGAGACAAGAGATAGTGAAAGGAAATTTAGTTGCAAGTATGGCATAAGGGAGAGATGGGGCTATAATAGTCTGAAAAAGTGAGGGTAAGCAATCTAGGGCACATGAAGGAACACAACGAAGATGAACTTGCTTCCTCGGTTGATATAGTGCCAACCATAAATGGAAGTTTAGATAGCTTCATGAAACGAAGAGATGGAGAACATAAGACAGATAATTCAGTGTATGGATGGCACCCCTATCACATTAGGTGGATATGAGGAGGAAGATCCCCAAACACCCAAAGAAATGTTTTAAAATGCAAGTCATAGCTACACCATTTTATTTAACATGGCATTGTTTATGGAAGGGAACTTCTCACATATCTAGTAGACGAGTGTCGAGGATACAACAATAAATCAAGGCTTGCTTCTCATGCATATGGGGCTCGAATACAAGTCTCAAAGAGGAACCATGCCTTGGTAGCTAGACAGGAAATGGCATAGACTAAGACCCCATAAAGGATTGATGTGCTAAGTGACGTGTGTCCAATTGGGCGACCACATACACACCCTTTAGGTATAAATTAGCTTCATATAAAGTAAATATATCTACCAATCAGTTAGAAAGACTATTAAGGAAAGAGAAAGAGAAAAAACACAAAAAAAACATAGGGTATAGGTAACATAATAAATTCATCTAGGAGTAGTAATGGAATATCACGCTCTTTGTCCCTTGTAAAGAGTCACGGGAAGAGGAGCGTGGCACCCTCTTTTACGTGGAGATGGAATTCAAAGAAAACCAGAATGTTTTTCCACCCCTAAAAGTTGTTTCAGTAGGAAGATAAGGCTAAACTCATCGAACATCAATATTCCTAAACAAATAGAGATAAGAGAAGGACTAAGTGACGTAGGACAAGCCACAATTTTATTTTGGGGGTCTGTTGGAGGCCAAAAAGTTTTGAAATTTTGAAGTGTGAGAGACCATGCACAAAGGAGAATTCCATAGAAGTAAGGGAACCAGCACATAATATAGAGTTATGGCACAATTCAGGAAGATGCAGGTCAGAAGGGCACCTCACACAAGTTATCACAATAGCAACCAGGAAAGGACACGTGCAAGGAAGATCTGGGTGGTTAATATCTGAAGGACTCTAGCTAAGGTGGGAAGGATCATCATGATGAAGGAATTAGGAGATATTTGCAAGAAGAGATAAGTTGGTGGAGTGGAGGAAGGACCCTTAGAAGATATTTTGAGCCATAATCAACTATCATTTGGAGAGTATGGGACATATAGAGAAGATACTCATAAAATTTCAAGGTCGTTAAGCCGACATGGATATGGGTTGAACTAGATGAGGATCAAAGGCATGATGACAGAGGAACAAATGAGGGATGATAAGAAGACCTGAATTCTATGGTGTTATGTTGGTTATCTCATTGGAGAATCATCCGTGTTATGAATTTCCAATGTATTTGTTGTTAGTTAATTTATTGTTTCTCTATTGTTAGTTTTTTATGTCAGTCGTCGTTTATTTAGCATAACCATGGATAGAGTCATTTTATTAATTTTTTTATTAGGTGGATGATATGTTCAGAGTCACTAATACTCTATGATGCAAAAGAAGGTAATGTTTTGTGCTTTACCATGTTAAGTTGGTGAGTCGATTTGTAAGAATCTTAGTTGTAGTGGGCTGCATGCTTTCCTTTTATGAAGTAATGGAGAATGAAAAAATTTGCCCCCTATATTTTATCTTGAATGTGTGTATTATTTTATTGTCATTGTCATTTGAAGCTAGGTAATATTGACTTAGAAATATATAATGATTTCCACGGCATGGGAGTGGAATGACTGTCATGTTCTTGTTGTGTTAATATTTTGGATATTGAATAGATAATCAATAAGTTAGAATAAATATTTGTAAAATATTGTGTGGTATAGGATTTAGATATGGTTTTTACGCTTATGTGTTTTTAGATAACATGAATTATGCGCAGTTGAGTTAGAAAATCATTGTCGAACACACAACAATTCCATATGACTGTGGAAACCTAGTTCCAACAATCCCCATGGCACCTCGGGTGAGAAATCATCCACTCTATGGGTGATGTTGAAAGGGCTAGTGCTAAGTGGGTTTGTTGGCTGACACTACGCTTCAAACCTGGGTATGTCTAAACCTGACGCCAACAAAAACATATAATCAATAATAATGGCATGTATCAATATCTTTTGGGTGTTGAAGTTAGTGGATTATTGTATGGTTAAGATGATGATGTTAATATTTTTATATGAAAATATATTACATAATTTCATTTAGCACATTTTTACCAAAATTCTACTCAACCCACATAGTTGAAGTCGACCACAGTTTAAGGAGTTTTTTCATTTGCATAGTATTTCCCCTCATATTGCTTGAGAGGAAAAATTGTGAATTTCATCACATGAAAGGATTTTAAAGCTGACATACAAGTATGTTGATGGAACTAAGATATACATCTTCTATTTTTTCTTGAGATGGCGCATGGATCATCTTACTCCATCATGTCGATGCATGGGATGCAACATATTATCTCAACGTTTTATGTGCTGCATTGTTTTAAAACCTAGTTCTCTATTCATGGTTGAAATTAATGCTCATATGCATAGAGGTATCATGCTCTTTCATGGTTTGATATTAGCAGGTGAACCATCTATTGGTCCTCTTCATGTTTTGTATGCCTTTTCTTCATGGATCACCTTATTTGATGATAATGTTTGCCACCTTCTATCAAATGAGTTATATTACCATCATGGTACTTGCATATTTGTATGGATATTTAGTCATTACATTCATATTGTATGATGAGATAAACAATTTCTCTCATAAATTTCTCACTTTGACACATGGATTTCATTGACATAACTTGATTTTGGAGCACCCTAGTATTAATTTTAAGTCACCTTGGCATGGTTTTAGCACTTGATTATCATCGTTGGGGAATGCTCCACTTCTCTCATTTTTTTTATTCATGACACATGCATTTCAAATTTTGAGGAGCCATTTTCCTTGGGATTTATGACATTTTCACTGGGATTTGTGACATTTCCTAGTGTGTTGTGACACTTTCATTGAGAGTTATCACTTGCCTTGGGCATATTGGCTTGCATCAGGAGATGTGATGTGTTCCTTGGGCATTGTGACATTACTTGGGGCATTGTAGGGGATATATAATAGGTGTTTCATGATTATATATCTTCAATTGATATGGTATCAACATTTTGGCACATTATTCAATTGATTTCATCCTATGGATAAGGGTTGATGGCATTGTCCCTCTTAGCAAGAGCAACCTAAGGTTTGATGTGTCCATCATGACCTTATTGTGATATTTGATTAGATAGACAATTATTTTCATATATTTTTCCACTCTTTAAAGATTTTCATGTTTTTATGCTATGATAAGAGGGGTCATACCATCCAGTTTAAATAATGATACTATATTCCTAAAGTGTTTGACTTCCTTGTTATATTTTGATGATGGCATTGCAGTGCCCCACTTTGGTTGGCTTGTCTTGATATGAAATTAGCCTTGGTATATCATTAGGACTCATACATTTTTCTTTTAGGCCATATATTGAGGAATTTTCCTCGATGCACACCCCCTAGTAAAATCCTCGTGAGCAACCCACTCTAAGGTTTTCCCACAAAACATTGTGATATTCAAGGTGAAGGTATCCCAACACCTTAAAACCCATGTCATGGTATGAATTATAATGGATTGAATTAGAGACATTTTCCCACCCCTCCCATAAGGTTCCATCTATATTTTTAGCCCCATCACTCGTGTGTGAGTCATTCGGTCAAGAAACTACCCTATTCTTGCAACCAACTAGCATGTCATTAGTATTTACAACAACATTTTAAATTGAGCTTTATATTTTGAGACAATAATATTCAATTAAAATCAAATCAAAGGAAAGTTACTTATCATATGCGGTGCATCTCGATAGTCTCTTTCCAAATTCAATAATTATCAATAACATATATTCACAATAATAGTCACCAATATCTCATGTATGCTAAATCATCACCATGACATAATCATCAACATATTTTTAACTATGAGAAAGAGCTAATGTAAACCGACAACATAATGAATCTATCACATGATTATACATGGTCATAAAAACATCCATCATAGCTATTATCATCATAACTTCAAACTTTAAAATAGTTATTATCACATCCACAAATATTAAAAGTCAAATTTTTAGTGCCCTGCTCTAGTTGATTGATCCCGATATGAAATTAGCCTTGATATAGCCTTAGGGCTCATACATTATTCTTTGAGGACCTCAGGTCGAGGATCCATATATCTAACTTTTACTATTTGTGGATGTGATAATAAATATTTTTTACTTTGATGCTACGATGATAATAACTATGATAGATTTGTTTATGACTATGTCTAATCATGTGATAGATTCATTATGTTGTTAGTTTACATTATATCTTGCTCATAGTTAACAAGATGTCAATGATTAGGTCATGGTGATGAATTATCTTACATGAGATATTGGTAAATATTATTGTGAAAAAATGCTACTAGTGATTATTGAGTGTGGCAAGAGACTACCTATATGCACTACATATGATGAGTTAGGGACCTTTGGTTTGATTTTAATTGCATATTATTGTCTCAAAATTTAAATCTCAATTTAAAATTTTGTTGTGAATACTATTGACATGTAAGTTGGTTGCAAGTATAGGGTAGTTGCTTGGTCGAACAACTTACCCATGGGTGATGGGATTGTAAAAATAGATGGAACCTTATGGGAGGGGTGGGACAGTGTCCCTGATTCCACCTGCTACCACTCCCACTGTGACTTGGGTTGGAAGGTGTTTGGATACCTTTTCCTTGAGTCTCAGTATGTCATGGGGGAAGACCACAAAGTGGTTCTCTCATGAGGAATTTACTGGGGGATGCACATCAAGGAAAATTCCTCTATCCCCATCACCATAAGTCTCACAATAGAGGGTGACATAGATCCAAGAGGATAGTAATATTCGTCGTTGCACCTAGTTCTTCACCTCATAGTCACTAGATGCTTGAAGTGAAAATGATGTGGCACCCTTGTAACTTCAAAGGAGAGTTCATGTAGGGAATTACTGACTTGGCACCCTTAGCATCAAGAAGAAACTAATTGGAATCACACAGTTACACTAAAATTTTCCCCCATGACTATCAATTTGGATATCTTGCAATCTGATGCAGTGTCTCAAGTGAATCCCCTATGAAGCTTGAAGTAAAATAATACCACGGACAAGAGGAATTTTGGTTTCGATGCTAAAAAACCATTTTTGAGCACCTACGCGGTTTTCCTTAACAAAACCCGTGCATGCGCAATTTTCCTGAACAAAAATTGCGCAGATCTGCGCAACTTCTTCCACTAAAAATTGCGCAGGTCTGTTCATTCACGTAAAAATAAAAAAGCAAGTTCTAGAAGATTTGGTTGAGGAATCTTATCCAAAATAGAAACCTCGAACCACTACATATATGTGTCTCATCCCTTGGTATATGGAACTAAAATCCTTGTCTTAAGGATCATATCCCTTGAGAAGTGGAATTAGAAACCTCCTCATCCTCCCTATAAATTCAGCATATGACTAAAGGAATGGGAGAATTTTTGTATTCGAATTTGTAAACTCATGCTATTGGTTTTGGGTCTGAAGAGCTTGTCATCAAGGGAAGGAAATGAGACCATTGGAAGAGGCTTACAACATCAAGGCTCGGGTTGTAAGATTGCTCTTTTTTATTCTTGATAATACATATGGTGTTAGAAAATTATATATTACAGAGCAATGCAACACATAAAATATGCGGAAAACACAAGCACACAAAACACATAAAACCAGAGAGACACAGATATGTGTGGTTCACCCAATTTGGGCTACGTCCAGCCCGAACAGTCAGTCCTTCCTTTCTAGATCCAACAAAATGAAGAGACACAACCTACAGCAGATCTGTTGTAATATCCTCTATTCTCTCTCACAGTCTCCCTATCTATTTCTCGGTATGAGAATACACATACTATACACAGCTGCAATACAATACCCTCATACAAAGCGAGGGGTTTCCTTTTAGGGAAAAAAACCCTAAACTAAAAATAACTTCTATCGTAAGATCATCCGCCTAATGAACGGCTCGGATTGACTAGAAATTACTATTCTTTTACAAGGCAATTTTACATCTGTTTTTAGCTTCGGGGGCGATTCCCTCGAAACCCCCCACCAGGGGGGGCTCCGTAAAGTCGCAGCTGCGCCCCCTGGACCCCCCAGGAAGCTTTTAATTACGGGCGGCGTTGCCTCCCCATTAGGGTACAGGGATCTAATGCTATGATACAAAATAAACAAGATAATCAGGCTCCACACCCAACAATCTCCCACTTGGAGACTGATTGTAGAAACTCCATAGTTGCTTCATTTGTTGGACAATGATTCCACTTTGGACCTAGTTATTTCTCATCTTCATCGTCATTCTTGAAGACCAATTTAAACTGAGCATATTCTTAGTTTCTCCCTGGTTACAACTTTTGTTAGCATATCTGTAGGATTCTGGCTAGTGTGTATCTTTTCCAGCTTCAACTGTCCATCTTCCAATACTGACTGTATGAAATGGTACTTGAGTTGTATGTGTTTAGTCCTAGAATGAAATGTTGAGTTCTTTGCAAGATGAAAGGCACTTCGGCTATCATTGTATAATGTGCCCATATCATGCTTCTTACCCAGTTCATCCATAAACCTTTGTAACCAAATAATTTATTTACTAGCCTCTGTAGCAGCAACATATTCTGCTTCTATTGTTGAAAGCACAACAATTCTTTGGATTTTTCAAACCCAAATGACATTTGTTCCATCTACAATAAATACATACCCTGTATTGCTCCTTCTGTTATCTCTGTCACCTGCCATATCTACATCAACATATCCCTGTAGAGAAATGTTTGAACCACCAAAGCACAATCCTTGATTTGTGGTTCCTCTCAAATATTTGAGAATACATTTCACTGCCATCCTATGTTCTTTTCCTGGATTGTTCATGTACCTGCTTACAACTCCCACTACATGTGAAATATCAGGCATTGTGCAGACCATTGCATACATTAAGCTTCCAACTGCTGATGCATATGGAACTTTAGACATATAATCCATTTCTTCTTGGATCGTTGGGCACATATCCTTACTATGTTTGAAATGGCTAGCAAAAGGTGCAGTAACTGGTTTTGCATTCTGCATATTAAATCTTTTCAACAAATTTTGTATGTACTCATTTTGAGACAGTGTGAATTTGTTATTTTTCCTGTCTCTAGTTATTCTCATACCAAGGATTTGTTTTGCAGCTCCCAAATCCTTCATTGCAAATTAATTTTCCAATTTTCTTTTGAGAAGATTCATTTCCTGCATGTTAGACCCTGCAACAAGCATGTCATCTACATAAAATAACAATATAATATAGCTTCCATCATTTTTCTTTTTCAGATAAACACAATGATCAAAGTGACATCTAGTATAACCTTGTTCAGACATAAACTTGTCAAATTTTAGATGCCACTGCCTTGGAGCTTGTTTTAAGCCATACAAACTCTTCTTTAACTTGCACACTAATTTTTCTTTCCCTTTGACATCATATCCTTATGGTTGCTACATATAGATCTCTTCCTCCAAATCTCCATGGAGAAATGTTGTCTTTACATCTAACTGTTCAAGATGTAAATCTTCCACTGCTACAAGACTTAAAATAGTTATGATTGAAGTCATCTTAAAAACAGGAGAAAATATTTCATCAAAATCAATACCTTTCTTCTGTGCAAACCCCTTCACCACAAGTCTAGCTTTGTACCTATTTTTTCCTGCATCTTCTTCCTTCAGCCTATAAACCCATTTATTTTGCAATGTAGTTTTACCTGCAGACAACATGACTAAGTCCAAAGTATGGTTATGCATTAAGGATTCCATCTCTTCTTCCATGGATAGCTCCCACTTCTTCCTGCTTTCAACCTGCATTGATTCTTCATAACATTCAGGTTCACCAGAATCAGTCAACAATAAATAGTATAATGAAGGAGAGTATCGTTCAGGGAGTCTACTTATCCTGGTAGATATTCTAACACCAGTTTTAGGTGTTTTAGGTGCCTGTTGCCGTTGTGGTGGTTGTTGTTGTTGTGGTTGTTGATTATTATTATTTTTAGGCACCTTTACTTTTTCAGTGATCTCATCAAGAACTATCTATTCCTTGTTTTCTTTTTCCTGTTTCTTTTCCTGCAATTGATTCTTATACAAGACCTTTTCATTGAATATTACACATCTGCTCCTAATGATTTTGTGACTTTCATAATCATATAAGTGATAACCAAAATCATTAACACCATCCAATAAAGGTACATTTCTTCGATTTTTCCTCAAGATTTGTTCTATTTTCTTTATTAATATGGACAAAGGCCTCACAACCAAAAGGCTTTAAAAAAGAGTAGTTTACCTTTTTACTTGTCCATGCTTCCTCTGGAATACCACCATCCAAGGAACTTGAAGGCCCTCTGTTTATTAGATAAACAACAGTATCTATAGCATCTTCCCAAAATTGTAAAGGCAATCCTGCATGAAATCTCATGCACCTTGCGCGCTCCATGATTGTTCTGTTCATCCTTTCTAACACACCATTTTCTTGTGGTGTTCTTGGAATTGTATTCTCTCTGCGAATTCCATGCTCTGAACAGTACCTATCAAACTCTTTGCTGCAATATTCACCTCCATTGTCTTATCTGAGAAACTTCAACTTCTTTCTTGTCTCAATCTCAACCAAAGCTTTCCAATTCTTGAAAGTATCAAATACATCAGATTTATTTTGAATACAATAAATCCAAGTTTTTCTAGTTACATCATCAATAAAAGTAACATAATAATGAGGGCCACCAAGAGATGATACCTAAGCAGGTCCCCATACATCTGTATGCACAAGCTCTAATTTTTCGCTCTTCTTTTCTTTCCCAACTCTAAGAAATCTGACTCTCTTCTGTTTTCCATAAATGCAATTCTCACAAAAATCCAAATCATTATTCTTCAAACCTGGCAAAAAATTCCTTGAGTGAAGAATCTTCATCCCCTTCTCACTCATATGTCCGGGCCTATGATGTCATAATGTTGCATCTGCTCCTTTGGAAGTTAAAGCATTAACAGAGTTAGAAATACCATTGCATAAATACAACGTACTAACCTTTTCTCCTTTTGCTATTACCAGGGCTCCTTTGGTGACCTTCCAAGTTTTATCTGTGAAATTTTTCACACAACCTTCACCGCCTAACTGCCCTGTTGAAATCAAATTTTTCTTCAGATCTGGAACATGCCTTACCTCCTTTAATAGCCATTGGTTTCCATTCTGTTATTTTACAAGAACCTTACCCATTCCAACAATTTTACCAGGTTTATCATCACCCAAACGAACTTATCCAAAATCTCCTTGAACATATTCATGAAAATATTTCTTATCAGGTGCGGCATGGAATGAAGCCCCTGAATCTACCACCCAGGAATTAGTAACATTTTCAAAAGAAAGAATCAAAGCATCTTGTAACACATCACCTGTCACATTTTCTTCATGATTGTTTTCTTGTTGTGCGAGTCCTTCTTTTCCCTTCCGATATCTATAGTCTTTCTTTACGTATCCTTTCTTTCTGCATTTCCAACACATTATCCCCAATCTGGACTTGGATCTGCCTTTCCTTGATTTACTGCAATATCTTGAGCTCTTCCCTCTTTCCATTATTTTTCCCCTAGACTCTGCACTCAAAGAATTACCTGATGTCTCACCGGACCTTTTCCGTCGAATTTCCTCACTAAGGATAGCACCGACAACATCATCAAACTTTAAAGTACTAGATCCAGAGACAGAGTTACTAATGGCCATAACTAAACCATTCCAACTTTCTGGAAATGAGCACAAAAATAACAGAGCTCTAACTTCATCATAAAATTTTACCCCTACAGAATTTAACTGACTGGTAATTGTATTAAAATAATTTAAATGATCTGCAATAGATTCACCTTCAGAGATATTCATATTAGATAAATGTTTCATAAGAAATACCTTTTTTGAGGCTGATGGTTTTTCATATAGTTTCGCCAATGCCTTAGTCAAACCCTCTACTGTTGTTTCCTTTGAAATATTGAAGGCTACTGATGCCGCGAGGCACAACCGTATTGTTCCGAGTGCCTTTCTATTGAGAATCTCCCATTCTGTGTCTGTCATAGCCATAGGATTCTTTGTTTTTCTTCTCAATGGTAGGTACAGATCTTTCTGATACAGATAATCTTCCATCTGCACCTTCCACAGCGGTAAGTTTTGGCTGTTAAATTTCTTGACCCTAAAATTACCATCTTCCACCATTGCTCCCACTCGAACCAGGAACCCTTCTTTCCTACGAGTTTATCAGCTAAATAGACCTTCGGCTCCGATACCAGTTGTTAGAAAATTATATATTAAAAAGCAATGAAACAAATAAAATATGTGGAAAACACAAGCACATAAAACACATAAAACCAGAGAGACACAGATATACGTGGTTCACCCAGTTTGGGCTACGTCCACCCAAAACAGCCAGTCCTTCCTTTCTATTATCCAGCAAAATGAAGAGACACAACCTACAGCAGATCCACTGTAATATTCTTTGTTCTCTCTCACAGTCTCCCTATATGTTTCTCACTCTGAGATTACACATCCTATACACAGTCGCAATACAATACCCTCATACAAAGTGAGGGGTTTTCTTCTAGGGAAAAAAAACCTAAACTAAACATAATTTCTACCGTCAAATCATCTGCCTAATGAACGGCCCAGATTGACTAGAAATTACTATACTTTTACAAGGAAATTTTACATATGTTTTTAGCTTCGGGGGCGCTGCCCCCGAAACCCCCCGCAAGGGGGGGGCTCCATAAAGTCGCAACTACCCCCCCTTGGACCCCCCAGGCAGCGTTTAATTACGGGCGGCGTTGCCGCTCCATTAAGGTACAGGGGTCCAATGTTGTGATACAAAATAAACAAGATAATCAGGCTCCACACCCAACATATGGATCTCTTTTTCTCATTGTGTTGTTTTTAGACTCATTGAAACAATGTCAATACTTAATCTCCTTGATCATTAAGTTGAACTAGTGTTTTTTATTATTATATAATGTAGGTGCTTTGATTCTTTGCATGTTAGTGATTGCAGGTTCTTCTAAGCATTGAAGGATTTCTTTGGAGCAAAAGTAAAAGGTCTACATCAAACATCTAGTTGAAAGGTAGGAGCATAACGTCCTCATCTCTAAGTTATAATAATCTGAATGACAATTATTTTGAGAAAGAGGTATTCAAATGGTAGTTTGTTTCTAGTTATCTTTTGGGATACTAGGGAGATCGCTCTTATCTGCAAGAGGGATTTATCTAGAAAATAAATTGGTGACTCTGTTGGGGAATGAGTTCTCCTTTGTGTCATTTTGTAACCTTTGATGCCTTTAGACCCTTTTAAGAATTGAAATTTCCGGTTTGACACCTTTGTTTTTTTTTCTTAATTTTCTCGATTGCGTGGTTTCTGTTCAGAAACTGAGCACAGATGTGCGTAGTTTATCTTTAGAAACAGTGTGCATGCACATTAAACTCTGTTGTCTACCCACACAGTCCTGTAAATTTTTTTGAAAAAGTTAAGGTTTCTCTTATTTAAGTCCATATTTTTTGTTTTTATGATGTTGTTAGCTTGTTTACAGTCTCATTAAGTCTTTGTTAATTTAATTGGGTGTTTTGAATATTATTTTTTGAGAAATTCTTAATTTTATTTCCTTTGGTCATTACTTTGAGGTTTGTCTCGGTTTATTAACAATTTTTTCATCATTTTTCTTTTCTTTTTGCAAAAAAAATTCCCCCTCATTCGGGGGCTAAATTGTGTCTAAGTGTTGATCACCTTTGAGTGTTTTTACTTGTGACCTTTGGAATTATCACCCAATTTTCTTTACTTGCACTTATTGGTTCTTTACATTACATTGGTGAAGGAAAATAGTCTCGTTGTTCTTTCGCTGATTTGGAATCATCTTGTGTTTGAGAATTCTCTTGAATAGATTACAATTTCATAGTTAGAATTCTCATTTTCAGAATATGAACGAAAAATGTGCATAGATTACATTTGCATAGTTTTCAAGTGAATTGTGCATATATTACATCTGCATAGTTTACATTCTAGAAAATTCAACCATAGATTTAGATCAGTTTCTTTGATTGTCTTTTTTAGGAAAATCACTTATCTTTACAGTTTTGGGTTTTGAGTTTTCTTGGTTTGCTAATCTATCAAAAAATAGTCTTTCAATTTTGGAATTGGTTGTTTCAATATATTTTATTTCAGTGAATATTGTCATATATTCATTTATGCATGTTGTAAAGAGTTATTTCATCGATTGAAAGATAGCCCTGATTTGAATTTACATATTTTTATGCTTGTTTGAAAACATAAAAATAAAAAAATTGTTTTGAATTGATTAGCATTAGTTTTTCTTGTTGAAATTAGTGCATTAAAAAAATTGTTTTTTTTTCTATTATTTATCAATTTTTGCATTGTTGGAAGTGAATCGAACCTCTCTCCTTACTTTAGTTAGGATTCATCGAAGTGAAAAAATTACACTATCATATTCGATTGCATTCAGTTTTGGGTCAGGTCATAACACCACTGGTTTCATATCCATTTACCCTTTGAGTAAAAAATAGCCAAAATAACATAGCACTAAACAAAATTCATCTAGAAATTTTTACATTTTCTAAGGCTCTTTCCACCCATCTAGTTCAGGACTAGTGCTTTGGAATAGGCAGTAATTAACTTTTCAAAGTAGATAAAACAAACAAGTAGCATCTTGCGGTAGGGAAAAACCCAATTGTTGCAATTGTGCTCTGGGAAGCTCTTCTTAAAAGAGTCAAGAAAAAGGTCATGTCAGACCCAATGGATTAATCGTACCTACCTCATTGGTGAAGATAGAATATGTTCATGTAATATAAATGGTAAACCTCAAATTAACCATTATCAAGGAGCCTGGGATCACTTTACAGTAAACCTCAGATTTACCATATCGAGGAGCTTTCAAGGGGATTGAGCTTATTTACTCTGCCCTTGTGTGTATATCTGGCCACGGACTATTCCCCTAGGTTTGATTGTCTCAATTGGTAACCTTAGTGGCTATAATATTAGGATTTTTCCCAAGGTGTCGGTGGAGGGAAGCTCCCACTGTACCTGGAACAGAAGTTGACTAGACTCACTTCCACTTTTTGGAGGGTAATATTCACTCGATATGGAAAAGTGGAGTTACTTGCACCAGATAGTTTCATTAAGCAGGTTTTCAAGGTAATTTTTCCAACTGCTACTTTTCACATTGATCTCTACGATGTTGGATTTCATCAACAACTAGTGACTTTGCAGTGAAAACAAATTGTTTGTGTGTGGTTTGAGTCCTATATTTGATAGCGCATGTTAATTTGTTTGTTTTTACTTTTTAGAGCCCTTAGGTGTGGATTTTGAATTTGAATTGTTAATATTTTTAAATTTTTAATAAAATTCACTGAAGTTGAATCTAACGGCAACAGTTCTAGAATTTACCAACCAAGGAACCCCTCTTAATGAGAATCCTATTACTTTTCCTTGCTTTGTAATGTTGGTCCTCCTTATATGGCAACATTTTCATTACCTGGATTTACCACAAGTTTATCGGTATGGTTATTTTCAACTTCGTTGGCCTCGAATACTCAAATTGTTCCACCTCAACCTGATGCGTCACCTCAACAAAGTTCACCATCTCAATATCACCAACCTCATGTTAACCCTTTATCTTCTTTTCCCAACATGTCTTCCTCCCTTTCCCTCTTCTTCGCCCAACATGTCTTCCTCCCTTTCCTCTTCTTTGCCCGGAAAAAAGACTTGATGCTAGTAACCATGTGGATAAGAAGAAGAAGAATAAGAAGCAAGATAAGAAAGAAGTCAACTAACCAAGCATGGTTGTAAGTGTTTGTAGTGTTGAGGAAACCTCCAACATGCATCATAAACCCAAATATCCTTGCAAGCTTTGTAAGGGTGGCCACTTCCTTATTAATTTTCCTGGTAGTCCTAAGGTCTTCGAAGTATGGTCATAAAAATCCTATCAACTTACTATTGATCCGTCAACTAGTGATTTTCAGGTTCCTGGGAAAAAAGGTAAAGTTAGTTTTCCTTGTAGGTTATGTAAAGGGATTCACCAAACTCATATTTTCCCTCACGTTGATGAAGCCTCAAAATTTTTGGAAAACCTTACTGTTCCACAACAACAACTTCCAGCTGGTTACTGTAAACTTTGTCACAACCTACCGTCAATTGACAAAGTGATTTATCTAATTCCAAGTACAGTCAATCCCACTCTTCCATTGGAGAGTGAAACTCATATCACTCAGGTTGATGATCTATTAGTTGGTCAATTTTTCGACTTGATTTTACACTCGGTCAATCCCACTCTCCCTTTAGAGAGTAGAATTCATACCGCTCAGGTTCTTCTTGTTACATTAGATTCTTCTATGCCAAGGGGAATTTCACCTGTTTCTACAAAACCCCCTCCAAGTACTGAGGTATTTCCTTTGATTGGAATAGACTGATAGAACCTCGTCTTCCTTCTTCCATCCTTTTCAAAATAACTATGAAGTTTTGTGTTAAGAATGTGTATCACACGAATGTTAGTGAAGGTGCTTATGTTAGTATTTTATCCTCAACTTCTTGGAAATCTTTGGGTTCCCCTCAGATTGTGCCTGTTACAGAGAATATGTCAGCTTTTAACAGAACAATTAGTGAACCTTTAGGGATCCTTCCTAAGTTTCCTATTATCTTGGAAGTTAAAACTATCTGTATTGATCTTATGGTAGTATGAGGCCCCTTGGATTTCAATTTTCTCCTTGGGCGAGACTATGTCTGTGCAATGAAAGTTTTCGTATCGACACTCTTTTGCGTGATGTCTTTCCCTCACAATGGAAACATTGTGATTGTTGACCAGCTTTCATTCATTATTTCTTATTTGACTACCAACCATCTGACACCCATGAATTTTCCTTGTGCAAAAGTGGTATTTACCCCTCCACAGGTTAATTATGTGGCAACCAATCCCATGTTTTCAGTTACCGATGTAAGTGGGCCTCTAACTAATTACTCGACTTCCTTTGACTTAGATTTAGTAATTGAAATTTTCAACCCTATGGGGATATTTGAAAACGATCTTCATATCCCTATTGAGTCCCTTGACATGGGTTCCTTCCAGAGAAATGTTCTTCCTTCTAATGAAGACCCCTTGAAGGCCATGATCGAGGTGTGTCCCTTGACATGTGTTCCTTCCAGTTGGAAGGCATAATCAAGATTTTATGAGGATATTTCTTTTACTATGTCAACCTCGTTAAAAAATGAAACGGATCCTTATTGCGATGGTTCTTTTCTTGTGTCAACCTCATTAAAAATTGAAACAGGTTCCCATCAGGATAGTTCTTTTACTGTGTCAACCTTGTTAAAATATCAAACATGTATTTATGAGGATGGATCTTTTCCTGTGTCAACCTGATTAAAAAATGAAACGAGTTCCCATGAGGATAGTTCCTTTACTGTGTCAACCTCGTTAAAAAATGAATCAGGTCATTATGAGGATAGTTTCTTTTATCGTGTCAACCTCATTTAAAAATGAATCAGGTCCTTACGACCATAGTTCCCTTTCTTGTTTCATGCTCGTTAAAAAATGAAACAAGATTTCATGAGCATAGTTCCTTTTCTTGTGTCAAGCTCGTTAAAAAATGAAACAAATCCTCTCCTAATTGAGTCGAGTCTTTGACTAGATCTCATAAATGATTAAGTCGAGTCTTTCATCTGATCTCATAAATGAACCTTTGTTCCATCTAGATGTTAGTAACTAGTAGTCTACTTAGGTGAATGAAAAGAAGCTTGGGGGGCATATTCTCTTGCAATTTATGCTTCGAGGGCATTGAAACTTATCTCAAGCATAGTTTTTTCTTTGTTTCAAGATTGTGTAAAAATGAAGCAAACCTCTCTCAAGCACAGTTTTCCTCTATTTCAAGCTTGTATAAAAGTGAAACCTATCTCGAGTCTATTTCAGTTATTATTTTCAAGACTCGTTAAACTCATGAAAATCCTAAGATTCTTTTGTTATCTTTCATTCTCGTAAAACACATGACAATGTCGAGCTCCTTCCATCTTTTCCTGCTCGTAAATTCAGCCATGTAGTAAAATTTTATCACTTCTTCAGACTCTTAAAAAATACGAAAAAGTGAAACCATGGAGTCCTCTTTTAATCCCTTTTTAGACTCTCTAAACATGAAAAGATTGTTGAGCACCTGAATATTCGAACTCATTAAAATAAATGAACAATCGTCTATTCAGTATAATTTTACCCTTTTTCCGGACTGAACTAGACTAGTTACGAAAAAGGTATATGTTGAATAAGCATGGTCAATAGAGTTCTCTCTAACATTATTTTATCCTTTTTTGGGTTCGAGAAACTAAACTTACAAAAAATAAAACTACGGATTTTACTTATGTTTTTCTTCTGACTCTTTAAAAATGAAAAATAACGAGTTAATCCTATGTTGGAATCATTAAAACTAAACAACACAGGACCTATCAATTACAACAGTGCTGAGATTCCACAAGTTGATGAGCTTAGTGAAAAGTAAGCACCTTCACTAAGTGGGGCCCGTAGGCTATTTTTAGGTGTATGTCTATTTTTAGACATGGTGAGCATATTCTATAAGTTGTAGGATGCTATTTGTAGGTGGTTGATCAAATGTGAAAAATAGATGAAATTATATTTTTAGAATATTGGGCGAAGTCTATTTATAGATCGTCAATCTAAAAATAGGTGCATGTCGATTATTATTAGCCCTTAATAATAATCTGACAATAAGTGTCAACCTATTCTCTTGGAGCACTTAATTTCAGTGAAAAGATTTAGAAAATCAGTGGGCAGAAGGAATTACGCAATTCCTAGGGTTATTATTGACTCATGCATGGAGGACTCAGTTAGAACTGAAGTGGAAAAGTTATGATAGAGTTGGAAGAGTAGTTACAGGAGTTTTTATTTAGTTTAACTCAGTTACGTGAGTTAAACTCAGTTGTTCTAGTTGTATCTAGTCTAACTGAAAGATACACTAGTGAGATTTTAGTGAATTAATTATTTAATTAATTCATAATTGGAGACTCACTTGCAACTAAACAAATACACCAGTTAACTACTTGCATGTTAGTTCCAGTGGAGACCGAGTGGAGAGATAGGTGAAAGGGTGAGATGGACTATCTGTTGTGACTATAGTGATGCATTCAATGCATGTGACACACATTGGAGATGCCAATTAGGATTGCGCAGTCAAGGAAAGGCTAATTCGAATTCATTCAAAGATCTTCTTAAGCAGGGATTGTGCAGTGGAGGCAGGCTGTCAGGAGGCAAGAAATTGGTGCATAGAGATGCAAATTTCTACATGACAGTGTGTAACGATTGTTGATTGTACTGAGAGCTTGATGTACTAATATTTGTATGATATTATTACATGATTCCATTGATATACATAATATATGATAGTTGGGGTTTTTAGCTTCAATCTTTCCCATTAAACGACTATGTTTATGTGCGATTGATTTTCTTCATGAGTTTTGCAATTGGCGATTTAATTTCCTCAAATAATTAAGTGGAAGGATTATATATTTAACATAAGATTAATTTGTTAGATTAGGAGAATCCAGTTATACATCAGTATTAATAAATTTCTACATGGTATCAGAGCAATGTTAATCATTGGAGATTGCAATAGTGAAGAGGTGTTGAGTTTTTTGCTAGTGGACAATTCGAATTTGCTGCAGAAATTTCTTGGTGCGACAGTTGAGTATTCATTGAAATGTATTTCAATGGGTTGTGATTGGATTATTCCCTTGAGGGTAGCTCCAATTACATATCCTGGAAGGACAGGATGGAGGCGGTGTTTGAAGATAATGGACTGAAGGAGTTCATCGATAGCGATGTTCCTAAGCCTACTTCTAGCGATGCTGTAGGACTTGACGCATGGCAAAAGAAGGGCAAAAGAAGGTAGCGAAGACAAGAAGAATTCCATTGGAAGGTGTGAAAGACCATATTTTGTCAAGCCTTCATGGGAAAGCCACTCCATTTTTAATGTGGAAGGCTTTGACAGATATTTTCCAAAGCAGCAGTGACCATATGAAGTTGGCGTTGAAAGATAAGTTCAAAAAAATCAGAATGGAGAAGGGCGACAGTATTCCAAAATATCTCACAAATTTTGTCCAATGTAGGTATGAGTTGGGGAGAGTGGGAATTACAGTTTTGGATGATGACTTGGTGAGCTTGGCTCTCTTGGGGCTTCCGAAGAGTTGGCATAGCTACAAAGACTCTATCAATGGATGGGAGAAACTGCCGAATTGGGAGCGACTTTGGTCGGATCTTGTGCAGGAGGAGATAAGGCGAAATACCAAAAATGGTTCTTCATCGAAGAATGATGATGAAGAGAATTTTTCTTTGGCTGCCAAAGCAAGGAGATGGAAGGGGAATAAATCCCATCAAAAATCTGAGGCTAAAGGCAAGAAATTGGATTTGTCCAAAGTGAAGTGTTTTCACTGTCATGAACATGGGCATCTTGCCACTAACTGCCCACAGAAAAAGAAGAACAAGAAGGTTGTTGGAGCTACAGCGGGTGAGGCCTTAGCCTCGAAATTTGAACTTGATTTCTCCTTGATCACATGCTTGGTTTCAAGCGCAATGGGATCGGTGTGGTATCTTGATAGTGGTGCTACCTTCCATATCACAAGAGACAAGGAGTTGTTTAGTGACTTGGAGGAGAAGGATCTCCAATTGCATATAGAGATGGGTGATGATGGTAGATACAGTGCAACCGGCATTAGAATCATTACCTTTGAGAGGGAGTCAAGTAAACCATTTCTGTTGAAGGATGTTATGCATGTTCCAGGTCTGAAGAAGAACATGGTCTTGATCGCTACGTTAGAGGACAAAGGTTATGACGTTGTTTTCAGCAAGGGAAAAGCTTTCCTGCGACATAAAACAATGGGTCAAACCAAGAGGATAGGGATTTGAGTTAAGAATCTCTACAATTTGGAGGTAGATGGTTGCGCTGCAATGATGGTCAAAGCAGAAGAAGTGGTGAGCCGGGATGAGGGCGAATTATGGCACAGGAGATTGGGCCATCTACACCATGGCGCCTTGAAGATTTTGTAGCATATTTCTACTAGACTTCCCAAGGGTACTTTTGCGCAGTCAGATTAGTGCAAGGGATGTACTATGGGTAAGTTTGCGAAGACCACCTTTCATGAGAAGGAGAACCATGCTTCGATGATCCTTGAGAGAATTCACACAGACGCGTGTGGACCTTTCTCAGTTGCTTCAATAGAAAAACACAGGTATTATGTTATATTTTTTTATGACTATTCTCGTAGATGTTGGATCTTCTTCATGCAGAAGAAGAGCGAAACATTCTCAAATTTCTATGAGTTTAAAGCATTGGTGGAGAAGGAGTCGAGGAAGAAAGTGAAGGCTCTACAGAGAAATAATGGTGGTGAATATATCTCTAACGAATTCAAAGACTTTTGTAGCAAAGAAGGAATTCAAAGAGAACTCATTGTGCCTCATAACCCACAGCAGAATGGGGTCGCAGAGAGGAAGAATAGAACGATATTGGGTGTTGCACGAGCTATGTTGCATGACCAGGGCCTACCCATGCACTTGTGGGAGGAAGCATGCAACACTGCGGCTTATGTGCAAAATCATTGTCCTCATAGAGTACATGGCATGAGTACACCTAAAGAAGCTTTTACTAGTAAGAAGCCTGATATTTCTCATTTGAAGATTTTTGGCTCATCTGTTTACATTCATGTGATAAAAGACGCCAGAAAGAAGCTGGAGCCGACTATGGAAGTTGGGATATTTGTGGGGTACACATAAACACCCCATAATTATCATGTGTATTTTCCAAACAGTCAAATGACTGTGGTGTGACGGGATATAAAATTCAATGAGGTGAAATCCATGAAGCTATCGCTTGAGAGGGAGATATACTTGCATGCAGAGGAGGAGCTACTTGTTCCCAAAGATGAGCCTTTATATGTGGATCGGCCACAGGAGGAGATTCATGGAGTGGAGGAGTCCACTCATGCAGAACCAAACATCCGAACAAGCAGAAAGCGTACCATAGAAGTTAAGAGACTGAAGCTTGATGCGGTAGAAAATGTAGGAGTCCCTACATCACAGTGCAAACAGAGACAGTCACCTTACCGATTTATTGGATACATGTCTCTTATGAGCAAGTGTATCGTGACAGAGCCATATTCTTTTGAAGAAACAGCGCAGGAGCCCAGATGGGTAGATGCCATGGTGGAGGAGTATGACTCCATTGTCAGAAACAGTGCTTGGGATATTGTTCCAAGGCCGGTGGGTAAATCAGTTGTAGGATCAAGATGGATCTACAAGGTAAAGCAAGTTGTTGATGGGAGGGGCGAGAAGTATAAGGCAATATTTGTTTCCCGAGGCTTCTCACATATCGAGGGGATTAATTATGAAGAAACCTTTACACCTGTCGCACGGCATTCTTCCATAAGGACCATCCTTTCTCTCTCAGTGCAGATGGGTTGGCACATTCGTCAGATGGATGTGAAGACTGTGTTCCTTAATGGGATCATTGAGGAAGAAGTTTACATTGAATAGCCTAAAGGATTTGAGATCTTCAGCAGTGGGTCACATGTGTGCAAAATCAAAAGATCGTTGTATGGGTTGAAGCAAGCACCACATGCTTGGTACACTCGGATCGACAGCTATTTCACCGGACTTGGCTTCACCAAGAGTGAGGCAAATGAAAACCTGTACCAAATTCTGGTGGAGGGTAAGATTTTAATCATTGTTCTTTATGTTGATGATTTAATACTAACGGTTGATGAGAATTTGATACACTCATTCAAGGCAGATCTTGCAAAGGATTTTAAGATGAAGGAATTGGGCCTCCTTCATTATTTCCTTGGATTGGAAATATGGCAGCGAGAAGGTGAACTGTTTATGTCTCAAGGCAAGTATGTTCGGGAGATACTTGGTAAGTTTCACATGGAGGACTGCAAGCCCATGGATACTCCTCTTCCAGGAAATTGGAGGAAAGAGGATGCTACATCAGCAGAGGTAGTGGATGCCATTGTTTATCAACAGTTGGTGGGTTCACTCATGTATTTAGTTAATACAAGGTCATACATATGCTATGCGGTGAACCAACTTTCACAAGCGATGGTTAAGCCTACCAAGCTCTTTTGGAAGGTAGGCAAGCATGTCCTGAGGTATCTTAGGGGCACATCTGAGTATGGATTATGGTACAAAAAGATGGATGAACTGAAGTTGCATGGCTTCATGGATGCAGATTGGGCAGGCATCCCAACGGACAGAAAGAGCACATCAGGAGCGGTTTTCAGTATCGGATCTACAGCAGTTTCTTGGTACAGCAGGAAACAAAGATCTGTGGCACTCAGTTCAGCAGAAGCAGAATACATGGCAGCAAGTCAAGCTGCATGTGAGGCTATCTGGATGAGGAAGATCCTGGTCGATTTGTTCGGTTCACATTTAGATCCTACAGTGATACATTGTGATAATCAGAGTTGCATTAAACTATTGATTAATCATGTGTTTCATGATAGATCTAAACATATTGATATCTAGTATCATCATATCAGATATTGTGTGCAGCGAAAGATCACGTTGCTTCAGTACATTCCTACGGAAGATCAAGATGCAGATATTCTTACGAAGGCACTCAGCAGGAGCAAATTCGAATACCATAGAGGCAGGATCGGGGTGGAGGATAATCCCTATCTTGTTGAGAGGGAGTGTTGAGATTCAACAAGATGATGAGCTTAGTGAAAATTTATCACCTTCACTAAGTGGGGCCTGTAGGCTATTTCTAGGTGTATGTCTATTTTTAGACATGGTGAGCATATTCTATAAGCTGCAGGATGTTATTTGTAGATGGTTGATCAAATGTGAAAAATATATGAAATTATATTTTTAGAATATTGGGCGAAGTCTATTTATAGATCTTCAATCTAAAAATGGGTGCATGTCGATTATTATTAGCCCTTAATAATAATCTGACAATAAGTATCAACGTATTCTCTTAGAGCACTTTATTTCAGTGAACAGATTTGAAAAATAATTGCGCTGAAGGAATTACACAATTCCTAGGGTTATTGGTGACTCATGCATGGGGGACTCAATTAGAACTGAAGTGGAAAAGTTATGACAGAGTTGGAAGAGTAGTTACAGGAGTTGTTATTTAGTTTAACTCAGTTAAGTGAGTTAAACTCAGTTGAGCTAGTTGTATCTAGTCTAGCTGAAAGACACACTACTGAGAGTTTAGTGAATTAATTAGTTAATTAATTCACAACTAATAACTCACCAACAACTGAACAAATACATTAGTTAACTACTTGCATGTCAGTTCCAGTGGAGACCCAGTGGAGAGATAGGTGAAAGGGTGAGATGGACTATATGTTGTGACTATAGTGATGCATTCAATGAATTTGACACACATTGGAGATGGAAATGAGGATTGTGCAGTCAAGGCAAGGCCAATTCGAATTCATTCAGAGGTCTTCTTCAACAGGGATTGCACAATGGAGGCAGGTTGTTAGGAGGCAAGAAATTGGTGCATAGAGATGCAAATTTATGCATGACAGTGTGTAATGATTGTTGATTTTACTGAGAGCTTGATGTACTAAGCTTTGTATGAGATTATTACATGATTCCATTGATATACATAATATACGATAGTTGTGGTTTTTAGCTTTAAGCTTTCCCGTTAAACAACTGTGTTTATGTGTGATTAATTTTCTTCATGAGTTTTGCAATTGGCGATTTAATTTATGCAAAGAATTAAGTGGAAGGATTTTGTATTTAACATAAGATTAATTTTTTAGATCAGGAGAATCCGGTAATACATCAGTATTAATAAATTTCTACAAACAAGACCAAACCACTCCTTCCTAGGGTTCGTTAAAAATACTTCGGAGGACTCATCCAAAGGATGAGCTTATATGACAAGAAAATGTTATCCTCCTGAAGCTTGAAAAAAATAAAGAGGTTATTTCCCGTAATGGTGGGGGGAAAGTGAGAAAAATAATCCATCTTCTATACTTTTTATTAAAGGTAGTATGTCGCTCTTGAACATGACACTTTGTCACATTTGTGTCCGGGTTGGGAAATCCATTTGTCTCACAGTTAATCGAACCTCATTGAAATTCTTCAGCTGGTTTTGCGTATTATCATTGAGTCAAATGCTTCCAAGTCATATGTCATGTCACCAATATGTTCAAGAGCAATCCAACCTTAGTAAAAATTACCTTGCTATTCTTAACCCTCAATCATGTCGGTCATCCCTGAGTCAGTCCTGAATCACTTCAAATATTGTTCCTCAAAACTTGGCATGAAGTTTCGTGTCATATGCCCTCCTACGATGGATCACTTCCTATCAAATTTATCTCATTATATAGGAAGTTTATTTAGAAACCCTTTTCAGTATCTTGAGGCATGCATGCCTTAATGGCAGGTTTCTCACTTTCGACGATAGATTCTCATCATTGACCTTCGATCGAACGATTCTATGAGTGTTCAAATTCAAGACATATTTTCACACTTCATAGATTGTATTGGGAGTACCTTGAGAGCCATTGTCATTAATGGTGGTTTCTCTCGCATTTGTTAACGGTTCACATAATTGACCAATAATCAAGTGGTTTATACCATGTTCCACTTAAATATACTCACTCACATGGTTAGATTCGTACTATTGATCAAGAGATGGATATTAAGACCCTGGATCTAGTTTCATCCATCCAGGCTGCGTGGAGTTATTAGATATTCATGATTGTAAATATATATCCATTGATGGTTGCACCCATACTATGTCTACTGTTGACAGGGATCTTTGTGTATTTCCCTACTAGTTCATCGAGTTATGTTTACTCTGATTATGGGAATGCCTACCTCAGTGATGTTTATACGAAAGCATGATATGGTAATCCTTGATTTTTTGTTTCAGGTCCTCAACTAATTGGTCTATTATTCGAACCTTTGACATGATAAAGTGCTTCAGTCATCAAACATTTTTTATGTCTTTGCACTTTAGGGGGCAATATGTTACACTAAAATTTATCACCATGAATGTCAATTTGGAAATCTTGCCATCTGATGGAGTGTCTCAAGTGAATCCCCTATGAATCTTGAAGTAAAATAATACTAGGGACAAGAGGAATTTTGGTTTTCACTTCTTAAAAACCATTTTTTAGCGCCTGCGTGGTTTTCCTGAACAAAAATTGTGCAGATTTGCATAGCTTCTTCCACTAAAAATTGTGCAGGTTTTTTCACGCACCTAAAAATAAAAAAGTAAGTTCTAGAATCTTTGGTTGAGGAATCTTTTCCAAATTAGAAAACTCGAGTTTCTGCATACTTGCGCTTCATCCCTTGGTATATGGAACTAAACTCCTTTTCTTAAGGATCATATCCCTTCAGAAGTGGAACTAGAAACCTCCTCATCATCCCTATAAATTCAGCATAGGAATAAAAGAATGGGAGACTTTTGGGATTGGAATTTGTAAACTCATGCTGCTGGTTTTGGGTCTGAAGAGCTTGCCATCAAGGGAAGGAAAGGAGACCATTGGAAGAGGCTTATGACATCAAGGCTCAGGTTGAAAGATTTCTTTTTTTATTCTTGATAATACATATGGATCTCTTTTTATCATTGTGTTGTTTTTAAACTCATTGAAACAATGTCAATACTTAATCTCCTTGATTATTAAGTTGAAATTGTTTTTTTTATTATTATATATTGTAGGGGCTTTGATTCTTTGCATGTTTATGATTTGAGGTTCTTCTCAGCATTGAAGGTGTTAGCACAGTTTTCTACTAAGTCATTAGTTCCTTTTTATTTTATTTCCTATTTTAAAATAAAACCTGAGTCTCAGATACCATTTATAAATATTTCCCTTTTAAACCATCCAAACCCAAATTTGTTATGATTTTAGGATTTTTATAGTAGCTCCACCCCCCACAAAACAGCCTTACCACAAATCTTTTGTATTACCGCAGCTCCACCCCTAACACAGCAAACCTTTGAAATATATCATATATTATATGTATATTACTTTCCGCACTTAACCATATTTTGACCCATTACCTTTTCGCATCACAATTTCGCAAAGTTCACTTACTACATTCACTTCCACCTTCCCAGTCCCCGACTGCGATATTTCCAAATCCTTGATTCGCGATAAACTTTGACTTGAGAAATGCGATAAGTATGTCTCCCCGATTGTGATAAGCTTCCAGCTCCGATATGAAAAAATATAATAATTCTCACCACTCTTGATTTCAATTGTGATGGACCTATGACCTCCGAAATGTGATAAGTTTGACTTCCCAATTTGTGATTTCACAAATTGCAAAACACAAAGTCTCTTCACTCATCCAACACCCTATTATCCCGATATTGCGATTTGCAATCTCGATTCCATTCCCCAATGTGATTAGTATACCCCACCACTTCCACGTCATCACTACCATCACAAATCGTTATTCCCACTTCCTCCCTTTCATGTCTTATGTTTAAAGTCCTTCCAACCCCGATCCGCGATAGATATGTATAAAAGGTTTTCCCCTCCCGCTCATTTTTTTATTTAATAATCTCTCTCGATGGCCCACACTCGACATGTCTTCTTATCATTCTTCCACACGACGCTTCCATGCTAATTCTATTCAAAAGGTTTTTTTGGCCAATCGAAAGGGATTTTTGCTATTTTTTTTAAAGGGAAATGGGTTTTATCATTATAAAGGAAAAGGGTTAATGATGAATAAAACTTTGCTATCTCTTCTAATCTACCTCCATAACATGTTAAACCTCCATATTTCCCGCTCTTTCATTTCATTCCCCACTATTGCAGTTTCCGCTTATAATTCTATTCCTGCATCAAACTTGCACCAACCATCATCACCATTTGTATCAGCGTGTATTCAAAGACAAAGGTGAGATTTCAAAAGTAGTTACAGGTTTTACAGGAACTTCAAACAACACTAGTTTCTAAATTTCTTTGACATCTATCAGCATGGGGAAAGTTGAAGGTTCCAAATATTTCAGAGAACAAAAATTATTGCAGGTTGAATTTAATAAAAAGACATGGCAATTTAAGAACCAGGTGTTTGGTCTCAATCTAGTCTCCTAAACTGAGCTCATTTAATTGTCAACCAGGATTTGTAAACTGCTGAAGTGAAGTGTACTGTATGTACCTAGGTGCTTGTTTCTTAATGCGTTGTGTGTAGTGTTTTGTGATGTTTTTGGTCTTTTGGTGGTTTTATGTTTACAAGGAAAATGCCTAGAAAGCTAATGGAAGGAAGCTAATGATTAAAACAGAGTGAGACCTAATTGATTGATGACAAATGACTGATACAAATGCAATTGCAAACACTGAAGTAGAATCAAATCTAAACTATGACTAAGTAAAAACAGAGCTTGATAATGACTTTTAAGCAAATGATTCAAAACACAAACTAAACTTGTCAAATTCTTTCATCAAAGGCATTTGAGAGAGAGTTTGAAACATGGTCAACTAAGCATGCAAATCTTCCTAACTAAACAGTTTAAACAACTAACTTATAATGATGCAACATTCTATCCTTGATTAGAGATTTGTTGAAGTATGTTTGGAGTAAAACATTGATATCATCATAAGATTTTCTATTCTAAAGCTAATTCCTAACTCTATTCTGCAATTTAATTGATTGTCACAAAACCTTTACTCAAGAGTTATTGATTTCTTTTTAAAGTAGTCTTTGAGAGAGAGCTTTGTTTATGAAATGATGCGGAAATTGCAGAAGTACTTCAGGCCTTAAAGTGATATGGTCTTCTGTTCATGTAGTGATGAGTCAATTATGGATTTTAGAACAAGAAGAGATTTGTGAATAATGAAGGTTGTTTTGTTAATCTTAACAACTGAAGTAATCTAATGTGCAGTGAATAACAATTGAATGTGGAGTGCAAATGCAATGAGTTGAACTACAACCAAACCTAAGATGTCACTAGCCTAAAACAGTGTTAAACTACAAGTCATCATCAAACTCAAAACAAAGTAACTGAACATGAGTTAAGTGCAATTAAACTCCGGAGTATCCTAACTATACTATCATGCATTATTCTATGAAATTATACAGTCTATTTGTCCATCATTGTTGATATTTTGGAAGAGTTCCTTCTTTTGGAAGAGTTAGAACAATTTTGACTGTGTAATTGAGTGCAGATGCAAACATAAAGGACTGAAAGCAATGAAAAACTAAGATATCATATCCATATCCCACTCATCATTATGATATTTTGGACAAGCGTTTAAGAGCAAGAACAGAGATGGTATTTAGTGCAAACACAGAACTAAATCATTCATTATCACGGTCATGTCTTGGACTCCTTAAGAATTTATTGGAAGAGTTTCTTCTTGTGGAAGAGTGATTAGAACAATTGTAACTGTGATAGTGAACAACAAAAACTACAACTAAATCCTACAATACTATAGTCATTTTCCCATTCATCATTATAATCTTTTGGAAGAGCTTCTTCTTGTGGAAGAGTTAGAATGAGTATAACTACAGTAGCTAATTAAAAACAACTATGAATTCAACTTCTAATCCTACAATACCATAGCCATTTCCCATTCATCATTATAATCTTTTGGAAGAGCTTCTTCTTGTGGAAGAGTTAGAACGAGTACAACTACAGTAGCTAATTAAAACAACTACTAATTCAAATTCAAAAACGTAAAGGCAGCTAGAATACTTATCTAATTTACACAAATAAATCCGTGCAAGAGGCAGGGGCCCTCTACCACCTGACGGAATTCAACTCCAAATTAAATCAACGCTTTCAAAACAACACTGTCTGCTTCATTAAAGATGAAATAACTTGAACATAGCACTCTGCGTCTTCAGAAATGTAGCACAGAATCTAAGCAAAATCTAGCATAAAATCTAACATCAAAATATAACCTAGCTCTCGGTTTCCCAAGTGTTTATATAACAAATGTAAATAACAAGATTTGCAACAATTCAGCAACACTGTCTTTCCTTATCGGAATCACATTAGGACTCTTGAAGTGGCTGCGTGAAAAGGAAAAGACATCTGGACTGAGACAATCCTAATAGAAGTCTTCCTTCCTAAATGTGTTCCCACGTTCCAAAACCATACCCAGAATTCGTTTCTTCCTCCATGATGAGCAACGAACCATGTAGACATGACGTGGATTATGCCCATATGCGTTTTTTCTTGAGAGGCCACCTGGAACATACTCAAACGTGAAGACAGCTGCAGAATCGACGGTTAGCTATGGAATGTCTGCATTCTGCAGCTAGTTCCGGTCAAAATGATTTACAATGGCAAAAATCACAAAACTTAGCAAGTCAGTCATGTAAATCATTCTAGAAGTAATTTTAACTATATTCATTGATCAATTGGGTCTAGGATAGCAATGGACAAAGGAAAATGAGGTAAAATGGAATGAAAGAAAGCACAATTTTGAGGCTCAACACCAGGAACATGAAGAAATAAGATAGCAGAAAAAGAAGTAGTAAGACAGCGCATTCAGGAATTTAGTTCTTAAATTATTCTCTTATTTCTTATACAACTATTCTTTCAGTTAGATTTAAATGGGATAATATTATAATGTATTGTGACACTTTTAATGGAAGGATTAATGTTTCCTTCTTTTTAGCAGAGGTGGAGTTAGTGCCTCTCTTCTTATATATATCATTTGTAAATACTATTTCAGTGGGGTAGGAGGCTTATCTGCTTGAATACTCATTATAATAAATAAAATACTTTCTGCACTTCATGCTAGAGGATTTTTTGATTCAAGAACATCTAATGTATGGTGTGTTTCATCTTATGTATAAATTCCTTCTGATTATAAATTGCTGCAGCTAGTAAAGTGTGAGTGAGAGCTGTTAGAGGATCTAACAATAAATTATCTACTTTCCAGTTTTCTACAAATTATATTTATGTTGTAGAATATGTTAGTGAAGATTCCATAAAGGATTTGTGGAATAATTTATGCATGCAATCTACTTTATGAGTGTTGTTTACTTTACATAAACATATTTTGTGTAAAGAGTCATAATTATAGTTGTGTGATTGATTTAGGATCCAATTATTTCCTAGAATAGATACCAATTATCCATCTCCTCTCCATTGTTTCACTCTACTCCCTATACTACTCATTTGCCCATACAATTTGTAATTGCCACATCTTTCCAAATGCATGAAAGTATTAAAGGATAAGTAATCATTTAAAATTCATTTGACAATCCATCCCACCATTCAAAACCTTATCAAAATATTTAAAAAAAAAAAAAACTTAAAATGAAATATGATGTGTAAGGCTTACTCCTTTTGCAATCAAGGAGTTACTCCTTATGCTAACATCTTTGGCAGTCATTGTCGGGGAGGCGAATTGAAGTTTATCCCTGGGTGAACGAAAATGTTATAAGTCTGGCTCTGAGGTGTACATTTCCAGCTGTATTTTTAGACTTCTTTACACCTGGCGACTCCATTTAGAAGTTCTGGCTCCTAGAAGGAATAGAACTAGGGTTAGGAGAAGAATGCCTCGAAACGAAGTATTATACAGAGTATTTTGCTTTATTTTTGATGATCAATTCTTGATGGTGAACAAGAATTGGTGACTTGAAGAATATTATGATCTTTCACCAGGCGACTCCATGACAAAGAATCCAGTGGCGGCTCCATAGTTTCAGAATGTCAAAAGCCTTTGCTGCCATCTTCACTCAAAGGTTTTCTCCTTTAAATTTTTCGACAATTCATGGTTTTCCTAATCCGATGCCTTCTACAGATGAATGGAAACATCGTCTTTTAATATTTCGAGGAGATGAAGATGAACATCCCGATAAGTACCTGATTCCATTTCATGAGCTTATGCACTTTCTGGATGTGTTTCATGAAGATGTCCTCATGAAAATATTTGTGTTTTTCCTTGATGGAGATGTGTGCAAATGGTTCTGGTACTTACCTGTTGGTACTATTTCTTCTTTAAGGGAATTTCATGAATTTTTTCATCATTATTGTAAAGGAATATATTCATCTGAGTTGTTGCTTGATAACTACTGCGAAGAATTTGAGTGTTATGTTCAAAATGATAAAGTAGATTCTTCTAGCAGTGTTATGGAAAAAAATTATGAAGAGTTTGAAAAGTTATGGATCCATATCAGATTCCTACGGATCCAATTCTTCTTAGTACTCAGTATGAATAATCTGACAAGCATGATGTTCTTCCTTTGGAACCTGATATATTCCTGCCATTTAGTTCTGCTATTTTAAGTGCCTCTAACGAGTTTGTTTTCCAAGAAAGTAATCAACATCTTAAAGAAGGTTTTTTTGCCCTTAAATGTAATAAAACATATAAATTTAATGAGTTTTTGCAAGGAGGACAAGAGAACCACAGTTTTATTGACATATAATATTTTAAACAACTACAACTTGGTCTTTTGGATTAGCTAAACATTCCTCATATGTTTCATGATCCGGTTGTTGATTGGATGGATTCATTTTCCCCAGGGGTCTCCAATATAGTAGCAGTTGAAATTACACACACGGTTTATAGCAGTAAGTACAGGATTCCACTTCACTTCTACCTGCATATATTATATCCCTTGTGGATATTATCAAACAATTGCATGCAAGAGTTTCTCTTTACTAGTCAAATGATTTTATGGTTGCATTGGAAATCAAGTTATACTTGATTAGGCAAGTTTTCAGTTGATTAGAAGTAGGAGTATGAATAAGCTCACCACTGGAGCATTTATTTTCAGTTTTAGGTTGCATTTTGATTTTCTTATTTCAGTAATGTTAAAATAAGTTGCAGAAGATTGAAATATATCCTATGACTCCATTACCCAATGGCTAGGCATGTTGTTATTTTTTAGTTAATGAGAAAAATTTTTGGTTGGAGAAATAAGGGCTGGACAAGGCACTGAAACTGCAAAAGATTCTTAGAGCCTTGTAGGGAGAGCTCTATCCCCTATGTGTAATGTTCCCAAATTTTATGGAACATTAATTTTTGCTATTTTCACATAAGAGATAAATAAAATGGGTAGGAGACCCATTCATTTCATGAATAGGTAATAAAAATCCTCTTGGTATGAAGGAGGATCACTTATAGAGTTGGATTTCACACCTCCATGTGTGAAAAAGGACTTTTACAAGAAGGCTAGGTCCAATTTGACCAAGTCAAACAGCGCAGTGGCATGAGGTGGAGAGCACATTGTGGGCCAGCGCAGTGGGATAAGGAGGGAAGCTTCTAGAGGAAGGAAACCCTAATGAGTGGGGTCCATTTAGAGGGAGCTCACATTTTTTAAAAGGAGGGCAAGGTAGCCATTGTGAATCATCTTGAGTATTATTCATCTTTGGTCCCTTGGACTTGTTGCAACTTCTTGCTGCTTAGCAAGACTTGCCGGGAAATTCCTGGTTAGGAATTCATTTCCTTCTTGAGTAGCTCTTGGAGGATTGCACTCCATTCCCCATATTCAGAAATTGAGGTCAAGTATCATCCTTCTACATCAGTGCAGTTTCAGCTGGAGATTGTGCATTGTTGCTGGGTGTTGCTGGGGAGGTTTTCTACAACACCATCCTTGGCTATTTTTTCAGAGGAGGGAGCTTCCATCCCTTTGGGAGATCAGCAAGGGAGGTTCATGAGCTTATTCCACCATCTTTGGCACCAGGCCAACCACTTTCCATCATGTGCAGCACAGTCCCTCTCTTAGACAGCGTTATTCTTGGAGAGCATTTTCTATGAGGGATTAGCAGATATTTGGAGAGTGAAATCTTAGGTGAAGGGATCAGCCTTTCACTTTAGATTTCCATTGGAGGAGGGTTCTTCATTTGTTGCATCCATTTCAGCCTTCTCCATATATTTCCAGTTTTGAGTTGCTACTGCCCAGCAACTCTGGCATTATTGCATTTTCCTACTTTGTACATGTATTGTAGCCAATCCTCCTAAGGATTGTTGTATTAGTGTTTTCAGGGGTTGAGAGCTTGCTCCCCCTCATTTCTTGAGCTATCATTGATATATCATTATATTTTCATGTTATATGTTGCATTTTCTCCTATAGACAGCGCTGCCATAGCTAGGGAAAATTTATATAGCAGTGTTTTATCACATTTGATGTACATGTCTTATTGAGGCTCTCATTGCCTAGCTTGAGTGAGTGATTCATCAAAGCATTGTATTCTATTGCTGCTATATTATAAATTTTTTAGCTATTTGCATCATCATGTGCCATGGCTCATTAAAATAACGCTGAGAATTCCTTGTATGTTCATACATTGTTGCAGCCCATTCCTTGGGCAATTTCTGAAGGGAAATAGGTATGGGAGGCTTGTCTCACCACCCTAGAAGGATTTCTTTGATCCCAATCCTTGGATTTTGGTCTTATACACCTTGGTCTAAGGGATCCAGGTCTGGGTATCAAATCCTACTACCTCCATTTCTGGAAAATGCGTTTTCCAGCCATGGATTGTTAGCTATTCCAAAAAAGGAACATTACACTATGGAGCCAATGTTAGCACAATTCTCTGGTAAGTAATTAGTTCCTTTTTATTTTTACTTTAAGTTTTAAAATAAAACCTCAGTCTCAAATCCCATTTTTAAATCTTTCCCTTTTAAACCATCCAAACCCAAATTTGTTATGCTTTCGGGACTTTTATCGCAGCTCCACCTCCCACAAAACAGTCTTACCACAAATATTTTGTATTACCACAGCTCCGCCCCTAACACAGCAAACCTTTGTAATACATAATATATTATCTGTATATTACTTCTCGCACTTAACCATATTTTTACCCATTACCTTTTTACATTGCAATTGCAATGTTCACTTACTGCATTTACTTCCACCTTCCTGATCCCCAATTCTGATATTTCCAAATCCCCAATTCACGATAAAATTTGACTTGCGAAATGCGAAAAGTCTGACTCCCTGATTGTGATAAGCTTCCAACTCTGATATGTGAAATGCGATAAGTCTCACCACTCCTTATTGCGATTCTGATGGACCTATGACCTCTGAAATGCGATAAGTTTGACTTCCTGATTTGAGATTTCGCAAATTGAAAAACACAAAGTCTCTTAACTCATCCAATGCCCTATTATCCCAATATTGCGATTTACAATCTTGATTCCATTTCCTGATGCGATTAGTAGACCCCACCACTGCCACGTCAACACTCCCATCGCAAATCACTATTCCCACTTCCTCTCTTTCATGTCTTATCTTTAAAGTCCTTCCGACCCCGATCTGCGATAGATATGTATAAAAGGTTTTCCCTTCCCACTCATTTGTTTATTTAATAATCTCTCTCGATGGCCCACATTTGACGTGTCTTCTTATCATTTCGCCCCACGACGCTTCCATGCTAATTCTATTCAAAAGTTTTTTTTCGCCAATCGAAAGGGATTTTTGCTATTTTTTTAAAGGGAAAGGGGTTTTATCATTATAAAGGAAAAGGATTAATGATGAATAAAACTCGGCTATCTCTTCTAATCTGCCTCCATAACCTGTTAAACCTTTATATTTCCCGCTCTTTCATTTCATTCCCCACTACAACAGTTTTCGCTTACAATTCTATTCCTGCATCAAACCTGCACCCACCATCATCACCATTTTTATCAGCACGTCTTCAAAGACAAAGGTGAGATTTCAAAATCAGTTACAGGTTTTACAAGAACTTCTAACAACATTGGTTTCTAAATTTCTTTGACATATGTTAGCATGGGGAAAGTTGAATATTCTAGATATTTCAGAGATCAACAATTATTTCAGGTTGCATTTAATAAAAAGACATGGAAATTTAAGAACCAAGAATGTGAAGATATAATATATCATAAAAATGAATAATAAGACAGCGCATTCAGGAATTCAATACAAAAAATATTATCTTATTTCTTATACAGTTGTTCTTTCAGTTAGATTTAAATGGGATAAGATTCTAATGTATCGTGACACCTGTAATGGAAGGATTAATGTTTCCTTCTTTTTAGAAGAGGTGGATTTAGTGCCTCTCTTCTTATATATATCCTTTGTAAATACCATTTCAGTGGGGGAGGAGGTTGATCTTCCTGAACACTCATTATAATAAATAAAATCCTTTCTGCACTTCATGCTGGAGGATTTTGTGATTCTAGAACATCGAATGTATGGTGTGTTTCCTCTGATGTATTAATTCCTTATAATTATAAATTGCAGCAGCTATTGAAGTGTGAGTGAGAGTTGTTAGAGGATCTAACTGTAAATTATTTGCTTTCCAGTTTTTTGCAAATTATATTTATGTTGTAGAACATGTTAGTGAAGATTCCATAAAGCATTTGTGGAATACTTTAAGCATGCAATATACTTTCTGAGTGATGTTTACTTTACATAAACAGATTTTGTGTAAAGAGTCATAATTATAGTTTTGTGACTGATTTAGGATCCGATTATTTCCTAGAATAGGTACCAGCTATCCATCTCCTCTCCATTGTTTCACTCTACTCCCTATACTACTCATTTACCCATACAATTTGTAATTGACAAAGCTTGCCATATGCATGAAAGTATTAAAGGATAAGTAATCATTTCAAACTCATTTGAGAATACATCCCACCATTCAAAACCTTTAAAAAAAAAAATTAAGGTAAAAACTTCATTTCGATTGCTTCCAGTGTATTCAGTGAAAATTAAGAGAATGAAAGAAATTTTCATTTTGCTTTAATTCATGCACTTGAAGAAATAGTGAAAATTGTCATTTAATGCATTTTCTTGATTGTTGCATTGATGTGTGAAATTCTTCTTCCCAATTAGCGTAGCTTTCATCGAAATGAATAATTGCATTTCTCTCATATAGTTGCATTCTAGTAATTCAGGTGACATCGATAAGGCCTTGAAACTGAAACCTAATTCAAGATTAACTCTAAAATTTATTCCATCAACTCAAAGAGCATTTGGAACCTAACGAAAAAAATTTAGAGGTCTAGGCTAGATATGTGTTCCAGCGTCATAAAACGTAGGAGTTGGCGCTAACAGTTTGTGTTATAAAACGGGCGTGATATCTCATCCCACATACGGAAGTATATTGATGTACGATAAGTATATTTAGGACGCACTCATTGAATGGTTATGCATCAGACATCACTACTACGGACTTGGACTCACACATACCGTCGATTATATTTTGGGAGACACCATTAGGCTGCAAACCTGCCATAGGTAACTGAGTCAACCGCCTTGTAGATGTGATACACCTAACACAGCATTCAAGGAGATTGGTTGTTGTACGTTAAGTCCTTGGTAAATTTATTTGCTAAGGTGTATATTCTAGTTCATGGATACCTGGTAATCCTTTATGCATAGTTCACCCTTTTTTTAAGTTCTAAAATAAATTACCCATGATCACATGGCTTACCCATTAAAATATTTCTCGGCCACATCATGAGTAACTCCTTATGAATATATTTTAAAAGCCTTGAATTAATCACCTCTTTTCCTCTTTTTCTTTTGAGTCAAAGTCATCATGGTTGAACCATCAAGTTTGGATTCCCCTTCTTCATCCTCTTCTAAAGGGACATTTCAAAAGTCTCTTCTGATGCTTCACCATAAGCTAGAGCCCAAAGTGTTGAGCTTTCCATCCTTCCAAGTGTTCAACCTCTTGCTACTCGGTCTCCTCCTAAAAAGACGGTTAGCTATATTGTATTTCCTCGGAATCCGTTATTTGAATCCATAGAATTATCCCCTCAATGGCAGTACAGTCCATTTGATACACCTCGTGTACCTTTTCCACCTTCGTCATCCATGCATCGTGTTTTCACTCGTCATCTATTTCCACCAATGTATTCTGAAGGAGAGGTTTCATCTCCCCTTGAGGTTTCAAGCACCATTAGTGCTATGGACGAGTATTTATATGAGGGGCAACAGTTCCCTCCTGAACACTTTCCCTTTGGGGGGCATGCCTCTCAGCCTTCTACCCAACCATCCTTTCCACAAGGTTACACGTCCTTGGGACATCTAGTTTCGTGTGTTTCAAGTGCCATGTCTTTGTATCACAACACCATCTAGTAAACTACCATGATACCTACATCTGGTTAGTTTGTCTCTGGTGCATCCGCTACCATCCCCACTCAAACAACAGTTATGTATGTTCCCACATAGATAATTGTTTGCATCAGTTTTTTGACACTGCCCATCAGTGTTCCCATATCGATCTCGTTAATTCCAATTGTTGGTGGAGGGCCATCCCTGTCGAATGTCTCTAAATATTCAGCTAGGCCATCTATAAGTGGATTAAAAACTCACATCCTGAAATCTTCTCAACCTATTGGTAGTATCCCTATTCCCTCTAGATCATCTGGTTCGATAGGGTTAACCTATGATCAATATCAGCAAGCTTTGCAGAAACAGATAATCAACCAACAACCCTATGTCCCATTCAGTTCTCAGCATTTGGAGACTCCGTTCGTGAATCCGCAAGAATTTCAAGGTCAGTCTGGAATTCAGTGAGGGGGTTACGCGTATCAGTATGGGCTTGTTTTTTGTCAACAACAGCCCTATGTACAACAAGCACCACCTTATCTACAATCCGGCAAACCTTTTATCCATCAGGGTCATTTTTCCTACTCTCAATAGGGACAACCTTTTGGTCAACAACGCAAACCTTAATTTTAGCAATGCCAGCCTTTTTTCAAACAAGGGAAAACCCTCATCTCAACAAAGTCAGATCTTTGTTCAGCTGGGTCAATCTGGACCTCAGGGGAAACCTAGCCAACCTCAGTAGCCGCAAGGTATCATGATGTCAAATCCTCAAGGTACTGTGATTTCCAACCCTCAACAGCCTCAAGGTCAACCTTTGGGCTCACAAGGTTACCTTTTGGGCTAACAAGGTCAACCCCAAGGCACTGTGTTTGAAAAAATTTAGCAGTAGTAAAATCCATATGTTGTGAATTATGCTCAAGCTGGACCTCAATGGTTTGTTGCAGGTCAAAATCATTTTTTTGGTCCACAAACAGGATATGGTCAAAATCAACAAGTTTTCAATCATTATGGGAAAAATCCTTCCAGAAAAAACCCATGGGGGTAGAATTTCTCCCAACCTCGTTGGAATCCTCAAATGGGCCTTTAACAAAGGTTGATTAGGCCTTTCAATACGAAATGTCCTTTTCTTGCGACATTGGGATATTATCTAATGATCTGATCCTTCATAATCCATATTGGAATCTGGTTCCTACCAAAATCCCAAGCGATTTCCACAAATTTGAGGGCAAGTTTGGAGGAGACCCACAGGTGCACGTCATGACCTACCATCTATGGTGTTCTTTTAACTCCTAGGTTGATGACTACATCTGACTGCTTCTTTTCCAGAGAACATTGACTGGTACTGCTGCCAAGTGGTACAACAATATTCCTCGCAGATCCTTCCAAGTTTTCAACCCTCTCGCTATGGATTTTCTCACACACTTCCAATTAAATGTTCGTTATGAAACAGGAACTCACCTCCTCACATCCTTGAAGCAAGATACCGCTATGCACATCTCTGATCATATCCATGAATTGAGACAGAGACGTCATTTGATCAAGTTTGAAATTCATGATCAACTCTTGACTGAATGGTTCACCAAATCCTTGGTCAATGAGATTTCCTAGGATATTTCTATGGGGGCATGTGCCACAGAAGAGAAATCCATTGCTCGTGCATAGTATCTTGATCTTTTCTATTCCAAATCTGGCACATTGTATGATCTCTTACCTGATGCTCTGAGTGCTTCTACTAAACATGAAACCTTGAAAGCTCTGACGACACCACCTGTCGACGGCATCATTGGGTCAATTACCCAGACTTCTCGAAAGTCTTCTTCTGGTAAGTAGAAATCCACTTCCTCTTCCGATTATGTTCCACAGAACCCCTCGAATCATGGTAAAACTATGGAGGTTAACATTGTCTAGTCTACCTCCACAGACAAATCTTCCAAGGGTAAAAACAAGGGCAAAGGAAAATTCAAATATGATGCCCCGAAACAAGATTCTCCCAAACCTCATACTGATGATGGACATTAGGGGAATTTTGAGGTCTAAAATGGGCCTCCTAAGAAAAATGTACAAAAAAAATAAACTTTATAACAACTAATAGTATTCAAGATGATGATATCAACCATGGGGGATGATTTACAATTTTTTAAGTAAAAGGGTAAAAAGATTAAAAAATAATAAAATAATAAAACCACTTTTTCAACTCGTATTTGAAACTTATCTCCCAAAGTTTTTACGCAAATTTTGAGTGGGAGTACTCGTTGGATGAAAAATTTGATTCCTCATCCAAGGAGTACCCATGTTGCATACTTTTGATGGACCCTGCTACACGAAAAATGAGAAATACATGAAAAAACGTGATTGCAATCACATTTTTCATGTATTTCATGTTTTTCGTGTAGCAGGATCAATAGAAAGTATGAAACATGGGTACTCTTTGGATGAGGAATTAATTTTTTCATTCAAAGAGTACTCTCGCTCGAAATTTGAGTAGACAAATTGGGAGATAAGTTGAAAATACGAGTTGAAAAAAAAAAAAATTTCCTTTTTTCCCTCTAAAATTTGATGATGTAATCAAATATAATTTTATTATTTGCACTATTATTTTATAATTTCCTTAGGAGGCCCATTTTAGACCTCAAAATTCCCTTAATGACTAAGCGCAACCCTAAGTACCCTTTCCTAATCTCTGACGACGAACACTACACTGAAGACTATCCACGATGAGCTGAAGTTACTCGTCTACTGAAAGGTACTCAAGGAACTCCGGTTGTACTTAAAGAACCATTTCCATCTCAGAAAAATAAAATGGTAGAACAACCTCCATCTTCTTCCTTGTTGGGTTCCCAAGTTTTTATGATGAATGGAACAACACCCATTTCTGTGGCCACCAGATCTAAATATTATTCCACTTATTCTCTTCAGTCGGCGAAGAATAAATTTTCGATGCTCCTACTCCTACTTTTCCTACTTCTAGTCCTCTTCATATCGAAATACCTAGTCCCAATCCCGTTATTCAACCAACTTCCAAAGGACTTGTGCTTCGAAAATCCTCTTATAACCCAAATTCCCAAGCTGGTCAACATTATAATATCATTGAGGATTTGGCTAGGCACCTTCTGTTATGTCTGTGTTAGTGGTTATTCATAGTTGTCCTTCACAACGGAAATCACTACTATCCGCTATTGGAGGAATTGATCCAAATTATTCGAGTCTCATTAATTTTGATCTATAAAACCATGTCCCGCGTTTTCCCCATCACTTTCTTTCCTTATTCAAGTCATTATTAATGGAAATAAAATCCATCAGTCAGTCGTGGATGAGGGTGCACCCACTTGCATCATGTTTGTGTCTTGTTGGAAAGCCATCGACTCTTCAGCTCTTAGCCAGTCTCCGAACACCTTGTAGGCTTTCTACGGAACAGATTCTCATCCTTTCGGTATTCTCCCTAACTTTCCTATCACTTTGGAAGGCAAAACAGTCAATGTCGAAGTAGAAGTAGTTGACGCTAAACTCAATTACAATATTCTACTATGTCACAGTTGGATTCACACTATGCTTTGTGTGTCATCCACTTTGTTTCGTATTCTTCGTTTCCCACATCAGGGGAAGATCATCATTGTCGACCAGTTGTCCTTTTTTTCTTCTTCTTCCTTGGAAATAAATGTGCCATATGTGGAGCATACCACCGCACCATATGAGAGTGTGGGGGCAATGATTTTTAAATATTTTGCATTAATGGGTCTTTTTTCTCTCCGACCGTCGAACACTGCTTAGGTCAATATGATATCTACTTCGCTCGATCCTTGGATCATTCCTTCTCCTGATCAGATTGATTCCTTCAGCGATGTTATGTCGTTAAGCCTTGTTGAAGTCAATTATTTTGAAATTGTTTCAACTTCAGCTCTGGATCCTGATCATACTATTCCTAATATGCATTTCGACATGTACTCTCAATCTCCTTGGCTTCATTCGTCAGATTATTATGATCTCTTGAATGAGACGTTTCCTTCTGCCAAAAGTATCATGGAAACCATGTCTTTCGAAGAAACACCCTGGGACGATACACATCATCATTCTTCATTTCTTCCAAGCCCTAGAGTAATTCCTTCGTGTCTCAAAAAAATTTCTTCCCATGCTCCGAATTTTCCACTTCAGACACCCATCTTGACACGTGAGGTCTTTTTTGAGGGAAACATGGGAAGCACCAAGGCTACGATAGTTATCGACATTTCTGTCAAGCCAGGAATCATCGAGAACATCCACATCGGGGTAAATTTCTCTCTGGATGAGATCAAGCTTTACACCAATATTTTTCAAGAGTTTTGGGATGTCTTTGCATGGTCCTATGAAGAAATTCCTGGAATTGATCCTAGTATAGTGGTGCACGAGATACCGACTTATCCTAATGTGAAGCTTGCTCACCAGCGACTTCATCCTGTGCATTCTAGAAAGGAAACCACTATAAAGGGAGAGGTTGAAAAGCTTCTCAAATTTGAGTTCATATATCTGATCCCTTTGACAGATTTGGTTTCTAATATAGTCCTTGTCAATAAAAAGCACGGTACTATCTGCGTCTATTTTGATTATCGCAACATCAATCGTGCTTGCCCAAAAGATAACTATCCCACTCTTTTCATTGACCAAATCATTGATGAGTGTGTTGGAAGCGAAATCTTTTCTTTTATGGATGGTTTTTCTGGGTATAACCAGATTAACATCCTTCTAGTCAATCAACATAAGACTAATTTCATCTATCCCTAGGGAAATTTGTCTTACAATAAGCTCCCTTTCGACCTAAAAAATGTTAGCGGTACTTTTCAACGAGCGATGCCATATGCCTTTCATTATATCAAGCACATCGTTCAGCCTTATCTGGATGATTTACCCACTCATTCAGCTAAGCGTCATGACCATCCTGCTCATCCTCGAGGATTATTTTTTATTTTGTAGACACTATAATATCCATCTTAATCTGCATAAATGTGTCTTTTGCGTTGAATCCAAAAGACTCCTAGGGTTTTTCGTCTCCAAGGAAGGCATATGTCTCGATCCTCTGAAATTCGAGACTATTGTTAACTTACCCCCTCCTTCATCTATACATCAGTTGCAGAGCTTACAAGGGAAAGTCAATTTCCTTCATCATTTTGTACCTAATTATGCTGAGCTAGCTACAGGTTTTACACAATTTCTTAAGAAGGGCATCCCATTTCTATGGGATGAAATCGCTCAAAATTCCTTTGATGCCTTAAATGTTGTTCTTATCAATTCTCCTTTATTGCATCCCCTAAATTACCATAATGATTATTTCCTTTATCTAGCAACTTCTTCCAGTACTATTGGTATGGTACTGGTCCAAGATGACGATGATGGCAATGAACACGTTGTTTACTACCTCATCCGTAATCTCATGCATACTGAGACTCGATATGCCCATGTTGATAAATTAGCTTTAGCTACATTTCAGGTTGTTCAACGTTTTCAACATTACATTTTACTTCGCACGACTATAGTGATATCTGATTGCAACCCCATGACCTAAATTTTGACATGTCAGTTACTAGGGGTACAGGTATTCTAAATGGATTTTCATCCTACAAGAACTATATTTGGAATTTATTGTTTCCAAATCGAAAAAATCACTGGTATTTTTTGAATTAATCTACTCCCTTCCCTCTACATCTATCTCTTCCAACTTTGATGAGAAGATTATGGATGATACTCTCTTTCCTATCATTATAGTCGATCCTTGGTACGATGATATCATCACGTATCTCCACACTCAAACCTTCCGATCTGAGTTGACCAAAGATGATTGTCGATGCAGTTGACATCACTCTCAACCTCATTGCATCATTGGAGATACTTTATACTGCATCGGTGTCGACTCAATTCTTCGTTGATGTTTAAATTTCGAAGAGGCTGACAGAGAACTCAATGATTTCCACTCTGGGGCATGTTTCGGTCATATGTTTGGATATGCCACTGCTCAGAATATTCTTCGCACTGGGTATTTTTGGTCTTCCATATTCAAATATTGCATTCTCGCCATCCTAAAATGTCACGCCTACCAGATTTATCAATGGAAATTTTGTGCCACACCCGCACCCTTACACCCAGATATAATTTTTGGTCCTTTTTATAAATGGGGCATTAATTTTATGACATGTAACCATCGGTCGGTCGGGGGGCATGCTTATATTATCGTCGTCATATACTATTTTAACACATGGGTCGTGGTGATGCCTACATATGTCGCTAACGCTAAAAATGCTGCTCAATTTCTATTCAATCGTGTTATCACTCGGTTTAGAGTTCCTCAAGCCATCGTCACTGACCATGGATCCCATTTTCGCCATTACATGATGGTTGAGTTGACTACACAGTTGGGTCTACGACACGACAACTCGACTCTGTATTACCCTCAGGCCAACGGCCAAGTTGAAGTAGTCAACAAAGTCTTAGTTACTATGCTTCAGTGCACCATTGGGTTTCACGAGTCAAACTGGCATCTCATGCTCTTTTCAGCTCTTTGGGCTTACCGAACCTCAGCGAAGAGTGCGACCAGATTTAATCCCAGAGTATGCTAGGTATTGTTTGCAAAAAAAATTAAGTACATCATAATCCAAAAAATATATGTGTTCTGGTACATAAAGAGACTCGCAGGTCCCAAAAACTACAACTGCGGAAATCAAAGATAAAATGAAATAATCAGCATGGTGCTCATGGCATCAATTCACTGCTCAAATGACTCGCATCAGTAATCAATGAATGTGATCTGACACCCCTACAATATGCCTCTAGTAGCAGCAGGGAATATCGTGAACACGAGCATATTCCAGAATCCCAGTGGTCAAAGCATCTAGGTTCTGGTCAATCTCCTCTTCAGCATCTACTCCCTCCTCATATGGAGCAGCCCCAAATTCCCTTTCCACTCTTTTTGACATTCCAGCTAGTCTTTGTGGTCCAACATCTGCAGCACAAAAGTTTAAACATCAGAACGTGTATACCAAAAAAAAATATAAACATGAAAAAGTTTTAAAAAAAAACATGTTTTACCTATGTCATCCCATTGATCACCCTCTGGAAGTGGAAGGTCTCGGTCACCTCTGAAATCAATCCCAGAATACAGCCAGTCCTCCACGAAAATGAGTTGACGCCTCAGCCACACAAAGAAAGCAAGCTTGTAGGACATGTGATGTCCACCTCTTGTGTGAGGCATCAACTCACTCCATCTGATCATGCATGGATCCCATGGTGTGGGCATGGCCACTTTCGCCCACTAAAAGTGGAACAACGACACTCATTCAAGAAATAATGCTGCTAATATTGAATCGTACCTAAATTTCTTAAGATGACCATTTTTTCATTTGGAAAGTTGTTTCTTCATATTTTCCAACACTACTTCTACCCAGTTAAAGACAGTGGGTGCCATACACTCAATGGATGTTTGGAGTTGAGCCTTTGTAGCCTCATGTGGTGCTTGTGCCCCAGCGACACATGTTATGGTGTATAGGACTACCTTGAGAGGCATGTTATTTACACTTCTTATGTATACCTTCCCACTAGAATATTTGATTGTCTTTGGTCAATACCTCCCTATGAGCATATACATTCTCTCACCCATGATCTGGCTCCCTACCAGACGAGCTCGTTCCCCTCTCCTTGGTAGACCAGTGATGAAGTAACTGTCAGCAACCTAGATTTCCAACTCTTTTTCGCCGATAATAGATCTCTCTCATCCTGTGTCCCAAATACTCACCAAGTACTGTAGCAACTCCCACTAAGATCTTAGGCCATACATTAAGAAAAATTTAAGGAGCTTGCAGTTCCTTAAAGGATCGAGACAATCTTGATCCTCCATGCTTCCCTATCCACATCTTCATGTTCCCTTTCTCTCCATTCAATCACCATGTTGCTTAATGATTTTTCCCTGTCACATCATTTAAACAATATTTTGTCAAACATCCATGCATAAAAAATCGAGCTCAGATGGTGATTTTTGGACAGAATTTTGTGTTTTTCAACTCCCTGCGATCGGCACATCCGTTTTAAAAATATTTTCACCGATCGGCGCGCGGCCTGTGTAAAAAATTTCAAATCAGTGCGATCTCGACACGGATCCTGATAGGGCATTCCCACGTCGATCCGTTGTGACAAATATTTTAAAACTATTTCCCCAAAAATCACCACACATTATAAAAAATCTTGATAAATGTATGAAAACAAATATTACTAAGCATGACTCTTACCTAGTCAATCGGCTTCCTGGATCGCCCACAATCATCTCTTGAAGAATCAAGGTAAAAAGGGTAAAAAACCTCTCCCAAGACTTGTGAAAGTAAAAAGTGAAAATGTTTTTACTTTTTTTTTTTATAAATTTTCAAGTCTCTTTTATGGTTTTTTCCAATATATTTAATTATTTTTTCCTTGATAACAAATAATGGGTTCATTCTTGTGCAGAAATAGGGTTAAAATATTTCTGGATGATATGAAAACGAGTTCTAGTTTATTAATTTTTCAGACTCGGTATAAATAAATGAAAAAGTCACCCCCATGGAGTCATCTTTAAGCTCTTTTCTGACTCTCGAAAAATGAAAAGATTGTCGAGATTTTGTCATTTTGAACTCGTTGAAGTAAACAAAATGTTCTTTACCCAGTATACATTTACCCCTTTTTTGGGCTGGGATAAACGATTTATGAAAAGGAATACCTTAGTCAATCATGATTAAGAGGCTCTCTCGTACTTTGTTTTCTACCTTTTCAGATTCGAGAGAATATCTACGAAAAGGGACCTATGGATTTTTCTTTTCTGATTCTTTTCAAACTCTCTAAACATGAAAAGGCATCGATTTTCACCTTTGCCGGACTCATTTAAAATTAATTACATTGGAATCGTCACCATGATGCTACCGATTTCTTCCTTCCTAGGGCTCATAAAATGTACTAGGATGGACTTGTCCGAAGGAAAAAGTTATATGATAAGCATATGCTATCCCCTTCAATATTGTTTTAAAAAATAACTGGGGTACTTTCCAGAAATGGTGGGGGGGAAATGGAAGTATTTCTCAATTTCATTGGCAGTATGTCTCTCTTGAACAAGACACTTGTCTGCAGTTCATGTCAGGTTGGGGACATCCTAAATTCGTCACTTTGCCTCCATGTGTTTTGGAAATTTTTTTGCCTCTCATTCAATTACCAATATTTTCAACATGACCTCTGATTACATTTGAGTCTAATACTGCCAAATTCTGGAGTCGTGTCACTGATATGTTCAAGAGTAGTTCCTTATGTAGTTTTTCATTACCTGATTCTCTGTTTAGTCTTGATTCACAACCATCTTGTTCCTCTGTCTTGTGTCGATGATGTGGGATACTATTGTGAAACATCATGGCCCTTCTTTGACCGATAACTTCCTGTCGAATTCAGCTCATTATCCGAGAATTTGATCCAGAGACTCCTTTCAATACCTTAGAGCCTGCATGCCTTAATGGCAGGCTTTTCACATTTGACGGCAGGTTCACCTCATTGGCCTTCGATAGGATAATTTCACGAGTGTTAGACTTTAGTTCCTTATTCACATCTCATGGATTGTAATGTTATTACCTTGAGGGCCATCATCATTATTGGTGGTCTCTCTCGCGCCTGTTAACAATTTACATCATTGACTGGTAATCAGGCGATTTTCTTGCATGTTTGACTTCATCTCACTCATTCACATTCTTGAATTTGTACTTGATCGGGTCGTGACGGAGCACAAGACCCTGGATTTTTTTTGATAAAGTCCAAGCTGCGAGGTGATATGAGTTATTCATGATTATATACATGACTATTTTTTAGGGATGGTTGCGACCATACCTGAGTCCATATTTGTGATCCTTCTTATTGTTGGATGGTTGTGTCCATATCATGGATCCTATTTACATGATCTCTTTTATGGGTGGTTGTGTCCATGCCTTATACTCATGTATTTATATGATGCAGGGCTAATAGCTAACCCTGCTCTTACACCAGGATTATACTCCTTAAAAGAGTATACACTCTGAATTTTCCCTTGAAGGATAGGTTCATGTATCTCTAAGAACCTTTAAAAACCCACTTTAATCATTATAAAATTCATTTCGCGGAAGCTCCCTTCAATATAATCCTTATTACCTTCATCCCTTTTCATCTATTACACATGAATTCTTCACATTGACCGAGGCTTCCTCCTTCGCAAATATTTATCGCATCGCGACTCCACATTGCATCATTAAAACAGCCCTTTTTTTTTAGTGCTTCATCACACATCGCAAAACTCACCATATCACAAAACTTCTATCAAAAATCCTCATCACATCGCATCGCCAAACCTCATCGCAAATCCTTCATCCTTTAACCGAATGCGATATGTGATGGCGATATCGCATTGCAATATCGCAAACTTAGGCTCATCGCAGTTTTAACCATATCGCAATATCACAATTATGTCTATTTCACAAATCGGCAAATATTACATTTCGTACATCGCCGATTATAACATATCGTATTTCGCCAATCCAAGCCCATCATAGATCACAAAATTTAGCTCTTTCTATTGAACACGATATGCAATGGAACCATACGCTGACATGTGGCTTCTCATTTGTTCTCCCACTTATATTTGTGAAGTGATATTGATCGTCAATCTCCGCTTCGTCTATGCAATAAAATCTTGTCTGTCCATCCTCCACTTCAATACTGCGATTTGATCTTAACCATCCATCTCTTGACCTTTATTTCTGCGATAAGATTCTGACCGTCCATCTCAACCTTCAATCTGGTTTGCTGAAATTACATCTATTATTGATCAAGTGTGATCCAACAGTCCATGTGCCTCCTCCTGTGTAACTTTACTTGGTTCCTTTGCACATCCTTCTTTGGATCCTTCCATGCAATTCTTTCTGTGTCTTGGTATATTGTCGAGTTTCAGTCTTGGGTTGTTCTTCCGTAGCGTTAAATCCCTCCTAAGATTTACTTTGATGATTCACTTTTACTCAAACACGATAAAACCTCCACAATCATCTTTGCACACTATTCTCAAGTTGGTCCTTTTCAGGTTCACTTGCACACCTATATTATAGGAAATACTCTGATTATCCATATTTTTTATAATTCATCAACACAACACACTCTACACAAACTCAGAATTGAGTTTTCTTTTCACAAGAAAATATTTACACAATAATGAAGCTCCTCTCGGCCTAGTTTTCTATTTCAGTGGCCTCTCAACACTACTTCTCTCTTTCTGCCCGTAGGCTTACAATAAAATATCCTCTATTACCTATCTAAGAATCATGGTCTCTTAATGCCTTTGAGGCTTAGAAATATATACAAAAGGTTATGTAACCAATTCTAGTTCAAATCCACAATTTGCTCAGCTAAATCCTAAAAATCCTCTAAGTTCACTTTTGAATCAACTAATTCCTAAGGATCATCTCTAGTTCCACAAAATCATGAACTAATTTCTAATATAATATTTACAATATTTCAGAATCTCTCAATCCTCACCAATCACTCATGTTCTCCTACATTTTAGAACATTTACAAATATGCCTCACAATATTTAATTAAATCCTATTCTAAATTTCTCACATAAAATCACTCAAAACATTGAAAATTACATTAATTAAATACTTAGGAAACCAAATCCCTTGAAAAACACAAGATCCCCAAGATTCTACTAAATGTACAAAATTTGGAACCATGATGCTCCTGCATCAGACTCCCAAGGTAGAAATTAATCATGATCTCCATATCATGTGTCTTCAATTCTGATGGAATTCCTCCTAGATCCCAGACCTTAGTTTGTAATTTGTCTTTGGCTGCCTCTCTTCCTTTTTGTTTTTTTGTTGTTGTTTGTTGTTGTTCTCTAGGTCTCCATACTTTATGCTTCATTTCCCCACTAGCTATGCTCTCGCATTCTTCTGTTGTCTTTTTCTTGTTGTTGCTACTTTGCTTCCTTGCCGTTGTCTTCTTCTGAGACACCTTCATCATCAACCTTCTTATTCTTTCAATCTCCATGTCTATTTTATCTTATGACTGGTACTCACTCTGCCAATTGTTTCTACACTTTGTCCATTCATATTCAAACTACTGTTTGTTACCTTCACTTTGGAGTTGTTGGATTCTTCCTACCACCCTTACATCCTTACCCTCTTGTTTCTTCTAACCTTTAATCTCATCTCCAAACAGCCTCTATTCAGTATCTTTGCTAAAAACATCATACTCATATGATTTCAGCAAAAATTTCAACAATTCAATTTCTACATGATTCCTTTCAAACACCTCATCACTATGTCGCTTATCAATTCCAGCATAACTCTCCTCCTTTTCCTTGACAAAATCCCATATATGTCCTTCAACTCCTTGACTAATCCTCGTAGTCAGTTCGGTCTCCTTCATTTCTAAGACTGGCTCTTCTTTAGCATCAGACATATCTTCCCCATCTTCCTCTTCGTTACTATTCTTCTCTTTGTCATTGTTATGTGACACTTCCATCTGTCCTTCTAGGCTGATTGAATCTTCCTCATTCACATATCTACCTATGCATCCCTCAAGAAACCTCATTTATTCATCAATATTACTAAATATTAAATCATTTATCGGATGTCTCAATCCATGGCTTGACTCAGAATCCCTTAACAGATTTTCTAACAATATATAATTTTTAAAAAATGATCATAATTTTATTTATAAAATTTATTAAAAGAAATTAATAAATTAATAAATTAATAAATTTAAATAAATTATATATTAGTAATTAATTTGTTCCTGTCAGTATTTTTTCTCATTATCGCTATATAAACCCTGACCTTCTGTCCTTCTTTCATTCTTCATTCAAAAATCTTGTCCTGAAGATGGATCCCCGTTGGGATTCGAAACGTCGACCAATGTTTTTTATAATTGTGGATAATCTGGAAGTTCCTTCAATAAATAAAATCTCTTTGTTAGCTTCCTCAAGCATTAAATTTTCATGCTTGATATCTTCCTTTTCTTCTGCTTACTTTTGGCTACCCATATAAGCCAAAATCCCTCTGCTTACAACTCTAGCAGTATGCTGAAAAGCAATATCTTCCTCCAATTGTGTATGATCTTCCTCATGAGACCTAACTGTCTCATCCTTATTATTTCAAACATAATTCAAATTATGTCTCTCTGCTTCCTTTTCTTTGACAATACCCAAAAATTGTCCATCATTATATATTTCACCTACAAACATACACAGATTATCAATTTTAAAAACATAAGACCTTGCGGTTTCACTTGATGCTTCAGCCATCAGGTCTTCTTGTTGCTTTGAATCCTTCATATGATTCAGATCCTCTGTAAGATTTTCCTCAGTGTCTTCATTATTTTCAGAAATCAATGGGCCATGTTCTGGTTCACATACCAAAATTTTCTCCACATGCTCACTTATTCTGAGTAAATCTTCCTTCAATTGAGCATTCACTCTATGCTCCCACTTCACTCGCAACCTATTCTATTTGAATTTCCTTCTCATAAGCTAACCATACCTCTGGTCTCCCTTATTCATCTATAACATTTCCACCAATAATCCAAGATGGAAATTTATCTCAACTTTCTCTCTATCAATCTCTTCTTGACTCATCATCTCTATGCCTTTTACCTTGGCATGTTTCCTTTTGTTGTAGATTTCCTTTGAACCTCTGCAATGACCCTCATTGATCATCGACTTCCCCTCCTTTTTGAACTCCCTCTTTTTCACTTGTGAACTGCACTAAGCATCTCCTTCTCAGCAAGTCTTCATACCTGTTGCAAGTACCTCACCAAGTATTCTCTCCTTTGAGCTCGGTATTTTCGTAAAACCGGTTCTCTATCTTTGGAACCTCTATTGAGAAACTCCTTTGCTCCTTGGCTTCTACAATTCCACTTCCTTCTGAGAGCACTCTTGTCCTCTTTTTCCAACATTCAATTGGATTCTTCAAGTTCACTGCTACTTTCCTTCAGAGTATCCACTTTACTCTGCCTTTAAGAACGCAACTGGTTCTTCTCTTACAACTCCTCTTGTTGTTCTTTTCTTGAGATATTCCTCCTTTAGTTTGCAATCTGAAATATGCAAACACAATCCTCAAACCTAGAATTAATATAAAAACATACCATATTACCTTCAGATCTTCTGTCATGCTTTATCTCTGTGCGATGTTGCCTGTCATATTTAAAATATGATCCTTTCTTCCTTTACATGCAGAATATCCTTCTGCTCTGCTACCAAATGTCTTCTGCATAGTTTAGCTCTGTAATCTTCATTTATAACAATTTTTCATTTATTTGCTCTGATACAAAATTATGCAGCGCTAATAGCTAACCCCTCTCTTATACTAGGATTATACTCCTTAAAAGAGTATACACTCTGAATTTTCCCTTGAAGGATAGGTTCATATATCTCTAAGAACCTTTAAAAACCCACTTTAATCATTATAAAATTAATTTCGCAGAAGCTCTGTTCAACACAACCATTATTACCTTCATCCCTTTTCATCTGCTGCACGTGACCGCTTCACATTAACCGAGGCTTCCTCCTTCGCAAATATTTATCGCATCGCTAAACCAACCCCTTTCCTTTGGCACTTCATCGCGCATCGCAAAACTTCTATCACAAATCCTCATCGCATCGCATCACTAAACCACATCACAAATCCTTCATCCTTTAACCAGATGTGATATGCGATGGCGATATCGCATAGCAATATCGCAAACTTAGGCTCATCGCAATATCGTAGTTTTAACCATATTGCAATATCACAATTACATTGATTTCGCAAATCAGCAAATATTACATTTCGCACATCGGCGATTATAACATATCGCATTTCGCCAATCCAAGCCCATTGGAGATCGCAAACTTTAGCTCTTTCTATAGAATGTGATATGCGATGGAACCATATGCCGACACGTGGCTTCCCATATGTTCTCCCACTTATATTTTCGAAGTGATCTTGACCATCAATCTCTGCTTCATCTCTTCGATACAATCTTGTCCGTCCATCCTCCACTTCAATACTACGATTTGATCTTAACCATCCATCTCTTAACCTTTATTTCTACGATAAGGTTTTGATCGTCCATCTCAACCATCAACTTGGTTTTCCGAAATTACATCCGCTATTGATCAAGTGTGATCTGACAGTCCCTGTGCCTCCTCCTGTGTAACTTTACTTGGTTCCTTTGCGCATCCTTCTTTGGCTCCTTCCACGCGATTCCTTCTATGTCTTGGTAAGTTTTCGGGTTTCGGTCTTGGGTTGTTCTTCGGTGGCGTTAAATCCCTCCTGAGATTTATTCTGATGATTCACTCGTACTCAAACACGATAAAACCTCCACAATCACCTTTGCATGCTATTCTCATTCTGGTCCTTTTCAGGTTCACCTGCACACCTATATTATACGAAATACTCTGATTATCCACATTTTTAAAATTCATCAACACAACACACTCTACACAAACTCATAATTAAATTTTCTATTCACAAAATATATTTACACAATCATGAATTTCCTATCGGCCTGATTTTCTATTTCAGTGGCCTCTCAACACTACTTCTCTCTTTTTGCCCGTAGGCTTACAAAAAAATCTCCTCTATTACCTATCGAAGAATCATGGTCTCTTAATGCCTTTGAGGCTTACAAATATATACAAAAGGTTCTGTAACCAATTCTATTTTGAATCCACAATTTGATCAGCTAAATCCTAAAAATCCTCCAAGTCCACTTTTGACTCAACTAATTCCTAAGGATACTCTCTTGTTCCAAAAAATCATGAACTAATTTCTAATATTATTTCAGAATATCTCAATCCTCACCAATCACTCATGTTCACCTACATCCTAGAGCATTTACAAATATGCCTCACAATATTTAATTAAATCATATTCTAAATTTCTCACATAAAATCAATCAAAACATTGAAAATTACATTAATTAAATACTTAGGAAACCAAACTCCCTTGAAAAACACAAGACCCCCTAGATTCTACTAAATGTAAAAAATTTGGAACCATGACGCTCATGCATCATTATATCATAGATTTTAGTTGTATATATGTACTTGATTCCTAGGTTTTTCGACGAAGGCGTCTTGGTCATGGCACGTTCTCGTAAAGAGTTTCGCCCCTCACTCTCGTTCTGCCTTCATGATTTAGTGGGCATATATTACACAACATTTTTTCATTTTCCACGAAATTTGTTAGCCACCTATAAAAATTTGTCATATCAAATGGTGGCTAGATCTTGTTTAAGCCTTCAAGAAACAATTTCATGGCCAAATTGTGAGTTCTTAAATTCTTATGAAGATAACTAATCCTTTAGTTAATCTTCACTGTTGTTTCCCTCATAATCCTATAAAATCTACTGTTTGCAAAAAGAAGACTGCTTGAAAATCCCAATTTCCATCATTTTTACCCCCCCTTTCACTCATAAATAAACCCCATTTTTCATCCCTTTTCTCCATAAAAATCCTTCCACAAGCCTCATTCAACCTTCAAAATCACTTCAAATACCTTTTAAACCTTATGTTTCTCTGTTATTTGGTTTAAAAAAGCTTCCATTTACCTACCGAAAACCTCAAATTGGAATAAAAAATCATTATTTTAGGCCTAAAACATTCTTTTTCCATTGTGAAGGTTTTTAGCCCCCGAGGGTTTATTTCCCTTAGCCCTCTGCCTCATAAGACCATAACCCCCACAACCAGGCGCTTAAAGGGCCTAAAACCTCTCCAAACCCTGTCAAAACTCGTAATTCCTTTTATTTCCTCATTCCCCGACAAAAATGATAAGTTGAACGTAGACCGTTGATCTTTGCAAATCAACGGTCATCATCACGCCCGATCACCATGCCATTTCTCCTCCCCTTTTCATAACCCCACTCCATCTTTAATCTAGACCGTCCATCAGTTAAATCCAACGGTCAAGGTTCAATCCGATAGGCCCAACTCCTTTGGGACCTACCTCCGCCTTGTAAAAACATCTATCCACTCACCAGTTGTCGCGTGTATTCCACTATCACCTCCCGTCCGTGCAGCTTTCCCATCGTAACTTTTCCGCACCGTCGAATCTGGGCCCTCCGATCCAATGGCTAACATTCCATTTCGCAAAAGTTTTGCGACTACAGTTTAACACACAAAAAAATTTGCGAAAAGAGCGGTTTTGGGAGGGACAGGTGTCGTGCGCGGAATCGTATCGCATTTCTTTTATGAAAACCACTTACCCCCCAAAATCTTTTGTGAAAACCATTCTGGTTTTCTGCTTACCACCATCCTCTGCAACAATGAATTTTCTCATTTAATCTTTGTCGTCCAATCCAATGGCTCAGATCATATCCCCGTCCCAATGCATCTGCCTCCATATACTCTCTGAAAGACCTCATCAGAAGATCCTAGTCGTCGATTGTCTTAATCGAATGGCTCATATTACATTTTAACCCCCAAGTCTCTACTCCTCATTTTCTTTCTCGAGCATTTCACAGATGTTTCTCCACCGTCGATCTCTGAAGATCGATGGTCCCGATTAAAACTTTCCCTCCATTCGCATTTCCCCCACCATCTGAACTCTCGATCAATCTGCACCGTTAATTCTTTTGATCCAACGGCTCAAAATTAATCCTACAACTGTTCATCCAACCCCCTCCCAATTGACCTTGTTGAGTAATCTCGACCGTTGGTTGTTTTCATCCAATGGCCATGATTTAATCTCGCACCCAGAACAACCTTTGACCTATTTTCACCGGATTTTTTAACTTTGTTTGTTTTTTACAGGTTTTTAAGGTCTTGCCTGTAGTTTTAAAAGAAATGAAAGGCCAGGGATGACAATCCCCAGGCCAATTATTCACATGAAAAGGGAATTTACAGTGTTCCAACTGTGATTTCACCCTTGCCTCATGAGCATTGGTGATCTCATCAACCTTCTACGCACCTGAAAAATTGCAAAAACACAGCTGGAGTCCATTTATTGAAGAATATCAGCATTGAAGACCAGAGATCAAAGAGTATCAGTGTCACAGCATAAGATCAAAGCAGAAATGAAGACTTAATGATTCATAACCAGAGTTTAAAGGGATTAAGGCAGAAAAACTCAGAAATCCAAGGCCTAATCCACAGATAAAGACAGTATAAAGACCTGAAGATGAATATTAAGCCTAATTAGGCCTAAAACATAAAGCAAAGACACATTAAAAGTGTTTTAGGAAAAAATAAGGAAATCTATCAGTCTGAAAAGCCTCCACTGCCACATTAGAGGCTAATTGAATCCTCTCCAGTTACCAAAGAGCCACCTGCAGCCTCAAAGAAATCAAAAGAAGGCATAGTTATTGCCTATTCAGAAGATATTTTCCTAAAGACAGCTGAACTGTTATTTCAACCAAAGGAACTTATTACAAACTGTCAGCAAATTTATTACAAAGATAATAGAGAGTCTCGAAGTCAATCTTCTCATCCACTAAGCCTAAAGAACTGAAAACAGAGTTATAGATAGAATGCATTCCTGCCTTATGCCTTGCATGGTTTTCAAGGCTAGGAGTTGCATTAAGTGTAGAATTAATGATACTTGAACCCTAAAAAACTCTTCCACCTCCTCATTTCCTTATAAAATCTCCTTGAGGAGCACATTGTAAAGGGTTGGTTATTGGATTTCTGATGTAATACTTGTTGTTTCAAATCATTTTTAAATGTAAATAAACTCTGAAGCTCCGTTAAGTTATTGAAGAAGTTAGGCTGAGAAGCGAAGTTGTTGCTGTGATGAAACATTGGACTTGAAGTATGTAACTGGATTGACAATCAATATACAAGCTTATTTTTGGGATCCTGGTCTATATCATTGGTGAAGTACCTCTTACTATTACTTTTTTCCTTTCATGTATGCCATTTTTTTCACTTTTCTCTGTTAAGGAACAGCAAATATAGAGCTAGGATTTACTGTTAAAATTACCCTACGCTCACTGATAAGCTTTATCTTTATGTTTTCCTCCAATTGTGTATTTAAGAATGACTTAAGTTAAGTGTAAACATTATCAAGGAATGTTGGTTAGACCATGTCTTGATGTGAAAAACTTGAAAGCAAGTTCTTGAATGATATTTTCAATGCATGCTAAGTAGAGTTAGACTAGGAAAGTTTATGGTTTGCCCTGTCTTCTAGTTCTTTCTCCAAAGGTTATTTTGAAGGTTTCCCTAAGAGTATGCAAACGCAGGCTTTGATTTTAATGTATCTTGCTTGATCTTAGGCTGCATTTCGTTTTCTTATCTATTTTCATCCCTTCTGAAAGTAGTCATGTGGATTACTAGATTGTCTGTCTCATAAGTTAGCTTTAATACAAGCTTGTCCAAAGAAGTTTATGGTTAGCCCTGTCTTTGGTTGGTTTCAAATAGTTGCTTAAAAAGGCTTTTTCTTGTATGGAAATTTGATAAATCCTTGTTGAAATTATTGGATTTTTCCACCTTCTCAACACTTTTAATGTTCCATTCCATCATTTAATCTAAAGGATCTTTTGATATAGATGACTTTCCCCTTGGACCACTCTTGAAATTGTTGCACAATTAAACCCTTTTGTGACTCCATTTCCCAATGGTTTAAAGTTGTTTTCACACTTATCCTATCTGCTGAACACTTCTCAATATACTTGCATCTACACCTTTTGAACTCTTTCATTCTGTGATATTCCATCCAATTAAAAATCATACCTGACCAACCAAACAAACAAAAAACCATTGTTCTTAATAACTAGCCTAATATCATACTTAGAACCTTAAAAGATAAATCAATCTTTGCACTGATAGAGAGATCCCTCTCTAGATTCAGGAGGGCTAGATCCTAGAATCCCAAAGTGGTTTTTGATGTAGTCTCTGCAGCATTTAGTCTTGCCACTCGACTAAATTACAGAGGCCTGACATTTCTGGCGACCATACTGGGGAGCTTTTTGAAGTAATAGATAACTTCACAACTCAGATAATCCCATTTTGACAATGAACCAAGTGTCTGCCTAGAGTGGTTTTTATTTTTTATGGTGAAAAACTTTCAAGCCCTCAAATCAAGTAAAAATCCTTCACCTGGTGACTCCACTGAACATCAGTAGGCTTGCTGATTTTCCTTAGTTTTCTAAGAAACTCCACTTAGGAATTTTGAGTGAAATCCTTAAAACAAAACATTCAGCATTCAGTGCAGTATAAGTAGCTCTCGCACTACCAAAACAAAGGGTAATTATGATAGGACTTATTTGAATCAGTGACAAACTAAGTAACCCTTAGGATTCTCATAGAAGCCTTATCAAACCTTGAAGGAATCAGGTAGCTTAGCCATAAGAGTAAACTCTATTTGTCTCATCACCTTAGCTAAGTGTTGAAATAGATTTAGGACACTCTCATAACCTATAAGACTGAAAAACTCGGAAAATTAAAAAATATTTCAGACTAGCTTCATAATAAACATGGTGGTGGAACCATAAAACATTTTACCTTCACAAAAAGCTAAAAAATTTCCACCTGGTGACTCCACAATCCAAAATAGACCTAAGGACTCCACTGGGAAACCCATTACTATCATAACATCATATAAACTCAGTTAAGAAGACTTTGAAGATGAAAGTTTTCTTGATAAATATCAGTTAGCCTTCTAAAGATTGTCATATTTGGTTAAACTTTTCTTGTTGTTGGGTCTGAAAACATAGCATAGTGGGTTCTAGAAGAGTTCATACTAGAGCCTAATATCCTGACCCAAATCCTCCTAAGATATTCGATAATCCAGAAAGCATACCTAGGAAATATCCTAAGGCCAAAGCTTCAACTATTGTTAGGTCACTCCATAGAGCTAAGTCTGTTTTTGAAAACCTTACAGCTCTACAAGATTCACAAGTTAACTTAAGAAACCCATTCAGAACTAGGTCACTTGATGATATAGATCAAATATATTTTGAGTCTCCACCTTCATCCCAAGATAGAGGTGAATATCTTGATAGCAGAGAAACTACCCCTCCTGATTTCCATTTCATCCATAATTTTGGTTTCTCTCATCCTAGATCTTCTCAACAATCTCTTACTGGTCCATCCACTTATTTTATCCACACATCCACTGTTCAAAATACACCATTCCATCAACCTCCTCCACTTGTAAACCCCCCACTTTTTCCACAACCTCCTATCATGGCAACATGGTATGCTCCCCTAGTCCTTCCTTTACCTTTAGTCAATCTACCACAAGACTATCAGTCCAAGATACCATTATTTGATGCCAGTGGTGCTACTGCTGCTTCACAACATGTGGATAAGATGAATGACTATTTTGATAGGAATGAGATTGATGATGAAACTGTTAAACTTAGGTTATTTGCTCAAATTCTAGGGGGAGAAGAAAGAAAATGGTTCAAAGGCTTAACCCCTAACAGTATTAATGATCTCCAAGCTCTCCATCAGTTATTCTTAAACAAGTGGGAAGTTAAGAAAAACCCTCTGCAAATACTTTCAGACTACAATAATCTCAAAAGAAACACTGGGGAAAGTGTTCAAGCTTATTTCACTAGGTTCAATAGTGTTTATAATGCACTGCCCCCAGACTTGAAACCTCCACAAGGCTCAGCTTTAAATAAATTTCCTGAGGGATTCGATCCTGAAATGGCTTATCAGTTGAGAGAGAGAGAGAGAGAGATCCTTTAACTCTAAAAGATATGCAGAAAGGAGCCTTAGTTGTGGAAGTGAATCTGATGGAGAAAAGAGCTAGAATGAGGAATGAGAAGAAAGTATCATTTAGGGAAGAATCTGCACCCTCCACATCTAGCTCGAAAATGGAAAGGATGTTAGAAGAAATGATGAAAAAGGTGAGCATACTTGAGAGGGCACAATCTAGAGAAAACCAATCTGCTCCTCAAAACAGAAATCAAAATCAAAATCATAATTTTAGGAGAAACCAACCTCAAAACAGACAAAGAGAGGATGATCAACAGATTACACTTCCTTTTCATCAAAACTATGTAAGTGAGGTTGAAGAAACAATTGAACTAACAGAGGAAGATGACATAAACATGTTGGGAGTAGGTAGTGATCATTTTGATGTTCCTATTAATAAGAAACAAGGTCTATACACACCCTATGATGATAAAAGATCATAGGATGAATATTACTATCAAGAGCTGGAAAATGTCATCATAGAAACCCCAAAATAATACGACCTTAGGAGTAAAAAGAATCAGGAAACTCCCAAAACCAAAACCTCTGACAATTCTGCAAAAAACAGCCCTGTAAACAAAACTAGAAACATTAAACAAAAGGACAAAACAGTGGCTGTAAATTCCGATCAAAACAAAGAGAAAGGCACTCCAATTAATGAAAAACAGAGTGCAGATCTTAGCAGCGTTAGCACCTCAGCTAATGCTCCTATTAAAACAATTTTGACCAATGTAAATAGAGGAAATCAGCAAGCTGATTTTGTTGATAAATTAGTGATTAATAAGGCTGAAACAAACATTGTAAAAAGTCAGCTGCCTTTTAGTTTGGAACAAGAAATTGCCAAGATAAAAAACTCTGTTCCCCTCACTGAATTAGTCACCCAAGATGTATATAGATCACAAATTTTGAAAACTTTCAACATAGCAGAAAATAATGACACTGTCAACCTCAGTGATGACCAACCAGAGCTCTTATTTGGTCCAAAGATTGAAGGAAGATACCAATAAGGGCCAGTTCCTCCTTTTTATGTTAGTTTGAAAATTCATGACAAAATTTTACACAATGCTATGCATGATTCAAGGGCCTCTCACAACTTAATGCCCAAAGCTGTAATGGAGAGCCTAGGCCTTGAAATCACTAGACCATACAAAGATCTATACTCCTTTGACTCCAGCAGAGTGAAATGTTTAGGTTTGATCAAAGACCTTTGTGTGATTTTGCACAAATTCCAGCCAAGTGTTTAGTAATGGATATTGTGGTGGCTGATGTACCCCCCAAGTATGGTATGATGTTATCAAGATCTTGGGGAGCTAAGTTACAAGGAACAATGCAAATGGATATGACATATGCCACTATCCCTGTTTTTAATCAAGCAATAAGACTTTATAGAGATTCTCATATGAAATACATGGTCAGTAGCCAAGATAGACCAGAAAACTCTCTTCTTTATTCTGTGCATATAGGCCTTGACTCATTTATTCTCTTCGATCACGAAATATCAAATGAGAAAGAAACCTTAACTGATTTAATGGCCACCCCTCACTATAACATAACAGCAGACACAGAAAAGGATGAAGACAAGACAGAAACATCAAAACATTTTTTCAAATTAGAAAATCACAGCAAACAAATCACAGGTCTAGAGCTACAAGACAGCTATCCATTGCTTGTCAACCTTGAGAGTCAAGAGATGAATCCTCAACATAATGAAGGACATGAGGAACTAAACCAAATTCAACATAGTGCTGACTTACAAGAACAATCTAAAAGCACTATAGATAAAGAGGATAGTAGTCAAACTGCTAAATCTGAAATTAATCCTCTTTGGAGTATGAATTTTGATGGGTCTTGCACCAAGAATAATGCAGGTGCAGGCATTTGGATACACAACACTGAAAACAATCATACTGAAAGGCATTCTTACAGGTTAAATTTTCAATTTTCAAATAACATAGTTGAGTATGAAGCCCTCCTTTTAGGCTTATACTTATTGAATAAATTAGGGGCCAAAAGGATTAAAGTTCATGGGGATTCAGAATTGATTGTTAGGCAAGTGAATGGGGAATATAGTGCCAAACATCCCAGACTTAGAGCCTATAGAAATGATGTTATTGATTTTTTCAAAATATTTGATGAATTCCAGCTTATTTTTGTCCCAAGAAATCAAAATATCCTTGCCCATGGTTTAGCTTTTGCTGCTAGAACTTGTCTAACACCTTATGAAACCAAACAATGTACAACCCAAATCAAATTTAGACCAGTTGTCCCTGACAATGAAAAATATTGGCAAGTGTTCGATGGAGACAAACAAATAGAAGACTTCCTACAGTCCAGAAATGAATTTGAGCTACCAAGTTCAGATTCAGAGTAAGAAATAGACTGTTCTGTTGGAGAAAATCTACTTGATGATGAAGTAAAGTCTTCAAAGATTGCTGATATAAATTTTTTATCTAATAAACTTGAACATACCACAAACATTAGTGCAGATTTAGAAAAAGAAGACTTAGAAACATTGCAATCTAACACTCAAAGCTTTCCAAAAGGTCTGGTCCCTTTAGAAGAATTGTTTGATTTCAATGATGTTGTCAAAAAACCAAAACTGGAGCCTGTTGAAACTGAAGTAGAAGAGTGTAACATAGGCAGTGAACTAAAACCAAAAATGATCAAACTGTCTAAAACTTTACCAGCTCACATCTAACTGAAATACATAGAGTTGTTTAGAGAATTTTCTGATGTATTTGCATGGAGTTATGAGGATTTAAAATCCTATGACACAGAGATAATTCAGCACAAGATACCCCTCAAAGAAAACCAAAATCCTTTTAAGCAAAAATTGTGCAAAATCAACCCTGTTCAATTACCTTTGGTTGAGAAAGAAATTAAGAAAATGTATGAAGCTGGAATTATTGTCCCCATTAGATATTCAGATTGGGTGTCTAATCTTGTGTCAGTGAGGAAGAAAACAGGAGAAATAAGGCTTTGTATTGACTTTAGGAACTTAAAAAAGGCCTCATTAAAGGATAACTACCCTTTACCCAAGATGGATCACATTTTACAAAAGGTAGTTGGTTCTAAAATAATTTCTTTTCTAGATGGCTTCTTAGGTTACAATCAGATATTAGTACATCCTGATGATCAAATCAAAACAACCTTTACTACACAGTGGGGTACTTTCATGTATGTGAAAATGCATTTTGGTTTAATGAATGTTGGTGCTACATTTCAGAGAGCCATGGATATTGCATTCTTAGAAGAATTAGGCTACTTCATCATTATTTACCTTGATGATATCACTGTTTTTTCCAAAACAGATGAAGAACACCTAGAACACTTGAGAAAAGTCTTTGAGAAATGCAGAAAATATGGGTTATCTTTAAATCCAAAGAAAACAATGTTTGGTCTCCAAGAAGGTAAACTACTTGGACACATCATATCAGAAGAGGGGCTAAAGATAGACCCAACGAGGATTGATGGTATTTTTCAAATCAACCATCCAAGAAACATCAAGGAACTTCAATCTTTCATTGGGAAGATTAATTTCTTGAGAAGGTTCATACCCAACTTAGCTAAACTCCTTAGAAACATAACAAACATGCTAAAAAGGGAAGAAGGATTTAAAAAGACCTTAGAAGCAAAGAAATCATTTGAACTGGTAAAACAAGCATTAACCAAAACACCGGTTCTTATAAGTCCTGATTTTACAAAAAAAAAATTATTTTTTCATTTGCATCAAAACACACAGTGGCTGTTGTCCTATTGCAGAAAAATTTGAAGGGACAAGAGCAGCCAATTGCATTATTTAGTAAGGTATTGAGAGATACACCTCTGAAGTACAATATCACGGAAAAACAAGCTTTTTCCTTGGTCAAAGCTTTAAAAGATTTCAGAGTTTACATTTTACATTCCCACATAATTGCATTTGTGCCAAACTCAGTTGTAAAAGACATTCTAACCCAAGACCCAGATGGAAAAAGAGGAAAGTGGATAGTTTTGATACTTGAATATGATTTAGAAATCAAGCCCACTAAACTCATAAAGGGTCAAGGACTAGCAAGATTAATGGTTGATTCTAATTTTGAAGCTCTTCATATAAACATGGTAGATGCATTAGATGAACAGGAGGAGTTTCCAACTCCCATTATTGAAGATCATTTTCTGTTTTCATCTTGGTATGCTGATATTTTATATGTTTTGCTCAATTTGAATACACCTCCTGGTTTGCCTAAAACAAATGCAAGGTTTTTAAAGTTGAAAGTTGTTAATTACTGCATTTTGGATAAATTTCTATATTGGAAAAATGCTAGTGGATTATTGCTTAAATGTTTGCCTGAGAATGATGCAGATAATATCAAGCATGAGTTCCATGAAGGAGAATGTGGAGGCCACCTCTACTGGAAGACAACTGCCAATAAAATCCTTTGAGATGGTTACTATTGGCCCACCCTCTTTCAAGATGTCCGCAAAATGATTATTTCCTGTCATAAATGCCAACTCTTTGAAGGCAAAAGAAAATTTCTTCCTTTACCCTTGCATCCAATCACTGTTGAAGCTCCTTTTCAATAGTGGGGTCTAGACTTCATAGGGGAAATCCATCCACCCTCATCTGCCCAACATAGATAGATTCTCACTGCAACAGAGTAATTTACCAAATGGATAGAAGCCATCCCTTCTAGGCAAGTCAATGACTCTGTCATCATAAAATTCCTTGAAAATCATATCCTCTCCAGATTTGGCTATCCTAGGAATATTATCACTGACAATGTTGCTGCATTTGGATCCAAAAAGATGGTTGAATTCTGTCACAAATATCAGAATACATTGGACCATTCTACTGCTTATTACCCTCAAGGTAATGGGTTAGAAAAATCCTCAAACAAGAGTTTGGTGAACATAATCAAGAACTTGTTGGCAGACAATAATAAAACATGGCACACAAAGCTAGTACATGCATTATGGGTTGACAGATTAACACTTAAGAAATCAATTTGAATGTCACCCTACCAGCTAGTCTATGGAGCATATGCAATTTTTCCAACCAGTCTAGGAGTGCCAGTCATGAAGCTGATCCAAGAGGTACAGTCTGAAGAAAATGATATGACAAGAAGAATCAATCAGACTATACATATTCAACAAACCAGAGAGGAAGTCTACAACAGAGCACTACACAAGCAAGAAAACATCAAGAAGTTGTTTGATAAAAGTACCAAGGCCAGTGATTTCAACATTGGTGATAAAGTTTTAAAGTGGGATTCCAGGAGAGAAGATAAGGGAAAACATGGGAAATTTGATAACTTATGGATGGGCCCTTATCTTATTCATTCTACTGCTGGTAACAATTCTTATTTCTTGCAGGAAATCAATGGAACTGAACTCTTTGGAGGTCATGTCAATGGAAGGATGCTCAAACATTATTTTTCTTGATTGTACCAGTTTGAAGTTTTTTTTATTTTTTCTTCATTGTAAATATTACATCCATCACTGCATTCAAATTTAGAATATGAAAAAATACAAAAACAATAGAAAGAGAAAAGAGGGCAAATTGTAAAAACAAGAAAGGTACAGCCCCATGCCAAAAAGAGAAACAAAATATGAAAGTGCGAAAGTTCAAATGCCACTCCTAAGAAACACACTTCTAGTTAGTCACACAATTCAATCATGACTAATTGGTTTTCAATTTACTACTGATAGGTTAGTGAAATAGATTTTCCAAACAGCTTAATCTTGGCTTATCAGTTAGGTAGTTTAGGATAGAAGAATGAAGGTTCAAACAAGCTCAAAATCTGAACCTATGAATTTCAAAAGATGATTGGCTCTAATCTATTTAAATCTTGAGCCAAAGATGGAAAGAACACTGGTTCTAATATGCCCAAAACCTGAACCAGAAAAGAAATAAAGATAGCTCAAACAAGCCTAAAAACAGAGCTGAAAAGATAATGGAGGATGTTTTTAGTTTTCAGATCTTAAACCTTCGCCATTTTGTTTTAATTTTTTGCAAACTTTAGTCTATGTGCAGCGTGTTTTTATGCCATAGATCAGCAACAAGTTAGATTGTTCAATCCTGACTTCTCTGCTTTTAAATTTCTATTTTAGAATTTAGAGAATAAAATCTGTCAGCAGTCTAATCTTGACAGATAGTAGTTAGGTAGAGAAGCTTATGAACTTAAATGTTCAATCTGAGTTCATGGAGAAATAAGAAGTAGAATTAGATTAGTTTTATGTTTTAAAAAAAAAAAGAATAAAATGTTTGTAAAAAGAGTTTTCCAATCCAAATGCACTTTGAAAGAAGAAAAAAATGTTAGGATCATTAGGATTGGGTAGGTAGAGATGTGTTTTGATAGAATTCCATTGTTTTTAATGACTGCAAACATTGTCAGATCAAAAGAAGACTAGAAAAAGGTAAAGAATTGCAACCCAATGGATGAGGCATTGATCAGCTTCCAGAGAAGACATATCTGAAGTTCTTGACACCTTCAAGAAGATGCCATCCCCATGTGGAGCCACTGTTAGCCACCTATAAAAATTTGTCATATCAAATGGTGGCTAGATCTTGTTTAAGCCTTCAAGAAACAATGTCATGGCCAAATTGTGAGTTATTAAAGTCTTACGAAGATAAATAATCCTTTATTTAATCTTCACTGTTGTTTCCCTCATAATCCTATAAAATCTGTTGTTTTCAAAAAGAAGATTGCTTGAAAATCCCATTTTTCATCATTTTTACCCCCCCTTTCACTCATAAATAAACCCCATTTTTCATCCCTTTTTCTCCATAAAAATCCCTCCACAAGCCTCATTCAACCTTCAAAATCACTTCAAAATCCCTTTTAAACCTTATGTTTCTCTGTTATTTGGTTTTAAAAAGCTTCCATTTACCTACCGAAAACCTCAAATTGGCTTAAAAAATCATTATTTTAGGCCTAAAACAGTCTTTTTCCATTATGAAGGTTTTTAGCCCTCGAGGGCTTATTTCCCTTAGCCCTCCGCCTCATAAGACCATAAGCCCTGCAACCGGGCACTTAAAGGGCCTAAAACCTCTCCAAACCCTGTCAAAACCCGTAATTCCTTTTATTTCCTCAGTCCCCGACGAAAATGATAAGTTGAACGTAGACCGTTGATCTTTGTAGATCAACGGTCATCGTCGCGCTCGATCACCATGCCATTTCTCCTCCCCATTTCATAACCCCGCTTCATCTTTAATCTAAACCGTCCATCAGTTAAATCCAACAGTCAAGGTTCAATCCGATAGGCCCAACTCCTTTGGGACCTACCTCCGCCTTGTAAAAAAATCTATCCACTCCCCAGCTGTCGCGTGTATTCCACTATCGCCTCCCATCCGTGCAGCTTTCCCATCGCAACTTTTCCACACCATCGGATCTGGGCCCTCCGATCTGACGGCTAACGTTCCATTTCACAAAATTTTTGCGACTACAGTTTAACACCAAAAAGTTTTGCGAAAAGAGCGGTTTTGGGAGGGACAGGTGTCTTGCGATGAATCGTATCGCATTTCTTTTATGAAAACCACTTACCCCCCAAAATCTTTTGCGAAAACCATTCTGGTTTTCCGCTTACCACCATCCTCCGCAACAACGCATTTTCTCATTTAATCTCTATTGTCCATCATTTTAATCCGACGGCTTAGATCATATCCACGTCCCAATGCATCTGCCTCCATCTACTCTCCGAAAGACCTCATCAAAAGATCTTAGCCGTCGATTGTCTTAATAGAACGACTCATATTACATTTTAACCCCCAAGTCTCTGCTCCTCGTTTTCTTTCCCAAGAATTTCACAGATGTTTCTCTGTCGTCGATCTCCGAAGATCAACGGTCCCGATTAAAACTTTCCCTCCATTCACATTTCCCCCACCATCTGAACTCCCAATCAATCTCCACCGTTCATCCTTTTAATCCAACGGCTCGGAATTAATCCTACCACCATTCATCCAACCACCTCCCAATTGACCTCGTTGATTAATCTTGACCATTGGTTTTTTTCATCCAACGGCCACGATTTAATCTCGCACCCAGAGCAACCTTTGACCTATTTTCACCGGATTTTTTAACTTTGTTTTTTACAGGTTTTTAATGTCTTCCCGCAATTTTAAAAGAAATGAAAGGCCAGGGATGACGATCCCCAGGCCAATTATTCACATGAAAAGGGAATTTACAGTGTTCCAACTGCGATTTCACCCTTGCCTCATGAGCATTGGTGATCTCATCAACCTTCTGCGCACCTGAAAAATTGCAAAAACACAGTCAGAGTCCATTTATTGAAGAATATCAGCATTGAAGACCAGAGATCAAAGAGTATCAGTGTCACAGCATAAGATCAAAGCAGAAATGAAGACTTAATGATTCCTAACCAGAGTTTAAATGGATTAAGGCAGAAAAACTCAGAAATCCAAGGCCTAATCCACAGATAAAGACAGTATAAAGACCTGAAGATAAAGATTAAGCCTAAAGGCCTAAAACACAGAGCAAAAACACATTAAAAGTGTTTTAGGAAAAAACAAGGAAATCTATCAGTCTGAAAAGCCTCCACTGCCACATCAGAGGCTAATTGAATCCTCTCTAGTTACCAAAGAGCCACCTGCAGCCTCAAAGAAATCAAAAGAAGGCATAGTTATTGCCTATTCGGAAGATATTTTCCTAAAGACAGCTGAACAGTTATTTCAACCAAAGGAACTTATTACAAACTGTCAGCAAAGTTATTACAAAGATAAGAGAGAGCCTCGAAGTCAATCTTCTCATCCACTAAACCTAAAGAACTGAAAACAGAGTTATAGATAGAATGCATTCCTGCCTTATGCCTTGCATGGTTTTCAAGGCTAGGAGTTGCATTAAGTGTAGAATTAATGATACTTGAACCCTAAAAAACTCTTCCACCTCCTCATTTCCTTATAAAATCTCCTTAAGGAGCACATTGTAAAGGGTTGGTTATTGGATTTCTGATGTAATACTTGCTGTTTCGAATCATTGTTGAATGTAAATAAACTTTTAAGCTCTGAAGCTTTGTTAAGTTATTGAAGAAGTTAGGCTGAGAAGAGAAGTTGTTGCTGTGATGAAACATTGGACTTGAAGTATGTAACTGGATTGACAATCAATATACAAGCTGATTTTTGGGATCTTGATCTATATCATTGGTGAAGTACCTCTTACTGTTATTGTTTTCCTTTCATGTATGCCATTTTTTTCACTTTTCTCTAATAAAGAACAACAAATATAGAGCTAGGATTTACTATTAAAAGTACCCTACTCTCACTAATAATCTTTATCTTTATGTTTTCCTCTAATTGTGTATTTAAGAATGACTTAAGTTAAGTGTAAACATTATCAAGGAATGTTGGTTAGACCATGTCTTGATGTGAAAAACTTGAAAGGAAGTTCTTGAATGATATTTTCAATGCATGCTAAGTAGAGTTAGACTAGGAAAGTTTATGGGTTTCCCTGTCTTCTAGTTCTTTCTCCAAAGGTTGTTTTGAAGGTTTCCCTAAGAGTATGCTAAATCAGGCTTTGATTTTAATGTATCTTTCTTGATCTTAGGCTGCACTTCGTTTTCTTATCTGTTTTCATCCCTTTTGAAAGTAGTCATGTGGATTACTGGATTTTCTGTCTAATAATTTAGCTTTAATACAAGCTTGTCCAAAGAAGTTTATGGTTAGCCCTGTCTTTGGTTGGTTTCAAATAGTTGCTTAAAAAGGCCTTTTCTTGTATGGAAAGTTGATAAATCCTTGTTGAAATTATTGGCTTTTTCCACCTTCTCAACACTTTTAATGTTCCATTCCATCATTTAATCTAAAGGATCTTTTGATATAGATGACTTGCCCCTTGGACCACTCTTGAAATTGTTGCACAATTAAATTCTTTTGTGACTCCATTTCCCAATGGTTTAAAGTTGTTTTCACACTTATCCTATCTACTGAACACTTCTCAATATACTTTCATCTACACCTTTTGAACTCTTTCATTCTGTGATATTCCATCCAATTAAAAATCATACCTGACAAACCAAACAAACAAAAAACCCTTGTTCTTAATAACTAGCCTAACATCATACTTAGAACCTTAAAAGATAAATCAATCTTTGCACTGATAGAGAGATCCCTCTCTGGATTCAGGAGGGCTAGATCCTAGAATCCCAAAGTGGTTTTTGATGTAGTCTCTGCAGCATTTAGTCTTGACACTATACTAAATTACAGAGGCCTAACAAAATCCATGTTCCTGAATCCTAGAGGACCCTAAACAGTGACCTCTATGTCCCTTTTCCGTCATGGAAATATGCCTTGCATCCCTTACAATCTGAAAAACAAACTCTCTGTTGATCATTCCTGGAGTAGCTCCTCAAAAACCCATATTTTTGGAGCATCTTGACCTCTATGTGTCTCACCAGCGTTGATGACCCATCCTAATCTTGTGAGAAGCACCGATCGGCACTAATATGGACATCACACCCGCGCTGATCCACTTCTAGAATATTTTTAAAAAAGGAAACGAAAATTCATGGCCTAGAAGCTTCGAGGGCGGAGATCTGGATGTTTTTTGGTCGGGATATGACCAAAATTCCTCCCTTGGACCTCTTGTTCCTACAAAAAATGAACCTCCCAAAGAGATAAGCCATTTTCCAATCATAAGTGGATCCATGTCCCCTCCTCCATCTCTATAAATTCATCATCCTCCAATGCCTCTGCTATTTAGAACATAATAGAGCATAGTAGGGAGAGGTTTCAATATTTCCATTAGATTTGAAGGAGAGAGTTGAGCCCTTATCCTTCTCACCCAGAGTTGAAAACAAGTTTTTTGGAGATGTGCCCAAATTTGGACCCACTGAAGGAGAGCTTTGACATTAAGGCGTGAGTTGTAACTCCTCTTCTATTTATAATATGACACGAATTATATTTATTTTCCATTCTTGTTCATGTTTATGATTAAGAATTATGACATTCTTTGATCATTTAGATTGGTTATATATTTTTATGCATGTTTTATTTGTATGCTTCTTGTTGTTTCTTAGTCACTTTTGCAGGTAATTGAATGTTGGTAGAAGAGGAGATCAAGTTCTAGAAAAGCGAAGGATCAAGGAGCTTTGACGAAGAGGAACATCGCAACATCAGATCAAGGTAGCCAATCTCTTTCAATTTATGTTTCATTTGTGATCTAGGAAATTAGGTGTTAGCGTGTTTCCCTTGTTGCTAGACCCACTCTAGGGCTAGAGGGATCGTCTATGTCCACAAAGAGGATTTACCTATACAACATAAAGTAACTCCAAAGTATGCAAGGTTTCAATAAACAAAGTGGGGAAAGGGACATAGAATTAATTAGAAACATTAAGCCTAGAATAGTTTAACCTCATTAATAAAAGAGGGTCACAAGTGAATTTAATTAAAGAATAATAAATTAATTTAGAGAAATTAGTTCCACGAGAGAACTTCCATGTGGCAAGAAACAACACAAGGATCTCCATCTAAGAGTCAATTCAATTTAAACTATAGTGTAGTTGGGGGACCAAATCTGAGACCTAACAATTTACTTCAGTAATAAACACAAATTAAGGAGTATAAAACAAGGATTAAGAGATAACTAAGAGAAGAAATAGGGAATCATGTTGGGGTGAGGAAAAATATTATTTTTGAATAAGAATTTAATTAAATAATTTAGGAGAGCCTTGGTGAGAGGGTGACACATGGTTGGGTGAATAATCAAACTTTTAAATTAATAAAAATAGTTATCTTTTCATAAGTTCCAAGTGTCACTTATGAAGCCTCTTATAAAGGAAGGAGAAAAAAATGGGATAGGGCGCCCTTTTTCCCTAATGTTTATGGATTATATAATGCTATTGTGAGTGACTACGAAGCCTATAGTGATTTTGGTGAGATGGATGTTATTAGAGAGAAGACACTTAAGCTAGGAGTTCCCTCCTCCATCAGCTACTATTCTTCCTCTACTTACATCCCCATTGCAGCACGGGGGTCCGTGGGGAAGAAGGGTACCCAAGGAGTAGGTTGGGAGATCAACCAATGAGTCAAAAAGATTTGATCAGGATGCATCATCCTTCACATGTGAATGAAGACAACAACCAGGGAGCACAAGCAAAAACAAATTTGAGATCGAATCTTCATTCCTTGGTGAATGGTACCTTGTGTAATCATATAGTTCTATTACATGATTTTTGTTGTATCTGTAGTAATCAGATTGTAAAAGTGAATGTTATGATAGTTGAATTCACAAATTATGGGCTATTAATGTGTGTATCTCAAATTGTAGAAATTATATACAATATGCATGTATATATCCAGATACTCCTGATATAACAATATTTTATCTTCTTGCTAAATACAGAATCCTTCCACCACTAGTACATTTGGGGGAAATTCCGACACTTGGTTCCGACGCTTTTGACCAAATGTCGGAAATTTCCCCAATTTTTTTCAATCTCGCCCGAAACCGTCGCTATACCGAAGTTTAGAGAAAAGTGTCGCAATACCGACACTTAGACAAAGTGTCGCAATTGCGAATTTTGAAGGAAGACGTCGCAATTGCGACACTATGCCCCAAAGCATCGCTATTGCGACGGCTGCCTCCAAACGTCGCAAGTGCGACACAATGTCTAAGTGTCGCAATTGCGACGTTTGGAGGCATTCGTCGCAATAGCGACGCTTTTTCCATCATTGGTATAACAACACTTATATGCGCGCTACATAAAAATATGACACTTATATGTGCGCTACATAAAAATACGACACTTATATGTGCGCTACATAAAAATGATTTTATTAAAAACTACATTAACGGCTGATATCACGCGCGCATTCACCCTCCGCTCTTGCAGAACAGCATCCACCCTCAGCATTCGCCCTCAGCTCTTGCAGAACAGCATTCGCCCTCAGCATTTGCCCTCAGCTCTTGCAGAACAGCATTCGCCCTCAGCATTCGCCCTCAGCGTTCACCCTAAGCTCTTGCAGAATAGCATTTTCCCTCAGCATTCGCCCTCAGCTCTTGCAAAACAGCATTCGCCCTACATTCGCCCTCAGCTTTCGCCCTCAGCTCTTGCAGAACAGCATTCGCCCTTAGCTCTTACAAAATGGTAAGTTCTTACTGCATGCCCTTCCTCCTATAGTAGGGTTGACTCTATTTGGGTTTTTTTGGTCAATTCCATTGGATTGTGTTAGGCTATAGGGTTCTCTCTAGATGTCTTCCAATGTTATTTTGGATGAGTTTCAAAGAGGATGTGTAAGATGTGTTTGTGCTTGCATGAATTTGACTCCACCAGTTTCATGAAGTTTAAGCTATGGATTTTAGTTCGACAAACTCATCCATATCAACACCTAGTAACGAATTTCCCTTGGTCTGATCTATATTGAAGGTGAAGTGCAAAGTGGTAGAGAATGGGAGATCGAAAGTCATCAACTTTATCACAAGGGTAGTACTCCAGATTGAAAGTGATGAGATTTAGTTCTCCAGATTTGGGGATTTTCTGATATTTGGGGATTTTCTGATGACATACCAAAGGTCACATCCATACAACCATACCAAGGTCAATTTTGAGATCATTCTCATATAGATATAGGTCACTGATATATAGGGTTAATATCATCATCACTATCCATGGAAACCGAATGGTTACAAAATATTTGATTGTGGTTGGCTCATTTATAATTATTACCCATTTACAGTAGAGCACAGAAACACTAAATATGGCCCGAGCAGAGCCTTTACAACAGGCAATGAAATTGCAGCTGCTTCATCAATAACCAATAGCTCCACTTGAGAAAACATTTCATAATCTTGGGGCTAGATATACTGCAGAGCAAACAATTGTAGTTATCATTCGTGCTCCAATATATTAATATACTTTTTACATTGAACTGAAGAAAGGGAAACAAGCAAATGCTAGCCATCATACAATGCTTTGACATAAGAGTTTTGAGTGACATACTTGAAAAAAAGAACTCATCCACTAATATTTATAATCATTTTAGTTATTCAAGTTAAACACAATGTCAGGAATCAAGATTCAATACCCTCTGTTATCTTCATCACCCAATACAAGATTTAAAATTTTCCCAAAGAAACGCTTATTAATTTGGCAGCCATTATTTCTCCCTGCTTTAAAAACCCTACATTTAAATGAAAACAAGCATTGCATTTCAACTACAAAAATCTATTAGTGTTCAAATGTACATGTGTGCATCACTTGTGTAGGTTATTCCTTTTCCACTTTCACATTATCCAAGAATGTGTGCAGTATAGTTCATATTTTTTGTGATTTAGATTATCTTGAAAAAGGAAAGGTAAATTATTTCCGATGGAAAAATAAGGCTTTCCCTTTTTACTAATGGAAATGGCACAACAAAGTTCCATTTCTACCCGAAACTCCTATGAAACAGGAACCAAATAAAGACCATCTCCTCAATGGACATCATTTGGCTTTGAAAATGGCCATTGCACCGTGTTGTTTCTTGTATTACATCACGATAGTTTCTTAGGTCATTTCTTGTTTCTTGAGATGAAAAACAACCAAAGAAATTGTGAAGATCCTTTCAATAAATAAATGACCATTTCTCAATCATATCTCAACTATTTTTTATTTTATTTAGTGCTTGCTTACTTTGAGAGAAATTTGACACTTTTATAAGGAATATAACATAAAAGCACAAAATGGGAAGGAATTGATGAGGTAGATGACCTTTAGTTGTTGTCAATTAAGAATTGATAATACATGATGCATGTTCTATACTACAAACTAGATTCCTTCCTGGAGTTAGGACAATGAGTATTGAATCAAATTTGTAGTTTCTAACTTCTTGTATTTGTTCATCAATCTTGAAATTCAGACATTGCATGTCTTCATTGCTTCATGTTTGAATAATTTGCATTATATTGTACAATAGGAAATTAGGAATTATGATTATTATTACTTTATGGATATGTTAAGTTACTTTTAAGTTTTCATGGTTTAGTGTGAAATTATTCTTGTGTGCCCCTAGGCCCAGGTGAAGGAATGCAAAGGACTGAGAACCATAGTTTTTAAATGGTATTGTTTCTTATACCCAAAAACCCCTCAACATCACTTCTTATTAGTTCTTAACAATAGTGTTGTAAAAAATTTGAGAATTTATATAGCAAAATCTCACACTTCTCAAGATAAAGTCCTAAAGCTAAAGTGTGCTACCATGTGTAATTCAATAGCCCCATTGTCACCTCACCAACCTCTTTTCACTTCGGGCTAGCTCTCCTCCAACTCAAGGGGGGTTCTCCCTAGTAGATGTTAGGGATCTAATGGCCCAACCAAACCAAGTCAAGAGCCCCCTAACTCTCTATGTTTACTACTATCAATCAAAATATTGGACAATAGGGTCAGACATGCATCCTGAAGATAAAATTGCCAGGGTATTTTTGGGTAATTTCAAAGGGAAAGTCCCCAAACACATATAATCAAGGAATTATAACGTGATTTCAAACATTAAATATCAACAAAATCATTTAAAGGATATTGAAAGGAAAAATGTGATGGAAGATATAAAGTGCCTTACTTAAATGCTCTAAGGATTTTTCAATAGTTTCTCCAAAAGCTTCACCTCAAGGCCCTTTAAGATCCTCTCCAACAATGCTATACCATAAGCTTCAACAATGTTGCTCCAAAAATTTCCTCAAGGTCTTCACAACAAGTTTAATAGAAGTTGCTCCAACAATATATTCAATAAGGTCTTCATTGTCAACTCGTCTCTTGTTTGGGTGCCTTAATGTACAATGACATGTTTCCAGGACTGAATTCAATGCAAGGCATATTTGAAACTCTAACTCTGTCTTCCGGTGTCTTATTAGAAATTATTTCAGTTTTCATTTTTTGTTTTCAAGTTAGATATTGTTTTCAAGTTTTTACATTTATAATTTTATTGCAATGTGGCAAACTGATCAGGGCAGTACAGGAACAACCCCGAGACGGGATGATCGCGGAAAGAGGCCAACGGAAGAACATGTAAAGTGCCAGCATTGCTCTATCTTCAGGTATTTTAGTTATTTACATAATTGAAATAATATTAATTTTGTTCAAATATGCAGACACCTAGCCATGGTACACCTGATGATTCCCTCTTTGAGGAAGAGCTTTCTTCATCCCTATCTCCAGTGTTCTTGTTGCGAAAAAAGGCACAAGATGCAAGGTCAGAATTTAATACTTTGATAGACGCGCCTCAAACACCTGAAACAGAAGAGAGGATAAAAAAAATTATGAGCCAGCTAGAAACATATCAGGTAATAATAAAAAGTCAAAAGGATATTTTTTTTGTTCTGCATGAGATGAATTGTGATAGTTTGATTTTTAATTTTTACATTGACTAAACTAACAAAAAGTTATTTTGTATGTAGCATTTTCTGGCACTTGCTGAACCCGGTGTTGGTGGTAGTGGGACACAAGGCCAAGATATTGCCCAGCAAACCTCTCATACACCTTGTACTCCTTTAGGTGCCAGCCAAGAAACAAACCCTGCCCAAGCAAACACCCAGCCAACCGCTGAATGTGTTGGCAGTGATGAGGCTAATATGGCCAACTACATTATTGTGTTTCCTGGAGCTACACGTGTCAGCTCCACAGGGACCATTAATGGCACATTGTTGGTGAACGACAAAGGTGTCCCTATAAATCACGTACAACTCCCAGGTAAATTTTAATATTTTAACTATTTCATGTACTCTATCTAAAACATATTTACCATGATTTTTATTTTTAAATTAATGATAATATCTTCTTTTTTTGTGTAGGAAACAATGAGTTCTACAGGTTTTTGGAGAGCCATGCGTTGGTAATTTTTGGCCCAACCATATGCACAAGGTGGAATTCCCAGAATTCCAACCTGAAAAAAGAACTTCTAGATTATCTAGAAGCCCTTTTTGGGGTCGGCACATTTGACAGAACAACGATTTCTCGAGTAGTCGGCAAATATTTGAAATATACCAGGGACACCTATAGGACACAATTGCAATTTAACCCTAGATACGAGCATCCTCTCACAGTTCTAGAGAGTGAGTGGAGAGCACTCATCCATGACGGAAAAGAGAAAAGGGCAAAGAAAGAAGGAAAAATGCCAACTGGACCCGCAAGGTAAATTACAAATTTAATTCAATAGCTTTAATTTTCTCTATGTCTAAAATAAAAGTGTGCTACGTCATATCTGACTTTAATCTTTTGATGCTAGGTTGCCTGACACCTCAAAGGCAACCAAAGCTAGGATTGAAAAAAAGGTCCATCACAAGCTAGGCCAAGGCGGCTACTTGAAATTGGCCGCAAGAATTGTAATTAAGTAGCTAAACATCTTATAATTAATTGTATCGTCTTCCAACGTTTTTGTAATCCTATCAAATATGATTAAAAATACACAATCATATGTAATGTAGGGTGATGACTTCGAAACAGAAACTACAGAGGAAGATAAAAATATCGCTTTCCATTTCGGCTATCAAGCTGTAGTTGAATGTCGCAGAAGCTTGGGGCAGGTCCCAAGATCCAGAATGCCTGATAAGGTAAAACATTAACCTTTCAATATGTTTGTTTTTGTCCATAAATTTAATGTCTAACAACTTTGTTTAAATCAAGGGAGCAGCACTACCGACGAGGCAAATAACCCAGTTTTAGAGCCAGATGTAGATGATCCTCACGTGCAACCTGATCATTGTAGTGGGGACTAGGTCGACAATGCTAGTATCAGTGAGGGTCGTGACGGTAATTAATTTCCACTTATAATTTTTTCTAATTATACCTTGATGGTTGTCCTTATAAAGTTTTTATTTAAATGACAGAGAATGTTTCCCTTGAGGATCTTACCACCAGAGAGGAAGACAGGGCAACAGTCCTAACGGTGACAATTGGTGCACCAGGTAAATAATCTCATTGCAATTTTTTTTATTAATATTACCGAACTAGTTCAATGATATTTAAAAACTGACAATTAAAATTTAATATTATCTCTTTTTGTAGGCGATGCCCCATCACTGGATGAGACCAGACATCGTGACTACGCAACTAGGTCAGCAGTGCGGGTCAAAAGGCACGAAACAGGAGCAGAGCACGATGATATTGATGATGTAATTAGGAGCTTTAGAAATAGGAAGAAGAAAAAGAAAATTTGATAATGTAAAATATTTTATTATTATAAGACAAACGTTACCATACTTGGAACGTTTTTTGCGTTATATAAAAACTCATTTATCATACTATTTTTATGTCAAGCATTAATTGCAATGTTTCCTTGCGTACTTTTTGTTGAATTGTTTTTTTATTAGTTATTGAATATTTTTTTTTATGCTCATGAAAGTAAAAAATGAAATATAGATTGGGTATTGGGGAATTTAGAGTGATGTGAGGGGGGGGAGGGGCCATAAGAGCTTACACCTTCATGTGGTTGGCCCTGTTTAGTAAAGAATAATTTATTGGAGCGATTTAATCTTGGAGAAAACCTCCCTCGATCCAGCGTAGCAACAAAAAAGTCACTGTTGACTTATTTGCTACTCTTTCAAATCGTGGGAGGCTTGTTCCAAGTTCATGCGACTCCAATAAATTGTTCTTGAAACGAAGAGGAGCTTATTCAGGTATGTTTTGACATTTTCAACATATGTTCTAACATTATCATAAGAATGCATCTTAGAGTAAAAAATACTACATCAATTACTTTTATTTATTGTATAGATAATGATGGATTTTGATTGACTTGGCAGTGCAGGTACAAATCCTCTTACATCATGAGCAATACAACTTGTCAACCAAGGTCATGTCCAGGATATTTTTGCTTGTGCGCTTGACCAGGTTCGTAATTTCACATTTTGTAAGTTCCTTTACAGTTCATAATTCAATATTAAGCTTGTTCATGATTATTATCTAGGTTTTTTGTATGTTTTTTTTCATCTATTTGATTGTAAGCAACTCTGCATGGTTCCTGTTGTTCACTATGATTTCTCCCATTACCACTCCCAGGATGAATCCGACTTTATTGTTACATAGGTTACTTTATTATTACTATGATTTCTCCATTTACAATTTCATAGGTTACATCATGTAAAGTTGTCAATCTCAGGTTGGTGATGAGCTTTAGTTCTCCAGATTTGGGGCTTTTCTGATATTTTCTCCCTCATGTCATTCCTGCATCACCTCATTGTTTGAGCATGCCAATTCTTCCCAACTATCTTTATATGTCTGTAATTTTGGAATTTGATTTAAAAAACTAGTACCCAACTTTGAGTTCAACTGGTGTTCGTGTAAGGCTGTCTGGGCTTTGGAAAATATTGCTGGAGACTCTGCAACATTTAGGGATCTTGCCCTCAATCATGGAGCTCTGAGGCAGGTGCTTGCCTAGTTGAATGATACTGCCAGAATTTCAATGATAAGAAATGCTACATGGGCTCTGTCAAATTTTTTCCGTGACGTAAACCCCAACCACTATTCGAACAGGTAAGCAGAATACATTTTCTGCCTCTTGTTCTTAGTTCGCAGATACTGTGGATTTTTTTTATAGATCTTGGTGCTTGGTAGATTTGGACATAATATGGACCTAGGCGCTTTTTCATTACAATGACTCTGTCATCAGGTTTTATAAAATGTTCAGAAATTTGGGTTTCACAAGGGGATTACCCTTGCCTGCAATTATCGATTATCAATCACATTCAAAAAAAGTCTTTCGTAGCATTGCTAAGCTCTTTGTAGGTGAATTTCCGAGGCAATTTCACAATATCTGAACTAAATTTGTCTGTCCTTTTCAATACTCTCCGCTTGTAACAGAACCAGACAAACAATCTAGTGGCCAATGCAACAACAACAACACCTCCTGTTGCAATGCCTGCAATTCACCCTCTCTTCATGCATGAATGACTATGGCACCCTCTTTTGAAAACAAGTACTGGAGCTGAAGGTATTGGTTTCGATTAGGATCGTGGAATTCAACATCCAAAACAGTATCAAATTCCACTGCAATAGTATTCCCCGGCGAGGGCAACAATTCATTGAGATCTATTGGACTCATCACCCCCAAATAGCGTCCAAGGCTACCCAGAGTGTGATCATCTTGTTTGCTGAGTATATTTTTATTTTTTCAGTGAGAGTTTAGGGTTTCTCTAACATAGCTTCAGAAATCTGATTCAGTGCCTACTTGAATATCGTCACATAATACTCATGGTTTGGATTGATGAGCATGCTCTGCATGGTTGGTTGATTCATAAGAACCACCCATATAGTCATCTTGAGATATTTCAGAAGTTTTCTCGGGTTTCCTTTTTCACCGTTTCTAGTGGGTGGGATGGTGTGGGGTGATCCATCAATACTGGTGCTCTTGTAGTAGGGAATTTGTTTTTGGGGATATGAAGGAGCATTTGATGTAGATATCCCATTGGATGCATTCATAGATGGGCACGAGAGGTGAAGAATTTAAATTAAAAATATGCAACCTCTAGCATGGCAACCTGAAGGCCGCGAGAGACACTGGTTAAAGATTGTTTTGTGCTGGCCTTAATATAGTCGTGATTTCTTTCTATTATCTTAATGCAAATATATAGTCTGGTCTCATTAAAATGAGGATTGTGGTTGTATTTCTCTTTGGTTGTTTCTCTCTTAACGTTCCAGAAGTTACCAAAAGTTGCGATAGTTGTTTAGTTTGCCTGTTACAACTTAAAAGTGGTTTTTAGCAATGGGAGTCATGTTTTTTAAGGTTCATACTAATATGAAGATCTTTTAATTCTATATTCAGGATAAGAGAAGATGGCCTCTGCTTTGGGCAGTATGAAAAAAATGTCCACATCTACCTCATTGGGTAATAATGGAAATGGGAAGAAGGTTGGTGCAATGTTTGATAATTATGGCAAGAAGAAGAAGAGGGACTCTGAGATTACGTGACAGAGAAAAGGTAGTTAATACAAGAGCTATGGAAAAGGATTTGTACTTCAACAAGGATGGCTCAGTGACAAAAAAATTGCAGGTCAGAGAAAAAATTATGTTTAAAGGAAGGTCACCTGCACGTGAAACTTCACTGCGGTGGATCTTTCCTTTCCACTTATATTCGATTTTAATGTGTTATTTTAATTTTTCATGGAGGGTTGTTTTGGCATATGGTATGGCATTCAATTGCACACTTACTGAAAGCATTGTCAATTTGTCTTGCAGGCGGTGTGAAAAAACTTGCTGATCTTGTTGGAGTCACCCTTGGGGCGAAGGGAAAAATGTTGTCTTGGAGAGCAAGCATGGTTCTCTGAAAATAGTTAATGATGGTGTGACAGTAGCTAAGGAGGTAATTTGTAGATGTGTACTCTGGTTTTCTTTTTAACGTTGTATTAGTTCCCCCTCTTAAATGTCTTAGATTTGGTAGGCATAATTTGAAAACTCAAAGGTGAAAGGAAACATATTTGTTAACCAGTGGTCTACTTGGCCTATGGACTAGCCACATTAGAGTAATGCATAAAGCTTTTCACAACAATAAAAGGAAAGGGTTATGGCTGAGTCAAATTTTATTGTTATTGACATTGTAATGAAATGTATCTCAATGCTATGGTTTTGGCCTTTTTATTGGTTGAATTAGAGGACCCAGTTGAAAATATTGGGGCCAAGTTGGTAAGGCAAGTTGCGGCAAAGAAAAATGATTTAGCTGGGGATGGAACCACAACATCTGTTGTTCTTGCACATGTTGGAATATTGAAAAATTCCAAAACAATGAATGGAGAATAAATCTCCCTTCTTTTAACACAGAGAAAATAAAAATTTCTTTGACAGGAGACAAAGTTTCAATACTTTGAAAACAAACTTCTATTCCCTTCAATAACTCAAAAAAAAAACTATTACACTTCTTCCTCACTGAGAGGGATTACAAAATTATGACTGCTACAAAACGCGGTGCATAAAACCAACTCACTGTCTGTTCAAAACAAACATACTCTGTCTCTAAAACACTCTGTTGTGTTTTTCACTTTCGCACTGCTGTGCATACACACTTAAAAAGTTACACTCAATCTTTCACTTTTTACACACTGTTGTGTAATAAAAAATTTACGTACTGTCTATAAAAAAAACTACCAAGATTTTTCGACCTTTTTATTTTTATATGCCGTAACATATCAAACATATTATAATAAACCCTCTTTTTAAAAAAATAAAATTAAAACTAAATTCTATGGCCCACCTTTCATTTCGCATATGATATATATATAACATATGTATATATTAAAGCATACATAAAATTAAACTATCAAAACATTAAAGAACCCTTTCCGACGGACTTCAAATGTCTGAATAGATTGAATTTCAAACCAAATTCGCGTTCCAAAATGGGATGCTAACGTCTGCCTAATTTGTAACGCAAATTCTCAATCCAATGTGCCTTATAAAAAATTAGGGTCCGGTTTTCAGGTTTTCAGATTCCCTTCAATTTCATGCGATCCAATATTAATGCTCCACGTGTCCTCCTTTTTAATTTACAAAACTGGCGAGTAAATTTCTGTTTGTTTAATTTCTGGTTGGTGAATTGTGTTAATACTGGTTGTTGTGTTTAAATACAATCATGTACAGAAATATGGTTGCGGCCGTCTACAAAAAAAACTTGCAATAATTTTAAATGCTGAATTAAATTTTTGGATGGCGTGCAAGCAACCTCCAAAAAAAAATTTTGTTGTTGCATCCATCCTTCTGCTGCAGCAGTTGAAGTTAAAATTCAACAACACAGGGTTTAATAAGTGAGGGTGTAAAGGTAACTTGTCAATAGTATTGGATTAAGATCATCTATTCATTTTTGTAGGGTCTCTTGGTGTTTGGTTTTTTAGTTTTGGGTTGGGCTTATTGAGTCTAAGATAGTTTTTGAGTGAAAAAATTGCTATCAGGTATTAAAAAATTTTGGTTCTTTTGTCAAAATTTATGAGCTTGTTAGGAAATACAAAACTGACAATGGTTGTATCTTAAATTTGTGGAAAATAATTTGAAATGAAACCTTTTTGTTTAGGTTGTTATAGCAGGTGCAAACCTCGTTCAAATTACTAGGGGCATTGACAAGACAATAAAGGCCCTTGTTTCGAAACTCAAAATTTTGTCAAAGGAGGTAAACGCTTGCCTTTTGAGTAGGCTGGTTTTCCTTTTTGCTGATGGTTTGGTGTATCTAATTGAATTAGTTGCCTAAGGTATTTTTGGTTGCAAACTCCTTTTCATTTTTCATACAGTATTGGCCTTGTGGAATACATTTGATTGTGTGGTCTTGTTATATCTACAACATTTGTAGTTGTTTAGTCTTATGGCCGAGGTGCACTTTTATTATGGAAATAGTTGATGCAATATTGTCATTTAATCCTTATTGCAGGGTAGCATGTTGAGAAGTTTCTTGTGAAACATTTGGTATTCAAAATGACACTTGATCCTATACAGCATCATGCACTTGACTTCAAAATTCATATTCAAAGTGTGCCAGACAATTCTTGCAAAATTTCAAATATTTATGTTGTTTTAAATGATTATCTTTTTCATGTATTGGATGCTGAAAATGAGAAAAATACTTTCGTATGAAACCAATTGGTGAATAATTTCCAGCAAAACAACCACTTCCAAGACATGATTTAGAAGTAGAACATATGTACTTATGAAGCATAGAAAGATATCCTTGATGCATTGTCAATGTTTGGCTAGGGTTATTTTTGGAGAAAATAACTCCTTATTACTAGAATAGTGATCTTCAATACAAGTAAATTTCTTTCACGGACACTTCTGCCACTTGGCTTGTTGTTTATGTACTTGAGCTCTACAAAAAAAAATCTACAAAATTTTTCTATATAAATGACCACAAAAATGTAATACTTACCTTTATATTTCAGTAACCCTGTAATAAAGTCTATTCATATATCTTCTAGTATTTGAATATGTATGTGGAATGGTTGAAGTAACCCTAGAGATTTTACTATCTCTCTTTTATTTATTATGCAAACCTGACCTTCTCTTACAAAATTTTGAATATCTTTCTTCATTCCTTCCAAAAATATATTTTTTGATCCTTTGAGATGTTTTAAGGAACCCTGCGTCCTACCATCAGAGAGACATGGGACTCCCTTAATATTTCTTTATTCAAATATGCTTGCGTGCATAAAAATATTCTACATTTGCACCAAAGTATATCTCTCTTTCACTCCCAATGCTCCATAGAGTTCATCCCATCCTTTATAAATTTTAGTTTTTGTTTAGTACTATTGTCATTTTTCCATTATGGCAAGCTTCTTCTAGCCACCTGGGAATAGAAAATGTAATTGAATATAAATTTTAGGCCTCTTCTATTTTAGAAAGAGCATCATGTACTAAATTTTCCTTACTCTTTTTGCAGATTATCTCAAAATTAAAACTTTGCATTTTTTCTCCTCATTTTTGTTAATCTTCTAATGAAAATCATAGCTTCAAAAAATACTTTATGCTATCATGGTATATCTTGACTTTAAAGTACCTCCAAATGATATACTATCCCCATTTTTTATTGCATGTAATATTGCTTCCATTTATTTTTCATACGTAGATTTCACCAAATATTTTCTTTGAATTTCTTCATTTTAAAAGCCAATGATATCCCTTATTGTGTTAATATTACGTAAATTCCTTGTCCTAGTGCCTCACACTCTACTATGAATGTTTTACCAAAATTAGGTGCAACCGATGTTGGTGTAGAAGACATGGCATCCATTAAAAGAGAGAATGCCAAAGTAGCCTCATCATTCCATATAAATGATATTTTCTTCAAGAGATATGTGAGTGGACTTGAAATGCATGCATAATTCTTAACAAATTATCAATAATATCATGTAAGTCTAAAAATATTCTAAGAACCTTGATTTTCTTAGGAATAGGTCATTTTGTAATAGCTTGCATCTTTTGAGGCTCCAACTTCACTCCTTCCTTTAAAACAATATGAACCAAATACTCAAATTCTTATTTCCAAAAAGCACATTTGGATATTTTTACATAAAAATGATTGTTCTCAATCATTTATATAACTTTTCCACATGTTTAGTGTGGTATTCCCATGATTTATTATAAATATGTGTATTATGAAAGAAAACCAACACAAATTTTATAAGATGGGATCAAACAAAATTGTTCTTAAGTTGATCCCGTCGGACTTCAAACGGCGATAAACCATAATTCAAACAAAATTCGTGTTCCAAAATAGCCTGCTGACGTCAGCCAATTTTGTGACGCAAAAACCAAATGAATTCCGCCCTAATATTTTTTGGGTCCGAAGTTGGGCTGGCGTACGGAGGGAGAATTGTGACACGAATTTCTTATCAAATTCGCCCTAATCTTTTTCAGGTCCGTATTTCCGCTACGCGAGCGGCCCAAACAAAGATCCGCTCCAATCAATTTTTGCCACGTGTCCTCAATCAAAATTTGCCCTATTCCCGAATGCGGGTGCATTCGATGGCGTTTAAGGCGATGGGACATGGATGTGGCGATTTCATATCAATCCAATTAAGTTTTAACGTTGTTCAACTAGCTGATATTTAAGTTCCAAGGTTTTCACATCAAATCGCATTAAGTTTTAACACTGTTCAAGATCGGACCTCCACTCCTGTTAGCGATTCCGCATGCTCCAATATGATCCGGCCTTCAGCTCTCATTAATGAGAGATTAATTATGACAGGCGTTCTTCGATTGCATTGCAGTCAGGTCGATAAAATGGCGTTTCGCTATGGTTTTTCAAACGAGCCGCAACCTTTGAATTTCATATGCTCTCCGGTTGTTGGGTTACACTGCCTGCTCACTGTGACGAGAAGGATAAGTAGCCAGCTGAACTGCTGCTTAGACCTTGGTGCATATCTGCATTTCTCTCGGTCTGGTCTATGTTTGTCTTCCTCAGTTTCTTGGAATCATGCTTCTCCGTCTCGTCTTGTGCCCACTGCTGAGACTGCACCCATGCCTCGCCTGCGTCAAAGGATGCATTGTCGCAGGGGGAGCACTAGAGGTCAACCGTTGTGCGCTCCCTCCAGCCCCTCAACCGAGTCGTCTTCCCAGTCCAGTGATTATTACACAAGTCGCTATCCAAACACTAGAAGTGGGCGGGGTCGGGTTCTAGGATCTGGCCACCGTATGGGCTCCCCTGCTCCTCATTTCCCCACCGCTTCACCTTCTCCCACGACGCGCACTGCGCTTTTTTCCTTTAATTTCTCTCTGAACCGCCCATGAATCACAGCTTCAATCACTGTGGTTTTCCGTGAGGAGGCCCAAATGGAGGAATAATGCACCCGTCCGGCAGGTCTGAGCTCAGAAAAAGCCGGCCAGCATTCGAGCCTTCAGGAGGGGAGCGGTGCCGTGAATGTGAAGATAACACTTGGCGATCCTGGACCTTCCGAAGGATGGTGCCGAATCGTCGAGGAACCACCGGAGGAGTAGTTTGGTTAATTTGGTTTTCTTGCTTCGCAAGCCCACTTAATTGGGCATGTTTTAGATTATATTACTGTGCTGGACCTTTGTAATATTTTTGAATTCTGTAAACGTGCAAGACTGGTTTCCCCATATGAGGGCAGTCTTCTTTTTTGATTTTTTGATGACAAATTTTCCATAAGTCTGGGCAATGTTTTTGACTTCGGTCATGCTGTAATTTTATTCCCACTGTTAACAGATTAACTTTACTTTAAAAAAAAATGTTGCCATGTTTCTATTTTAAACCCGTTTTTTGAAATACAGAGCCATGTTTATATGATTGTTTATAGTCGAAGCGCTGCGGGGTGGTTTATTATATTAATATTTCACGGTCGAATTATGTTCATAACAATTGGAAAAAAAAAATGTTGCCCTGTTTCTCAAACATATTTATCATGATTTTTATTTTTAAATTAATGATAATATATTCTTTTTTCTGTGTAGGAAAAAATGAGTTCTACAGGTTTTTGGAGAGCCATGCGTTGGTAATTTTTGGCCCAACCATACGCACAGAGTGGAATTCCCAGAATTCCAACCTGAAAAAAGAACTTTTAGATTATCTAGAAGCCCTTTTTGGGGTCGGCACATTTGACATAACAGCGATTTCTCGGGTAGCCGGCAAATATTTGAAATATACCAGGGACACCTATAGGACGCAATTGAAATTTAACCCTAGAGACGAGCGTCCTCTCACAGTTCCAGAGAGTGAGTGGAGAGCACTCATCCATGACGGAAAAGAGAAAAGGGCAAAGAAAGAAGGAAAAATGCCAACTGGACCCGCAAGGTAAATTACAACTTTAATTCAATAACTTTAATTTTCTCTATGTCTAAAATAAAAGTGTGCTACGTCATATCTGACTTCAATCTTTTGATGCTAGGTTTCCTGACACCTCGAAGGCAACCAAAGCTAGGATTGAAAAAAAGGGCCATCACAAGCTAGGCTAGGGCGGCTACTTGAAATTAGCCGCAAGAATTGTAATTAAGTAGCTAAACATCTTATAATTAATTGTATCGTCTTCCAACTTTTTTGTAATCCTATCAAATATGATTAAAAATACACAATCATATGTAATGTAGGGTGATGACTTCGGAACAGAAACTACAGAGGAAGATAAAAATATCGCTTTCCATTTCGGCTATCAAGTCGTAGTTGAACGTCGCAGAAGCTTGGGGCAGGTCCCAAGATCCAGAATGCCTGATAAGGTAAAACATTAACCTTTCAATATGTTTGTTTTCGTCCATAAATTTAACGTCTAACAACTTTGTTTAAATCAGGGGAACAACACTACCGACAAGGCAAATAACCCAGTTTTAGAGCCAGATGTAGATGATCCTCACGTGAAACCTGATCATTGTAGTGGGGACCAGGCCGACAATGCTACTATCAGTGAGGACCATGACGGTAATTAATTTCCACTTATAATTTTTTGTAATTATACCTTGATGGTTGTCCTTATAACATTTTTTGTTTAAATGACAGAGAATGTTTCCCTTGAGGATCTTACCACCAGAGAGGAAGACAGGGAAACAGTCCCAACGGCGACAACTAGTGCACCAGGTAAATAATCTCATTGCAATTTTTTTTATTAATATTACCGAACTAGTTCAATGATATTTAAAAACTGACAATTAAAATTTAATATTATATGTTTTTGTAGGCGATGCCCCGTCACTGGATGAGACCAGACATCGTGACTACGCAACTAGGTCAGCAGTGTGGGTCGAAAGGCACGAAACAGGAGCAGAGCATGATGATATTGATGATGTAATTAGGAGCTTTAGAAATATGAAGAAGAAAAAGAAAATTCGATAATGTAAAATATTGTATTATTATAAGACAAACGTTACCATACTTGGAACGTTTTTTGCGTTATATAAAAAACTCATTTATCATACTATTTTTATGTCAAGCATTAATTGCAATGTTTCCTTGCGTACTTTTTTGTTGAATTGTTTTTTTATTAGTTATTGAATATTTTTTTTTATGCTCATGAAAGTAAAAAATGAAATATAGATTGGGTATTGGGGAATTGAGAGTGATGTGAGGGGAGGGGGAGGGGCCATAAGAGCTTCCACCTTCACGTGGTTGGCCCTGTTTAGTAGAGAATAATTTATTGGAGCGATTTAATCTTGGAGCAAACCACCCTCGATCCAGTGTAGCAACAAAAAAGTCACTGTTGACTTAGTTGCTACTCTTTCAGATCATGGGAGGCTTGTTCCAAGTTCATGCGACTCCAATAAATTGTTCTTGAAACGAAGAGGAGCTTATTCAGGTATGTTTTGAAATTTTCAACATATGTTCTAACATTATCATAAGAATGCATCTTAGAGTAAAACATACTACATCAATTACTTTTATTTATTGTATAGATAATGATGAATTTTGATTGACTTGGCAGTGCAGGTGCAAATCCTCTTGCATCATGAGCAATACAACTTGTCAACCAGGGTCATGTCCAGGATATTTTTGCTTGTGTGCTTGACCAGGTTCGTAATGTCACATTTTGTAAGTTCCTTTACAGTTCATAATTCAATATTAAGCTTGTTCATGATTATTATCTAGGTTTTTTGTATGTGTTTTTTCATCTATTTGATGTAAGCAAATCTGCATGTTTCCTGTTGTTCACTATGATTTCTCCCATTACCATTCCCAGGATGAATCCGACTTTATTGTTACATAGGTTACTTTATTGTTACTATGATTTCTCCATTTACGATTTCATAGGTTACATCATGTAAAATTGTCAATCTCAGGTTGGTGATGAGCTTTAGTTCTCCAGATTTGGGGCTTTTCTGATATTTTCTCCCTCATGTCATTCCTACATCACCTCATTGTTTGAGCATGCCAATTCTTCCCAACTATATTTATATGTCTGTAATTTTGGAATTTGATTTTAAAAACTAGTACCCAACTTTGAGTTCAACTGGTGTTCGTGTAAGGTTGTTTGGGCTTTGGGAAATATTGCTGGAGACTCTGCAACATTTAGGGATCTTGCCCTCAGTCATGGAGCTCTGAGGCAGGTGCTTGCCCAGTGAATGATACTGCCAGTATTTCAATGATAAGAAATGCTACATGGGCTCTGTCAAATTTTTTTCGTGACGTAAACCCCAACCACTATTCGAACAGGTAAGCAGAATACATTTTCTGCCTCTTCTTCTTAGTTCACAGATACTGTGGATTTTTTTTATAGATCTTGGTGCTTGGTAGATTTGGACGTAATATGGACCTAGGCGCTTGTTCATTACAATGACTCTGTCTTCAGGTTTTAAAAAATGCTCAGAAATTTGGGTTTCACAAGGGGATTACCCTTGCTTGCAATTATCAATTATCAATCACATTCAAAAAAATTCTTTCGTAGCATTGCTGAGCTCTTTGTAGGTGAATTTCCGAGGCAATTTCACAATATCTGAACTAAATTTGTTTGTCCTTTTCAATACTCTGCACTTGTAACAGAACCAGACAAACAATCTAGTGGCCAATGCAACAACAAAAACACCTCCTGTTGCAATGCCTGCAATTCACCCTCTCTACACGCATGAATGACTATGGCACCCTCTTTTGTGAACAAGTATTGGAGCTGAAGGTACTGGTTTCGATTAGGATCGTGGAATTCAACATCCAAAATAGTATCAAATTCCACTTCAATAGTATTCCCCGACGAGGGCAACAGTTCATTGAGAACTATTGGACTCATCACCCCCAAATAGCCTCCAGGGCTACCCAGAGTGTGATCATCTTTGTTGCTAAGTATATTTTTATTTTTTCAGTGAGAGTTTAGGGTTTCTCTAACATAGCTTCAAAAATCCGATTCAGTGCCTTCTTGAATATCGTCACATAATACTCATGGTTTGGATTGATGAGCATGCTCTGAATGGTTGGTTGATTCATAAGAACCACCCATATAGTCATCTTGAGATATTTCAGAAATTTTCTCGGGTTTCCTTTTTCACCGTTTCTAGTGGGTGGGATGGTGTGGGGTGATCCATCAATACTGGTGCTCTTGTAGTAGGGAATTTTTTTTTGAGGATATAAAGGAGCATTTGATGTAGATATCCCATTGGATGCATTCATATATGGGCACGAGAGGTCAAGAATTTAAATTAAAAATGTGCAACCTCTAGCATGGCAACCTGAAGGCCGCGAGAGACACTGGTTAAAGATTGTTTTGTGCTGGCCTTAATATAGTCGTGATTTCTTTCTATTATCTTAATGCAAATATATAGTCCGGTCTCATTAAAATGATGATTGTGGTTGTATTTCTCTTTGGTTGTTTCTCTCTTAATGCTCCAGAAGTTTCCAAAAGTTGCGATAGTTGTTTAGTTTGCCTGTTACAACTTAAAAGTGGTTTTTAGCAATGGGAGTCATGTTTTTTAAGGTTCATACTAATATGAAGATTTTGTAATTCTATATTTAGGATTAGAGAACATGGCCTCTACTTTGGGAAGTATGACAAAAATTGCCACATCTACCTCATTGGGTAACAATGGAAAGGGGAAGAAGTTGGGTGCAATGTTTGATAATTATGGCAGACAATTGTCTTCTCTTTCAGTTTTTTCACCCATTTCCTTTAATCGCTCAAGCAGAAGAGGGACTCTGAGATTACGCGACAGAGAGAAGGTAGTTAATACAAGAGCTATGGAAAAGGAGTTGTACTTTAACAAGGATGGCTCAATGACAAAAAAATTGCAGGTCAGAGAAAAAATTATGTTTAAAGGAAGGTCACCTGCACGTGAAACTTCACTGCGGTGGATCTTTCCTTGTCCACTTATATTCGATTTTAATGTGTTATTTTAATTTTTCATGGAGGGATGTTTTTGCATATGATCTGGCATTCAATTGCACACTTACTGAAATCATTGTCAATTTGTCTTGCAGGCGGTGTGAACAAACTTGTTGATCTTGTTGGAGTCACCCTTGGGGTGAAGGGCAAAATGTTGTCTTGGAGAGAACGCATGGTTCTCCAAAAATAGTTAATGATGGTGTGACAGTAGCTAAGGAGGTAATTTGTAGATGTGTGCTCTGGTTTTCTTTTTAACGTTGTATTAGTTCCCCCTCTTAAATGTCTTAAATTTGGTAGGCATAATTTGGAAACTCAAAGGTGAAAAGAAACATATTTGTTACCCATTGGTCTACTTGGCCTATGGACTAGCCACATTAGATTAATGCATAAATCTTTTCACAACAATAAAAGGAAAGGGTTATGGCTGAGTCAAATTTTATTGTTATTGATAGTGAAATGAAATGTATCTCAATGCTATGGTTTTGGCCTTTTTATTGGTTGAATTAGAGGACCCATTTGAAAATATTGGGGCCAAGTTGGTAAGGCAAGCTGCGGCAAACACAAATGATTTAGCTGGGGATGGAACCACAACATCTGTTGTTCTTGCACATGTTGGAATATTGAAAAATTCTAGAACAATGAATGGAGAACAAATCTCCCTTCCTCTAACACAGAGAAACTAAAAATTTCTTTGACAGGAGACAGAGTTTCAATACTTTGAAAACAAACTTCTATTCCCTTCAATAACTCAAAAAAAAACTATTACACTTCTTACTCACTGAGAGGGATTACAAAATTATGACTGCTACAAAACGCAGTGCATAAAACCAACTCACTGTCTGTTCAAAACAAACATACTCTATCTCTAAAACACTCTGCTGTGTTTTTCACTTTCGCACTGTTGTGCATACACACTTAAAAAGTTACACTCAGTCTTTCACTTTTTACACACTGCTGTGTAATAAAAAATTTACGTACTGTCTATAAAAAAAAACTACCAAGCTTTTTTGTCCTTTTTATTTGTATATGCCATAACATATAAAACATATTATAATAAACCCTCTTTTTTAAAAAATAAAATAAAAACTAAATTCTATGGCCCACCTTTCATTTCTCATATGATATATATATAACATATGTTTAAAACATATGTATATATTAAAGCATACATAAAATTAAACTATCAAAACATTAAAGAACCCTTTCCGTCGAACTTCAAAAGTTTGAATAGATTGAATTTCAAACCAAATTCACGTTCCAAAATGGGATGCTAACGTTTGCCTAATTTGTAACGCGAATTCTCAATCCAATGTGCCTTATAAAAAATTTGGGTCCGATTTTCAGGTTTTCAGATTCGCTTCAATTTCATGCGATCCAATATTAATGCTCCACGTGTCCTCCTTTTGAATTTACAAAACTGGCGGGTAAATTTATGTTTGTTTAATTTCTGGTTGGTGAATTGTGTTAATGTTGGTTGTTGTGTTTAAATACAATCTTGTACAGAAATATGGATGTGGCCGTCTACAAAAAAAACTTGTAGGAATTTTAAATGCTGAATTAAATTTCTGGATGGCGTGCAAGCAACCTCCAAAAAAAAATGTTGTTGTTGCATCCGTCCTTCTGCTGCAGCAGTTGAAGTTAAAATTCAACAGCACAGGGTTTAATAAGTGAGGGTGTAAAGGTAACTTTTTTTCGATAGTACTGGATTAAGATCATCTATTCATTTTTGTAGGGTCTTATGGTGTTTGGTTTTTTAGTTTTGGGTTGGGCTTATTGAGTCTAAGATAGTTTTGAGTGAAAAAATTGCTATCAGGTATTAAAAAATTTTGGTTCTTTTGTCAAAATTTATGAGCTTGTTAGGAAATACAAAACTGACAATGGTTGTATCTTAAATTTGTGGAAAATAATTTGAAATGAAACCTCTTTGTTTAGGTTGTTGCAGCAGGTGCAAACCCCGTTCAAATTACTAGGGGCATTGACAAGACAATAAAGGCCCTTGTTTCGGAACTCAAAATTTTGTCAAAGGAGGTAAACGCTTGCCTTTTGAGTAGGCTGGTTTTCCTTTTTGCTGATGGTTTGGTATATCTAATTGAATTAGTTGCCTAAGGTATTTTTGGTTTCAAACTCCTTTTCATTTTTCATACAGTATTGGCCTTGTGGAATACATTTGATTGTGTTGTCTTGTTAGATCTACAACATTTGTAGTTGTTTAGTCTTATGGCCGAGGTGCACTTTTATTATGGAAATACTTGATGCAATATTGTCATTTAATCCTTACTGCAGGGTAGCATGTTGAGAAGTTTCTTGTGAAACTTTTGGTATTCAAAATGACACTTGATCCTATACAGCATCATGCACTTGACTTCAAAATTCATATTCAAAGTGTGCCAGACAATTCTTGCAAAATTTCAAATATTTATGTTGTTTTAAACCATTATCTTTTTCATGTATTGGATGCTGAAAATGAGAAAAAGACTTTGGTATGAAACCAACTGGTGAATAATTTCTAGCAAAACAACCACTTCCAAGACATGATTTAGAAGTAGAACATATGTACTTATGAATCATAGAAAGATATCCTTGATGCATTGTCAATGTTTAGCTAGGGTTATTTTTGGAGAAAATAACTCCTTATTCCTAGAATAGTGATCTTCAATACAAGTAAATGCCAGAGAAGAGAGATCATCGTGTGACATAAACCTATTAACAAAAGTGAACAGGGAATGATTATTAATTATGGCATACTAACTTGTCAGTGATTTTGACTATTTGTCTTTAACATGTAAAAATGTTAAATTCCAAACTTACATCATCATGGTTTGGCATCATGAGCTTGACTAATTGTCCACCATGCTCATAATTTCATTGTTGTATTCATATCTATAAACAACGTTTAAAATAATAATAATAAAGTTCTATAAGAAAATTGCAGACCTCCATGTTGATGCTCCTTGTGAGACAAAGTCAAAATTGCATTACACAATCTGACACATAAGAATCTCCTATATCCCGGTGGTATATATCCAAATTCTTATAATAGTGTCTTCAAGACTTATGTTGACATTGCCAATGAGATATTTAAGCAATGAAAGATGGAGCCTTCTTCATTGTTGTATATGTAACAGCCTTTTATTAATATAAAGATTGATGGTTTTGTCTTTCTGAAAATGAAATGTAAAAATAATTTATTGTGGTCAATTGAAAAGTTTTTTTTTTTAAGCTTTTCATTATGGAAGGGCGACATAGATATATTCCCTTCTAATTGAAATTCGGACCTGCCCTTCAAATTTGATCACTGTGTGGGACCTTAACAAACAATAAAACTATTCCGTCGCGCGTTATATAAAACATATAACAAAACCTTTGTCAAAACTTCAAACGAACCCTTTAGCCGTGGGTATTTCATCACGAATTGATCATTTTACCATGTACCTTATTCTAGAGGAATATTATTCCACTTGATTAGGTACTTCATAATGGTTATATGTCAAAGAGATACAAAATGTTTATCTATAACTTTTGTGGTTCAAGAATCAACTTTCATTCTTCATCTAATTTTGGAAGTTCTATTTACATTGGCATATTTTTTCCCAAAACCTTTTTTAGGCAAGATACATGAAAAACCTTATGAATGCAAGAAGAAGTAAAATATAACTTCTATACCACTTGTGCAATCCTATGAATAATTATTTAGGGCCATAACATTTTTGAGCTAATTCTTTATTCTTCTTTTTCTTGAATGAAGATCGCTTATAATGCTATAATCTAAAAAATACCCAATTACCCTCCTCAAATTATATTTCACTTCAATGTTGTTCCCCTTGTTGTTTTATCATGTTTCATGTCATTTGAAGGTTTTCCATAATAATTTTCAAAGTTTCTTTAGTATTTTCCATATGTGACTTTGTTTCCTATACTTTGGACTTATCTTGCAAAAAGTATGAGATACTAGGAGTTGGATATCCATAAAGGGCCTTAAATGGGGAAATTTTAGTAGATGTGTGATAGGTAGTATCATATTACCATGATTCCTTGACGAACCCACTTCATCCATTAAGATTTATTTTCTAAAGAGTAACATTGTAGATAACCTTAAAAACATTTGTTAACTATTTTTGTTTGACCATTTGATTGTGTTTGATATGTAGAACTCATGGAAGCTAGTGTTTCTCCACTCATATTAAATAATTATTTCCAAAAGTTTCTTGTTACTATTACTTTAGGAAAACCATGAAGACTATGAATTTCTTTTACGGACACTTCTGCCACTTGGCTTGTTGTTTATGTACTTTGAGCTCTACAAAAAAAATCTACAAAATTTTTCTATATAAATGACCACAAAAATGTAATACTTACCTTTATATTTCAGTAACCCTGTAATAAAGTCTATTGATATATCTTCTAGTCTTTGAATATGTATGTGGAATGGTTGAAGCAACCCTAGAGATTTTACTATCTCTCTTTTATTTATTATGCAAACCTGACCTTCTCTTACAAAATTTTGAATATCTTTCTTCATTCCTTCCAAAAATATATTTTTTGATCCTTTGAGATGTTTTAAGGAACCCTGCGTCCTACCATCAGAGAGACATCGGAATCCCTTAATATTTCTTTATTCAAATATTTTTGCGTGCATAAAAATATTCTACATTTGCACCAATGTATATCTCTCTTTCACTCCCAATGCTGCATAGAGTTCATCCCATCCTTTATAAATTTTAGTTTTTGTTTAGTACTATTGTCATTTTTCCATTATGGAAAGCTTCTTCTAGCCACCTAGGAATAGAAAATGCAATTGGATATAAATTTGAGGCCTCTTCTATTTTAGAAAGAGCATCATGTACTAAATTTTCCTTACCCTTTTTGCAGATTATCTCAAAATTAAAACTTTGCATTTTTTTCTCCTCATTTTTGTTAATCTTCTAATCAAAATCATAGCTTCAAAAAATACTTTATGCTATCATGGTATATCTTGACTTTAAAGTACCTCCCAATGATATACTATCCCCATTTTTTATTGCATGTAATATTGCTTCCATTTATTTTTCATACGTAGATTTCACCAAATATTTTCTTTGAATTCCTTGCTTTTAAAAGCCAATGATATCCCATATTGTGTTAATGTTACGTAAATTCCTTGTCCTAGTGCCTCACACTCTACTATGAATGTTTTACCAAAAGTAGGTGCAACCGATGTTGGTGTAGAAGACATGGCATCCATTCAAAGAGAGAATGCCAAAGTAGCCTCATCATTCCATATAAATGATATTTTCTTCAAGAGATATGTGAGTGGACTTGAAATGCATGCATAATTCTTAACAAATTATCAATAATATCCTGTAAGTCTAAAAAATCTTCTAAGAACCTTGATTTTCTTAGGAATAGGTCATTTTGTAATAGCTTGCATCTTTTGAGGCTCCAACTTCACTCCTTCCTTTAAAACAATATGAACCAAATACTCGAATTCTTATTTCCCAAAAGCACATTTGGATATTTTTACATAAAAATGATTGTTCTCAATAATTTATATAACTTTTCTACATGTTTAGTGTGGTATTCCCATGATTTATTATAAATATGTGTATTATCAAATAAAACCAACACAAATTTTATAAGATGGGATCAAACCAAATTGTTCTTAATTCGAGCCTGTCGGACTTCAAACGGCGATAAACCATAATTCAAACCAAATTCGCATCCCAAAATATCCTGCTGATGTCGGCCAATTTTGTGACGCGAAAACCAAATGAATTCCGCCCTAATCTTTTTCGGGTCCGAAGTTGGGCTGGCGTACGGAGGGAGAGTTGTGACGCGAATTTCTTATCAAATTCGCCTTAATCTTTTTCGGGTCCAGATTTCCACTGCGCGAGCGGCCCAAACAAAGATCCGCTCCAATCAATTTATGCCACGTGTCCTCAATCAAAAGTTGCCCTATTCCCGGATGCGGGTGCATTCGATGGCGTTTAAGGCGATGGGACCTGGATGTGGCGATTTCATATCAATCGCATTAAGTTTTAACGCTGTTCAATTAGCCGATATTTAAGTTCCAAGGTTTTCACATCAAATCGCATTAAGTTTTAACACTGTTCAAGATCGGACCTCCACTCCTGTTAGCGATTTCGCATGCTCCAATATGATCCGGCCTTCAGCTCTCATTAATGAGAGATTAATTATGACGGGCGTTCTTCGATTGCATTGCAGTCGGGTCGATAAAATGGCATTTCGCTATGGTTTTTCAAATGAGCCGGTTGCTGGGTTACACTGCCTAATCACTGTGACGAGAAGGAGAAGTGGCCATCTGAACTGCTACTTAGACCTTGGTGCATATCTGCATTTCTCTTGGTCTGGTCTGGTCTGTGTCTATCTTCCTCGGTTTCGTGGAATCCTGCTTCTCCGTCTTGTCTTGTTCCCACTGCTGAGACTGCACCCATGCCTCGCCTGCGTCAAAGGATGCGTTGCCGCCGGGGGAGCACTAGAGGTCAACCCCTACGCGCTCCCTCCAGCCCCTCAACCGAGTCGTCTTCCCAGTCCAGTGATTATTACGCAGGTCACTATCCAAACACTAGAAGTGGGCAGGGTCGGGTTCTAGGATCTGGCCACCGTATGGGCTCCCCTGCTCCTCATTTCCCCACCACTTCACCTTCTCCCACGACGCGCACTGCGCTTTTTTCCTTTAATTTCTCTCTGAACCACCCACGAATCACAGCTTCAATCACCATGGTTTTCCGTGAGGAGGCCCAAATGGAGGAACAATGCACCTATCCGGCGGGTCTGAGCTCAAAAAAAGCCGGCCAGCATTCGGGCCTTTAGGAGGGGAGCGGTGGCGCGAATGTGGAGATAGCACCTGGCGATCCTGGACCTTTCGAAGGATGGTGCCGAATCATCGAGGAACCACCGGAGGAGTATTTTGGTTAATTTGGTTTTCTTGCTTCGCATGCCCACTTAATTGGGAATGTTTTAGATTATATTACTGTGCTGGACCTCTGTAATATTTTTGAATTCTGTAAACGTTCAAGACTGGTTTCCCCGTATGAGGGCAGTCTTCTTTTTTGATTTTTTGATGACAAATTTGCCATAAGTCTGGGCAATGTTTTTGACTAAAGTCATGCTGTAATTTTATTCCCACTGTTAATAGATTAACTTTACTTAGAAAAAAAAAATGTTGCCCTGTTTCTATTTTAAACCTATTTTTTGAAATACAGAGCCATGTTTATATGATTGTTTATAGTCGAAGCGCTGCGGGGTGGTTTATTATATTAATATTTCACGGTCGAATTATGTTCATAACAATTGGAAAAAAAAAATGTTGCCCTATTTCTATTTTAAACCTGTTTTTTGAAATACAAAGCCATGTTCATATGATTGTTTAGCTGCGGGGTAGTTTATTATATTAAGATTTCATGGTTGAATTATGTTCATAACAATTGGAAAAAAAAAATGTTGCCCTGTTTCTATTTTAAACCTGTTTTTTGAAATACAGAGCCATGTTTATATGGTCTATGTATTATACTCTTTCTCTATATATCTACAGGAACCTTTTTGCTATGAACAGGGTGGATGTTGTAGCGGGCTACTAATGGAAACAAGCGAGCCTAAACCTTACATATCGGATGCAACAGATGGTTACCAATTTTGGAATCAAGTGAGCCTAATCTTACAAGCGAGCCTAGGTTTCTGCAAATGGTTTTTATTTCCGGGAACAAGCGAGCCAGAACATACAATCGACCCTGGGTTTATACATATTTTTGCTCTATCATGGATGCTTTTTGTGTGAGGCGTATATCAACAGTACATGTCTCTGCACATTTCCTGTATCTGCTTTATGATACTATTTTATGTGTTGACAGGTTATCACTCTGCCTTCAAAACTAGCGATGCTGGTCTATGTTGCTGGTTTATTGATATGGTCTGATGGTGTTTTTATATTTTGGACATATCACACTCCTCACATGATTAGCGTTTTTCTCTGTTGCAGGATTTTGGGTACTTTAATTTGTATTTGGAACAATGGACGTCGGTACTCCATCTGTTGCTTTACTATTCTACATACTGCTATTTCACTTTCTTATAGATGCCTCGGGCATATTTGGATGCTTTCTCAGATTGTCGATAATCTCCATGTGGACCGTTATTGGGTTTTATATCATGTCCTTGTATGTGACATGGGGTATTTTTCTATCATTGTCTGGGGTGGGACTTCCACTTTTCTGGATGGATATTTGGGTTCCAATCTTCAGATGTGAAAATGTAATGACTTCATGGACTGTTTTACTTCATATAATATATTCAAAACGTCGTTTTTCCTCTTGTGAAAAAAAAATGATTAATGTTTATCACTCTGCCTTCAAAACTAGCGATGCTGGTCTATGTTGCTGGTTTATTGATATGGTCTGATGGTCTTTTTATATTTTGGACATATCACACTCCTCACATGATTAGCGTTTTTATCTGTTGCAGGATTTTGGGTACTTTAATTTGTATTTGGAACAATGGACGTCGGTACTCTATCTGTTGCTTTACTATTCTACATACTGCTATTTCACTTTCTTATAGATGCCTTGGGCATATTTGGATGCTTTCTCAGATTGTCGATAATCTCCATGTGGACCGTTACTGGGTTTTATATCATGTCCCTGTATGTGACATGGGGTATTTTTCTATCATTGTCTGGGGTGGGACTTCCCCTTTTCTGGATGGATATTTGGGTTCCAATCTTCAGATGTGAAAATGTAATGACTTCATGGACTGTTTTTCTTCATATAATATATTCAAAGTAGCGTTTTTTCTCTTGTGAAAAAAAAATGATTGTTTATAGTCGAAGCGCTGCGGGGTGGTTTATTATATTAATATTTCGCGGTCGAATTATGTTCATAAAAATTGGAAAAAAAAATGTTGCCCTGTTTCTATTTTAAACCTGTTTTTGGAAATACAGAGCCATGTTTATATGATTGTTTATAGTCGAAGCACTGCGGGGTGGTTTATTATATTAATATTTCATGGTCATTGGAACGCCCACAATTCATAACAAATATTGGAGATTTACTGTCCTGTTTTAAAGTTTCATTTTTTTTTTTAAATTGAACCCGACGTCGGTATACCGACGCTTTGTAAGCGTCGGTCTTCTGATGTCTTGAACGATTACCGTCGGTCTTGTGACATCCGTCGATATTGCGACAGTTCTTCCTAGGGTCGGTATTGCGACGCTTTTGGAATGCGTCGGTATTGCGACACCTATGGGACACGTCGGTCTTGCGACACTTTTGCAATGCGTCGGTCTTGCGACACTTTTGTATGGCGTCGGAATTGCGACAGCTTAAACACGTCGGAAGAGCGACAGTATAAAAACGTCGAAAGAGCGACGTTCAAAACGTCGGACCACATTTCGTCGGAATTGCGATAGTTTACAAACGTCAGAAGAGCGACGTTCAAAACGTCGAACCACATTTCGTCGGAATTGCGACAGTTTACAAACGTTGGAAGCGCGACGGTTTGGGAAATGTCAGAAGAGCGACGCTTTTTTGGAAGCGACGGAAAAAGTGTCGGTAGTGCGACACTTTGTCAGTGCGTCGGAATTGTGACGTTATGGAAAACCATGTTTTACGCGTCCTTGAACTGTCGCTCTTGCGATGACTGTGTCGGAATAGCGACGAAGTGGCCGTTGGAAATTGCGCAAATTTTCTAGTGCACTGTTAATATTTTGCGGAAATTTAAACTCAATTGCAAATAGATGAAGCAATAAAAACAATCGCACATAACACAGTTTTTCTAACATGAAATCCTGAAGCTAAAAACCCCAACTATCATATATTATGTATCATGGTGATCATGTAACAATCTCATACAAAGCTTAGAACATCAAGCTCTCAGTATAATCAATCGTCACACACTAATCAGAAGAAATATGCAAATCCATGCACTAATTTCTTGCCACCAGATAGCCTGCCTCCACTGCACAATCCCTTCCAAAGAAGACCCCTGAATGAATTCAAATCTACCTTGATTTCACTGCGCAATCCTCATTGGCAACTCCAATGTGTGTGTGGTGAAATCAATGCATCACTATATTCACAACGGATAGTCCATCTTTCCCTTTCACCTATCTCTCCACTGGGTCTCCACTGGGTCTCCACTGGGTCTCCACTGGAACTGACATGCACTGTAGTTAACTGTTGTATTTGTTCAGTTGATTAATGAGTTAGTATTTGTGAATTAATTCACTCCACTCTCACTAGTGTATCATTCAGTTAGACTAGATACAACTATCTCAACTGAGTTTAACTCCATTAATTGAGTTAAACTGAATAAAAACTCCATGAACTACTCTTCCAACTCTATCATAACTTTTCCACTTCAGTTATAACTGAGTCCTCCATGCATGAACCACCAGTAAACCCTAGGAATTGTGTAATTCCTTCAGCCCACTAATTTGACAAATCTGTATACTGAAATTAAGTGATTCAAGAGAATAAGTTGATGTTTATTGTCTAATTATTATTAAGAGCTAATAATAATCGACACTTCTATTTTTAGATCGACGATCTATAAATAGACTTTGCCCAATATTCTAAAAATATAATTTCATCTATTTTTCCAACTTGACCAACCATCCACAAATAGCATCCTGCAGCTTCTGAAATATGATCACCATGTCTAAAAATAGACTTACACCTAAAAATAACCTGCGGGCCCACTTAGTGAAGGTGACTGGTTTTCACTAAGCTCATCATCTTATTGAATCTCAACACTCCCTCTCAAAAAGATAAGGATTATCCTTCACCCCATTCCTGCCTCTATGGTATTCGAATTTTCTCCTGCTGAGCGCCTTCGTAAAAATATCTGCATCCTGATCTTCCATACGAATGTGCTGAAGCAACATGATCTTCCGCTACACACAATCTCTGATATGATGATACCAGATATCAATATGTTTAGATCTATCATGAAACACAAGATTAATCAAGAGTTTAATGCAACTCTGATTATCACAATGTATCACTATAGGATCTAAATGTGAACCGAACAAACCAACCAGGATCTTCCTCATCTAGATAGCCTCACATGCAACTTGACTTGCTGCCATGTATTCTACTTCCACTAAATTAAGTGCCACGTATCTTTGTTTCCTACTGTACCAAGAAACTATTGTAGATCTGATACTGAAAACCCCTCCTGATGTGCTCTTTCTATCTGTTGGGATGCCTGCCCAATCTGCATCTGTGAAGCCATGAAACTTCACCTCATATGTCTGTCTGTACCATAAGCCATACTCATATGTGCCCCTGAGATACCTCAGGACATGCTTTCCTGCCTTCCAAAAGAGCTTGGTAGGCTTAACCATCGCTTGAAAAATTTGTTTCACCGCATAGCATATGTCTGGTCTTGTATTAACTAAATACATGAGCAAACCCACCAATTATCGATAAACAATGGCATCCACTACCTCTGCCAATGTAGCATCCTCTTTCCTCCAATTTCCTAGAAGAAGAGTGTCGATAGGCTTGCAGCCTTGCATGTGAAACTTCTAAGTATCTCCCGAACATACTTTCCTTGAGACACAAACAGTTCACCTTCCCGTTGTCATATTTCTAATCCAAGGAAATAATGAAGGAGGCCCAAATCCTTCATCTCAAACTCCTTTGCAAGATCTGCCTTGCATGAGTGTATCAACTGCTTATCACCCGTTAGTATTAGATCATCAACATAAATAAAAATGATTAAACGCTTACCCTCCACCACAATTTGGTACAGGTTTCCATCCGACTCACTCTTGGGGAAGCCAAGTCCAGTGAAAAGTTGTCGATCCATGTGTACCAAGCACGTGGTGCTTGCTTCAGCCCATACAGCACTCTTTTGAGTCTGCACACATGTGACTCGCTGTTGAAGATCTCAAATCCTTCAGGCTACTCAATGTACACCTCTTCCTCAATGATCCCATTAAAGAACACAGTCTTCACATCCATCTGATGAATGTGCCAACCCATCTACGCTGAGGGAGAAAGGATGGTCCTTATGGAAGAATATCGTGAGACAGTTGCAAAGGTTTCTTCATAATCAATCCCCTCGATCTGTGAGAAGTCCCTGGAAAAAATTATTGCCTTATACTTCTCAACGCTCTCATCAACATCTTGCTTTACCTTGTAGATCCACCTTGATCCTACAACTGATTTACCCACTGGCCTTGGAACAATCTCCCAAGCATTGTTTCTGAAAATGGAGTCATACTCCTCCACCATGGCATCTACCCATGTGGGCTCCTACACTTCTTCTTCAAAATAAGATGGCTCTGTCACAATACACTTGGTCATGAGAGCCATGTATCCAGTAAATTGGTCAGGTGACTGTCTCTGTCTGCACTGTGATGTAGGGACTCCTACATTCTGTGCCGCTTCAAGCTTCAGTCTCTCAGCTTCTGTGGTACACTTTCTGCTAGTTCTGATGTTTGGATCTGCATGAGTGGACTCCTCCACTCCATGAACTTCCTCCTTTGGCTGATCCACATCTGGAGGTTCATCTTTCGGAACAGGAAGTTCCTCCAGTGCATGCAAGTCTAGCTCCCTCTCAAGCATAGCTCGTGCAGCACCCACGATCATTCTGTTCTTCCTCTCCATGACCCCATTGTGTTGTGGGTTATGAGACACTATGAGTTCTCTTTGAATTCCTTCTTTGCTATAGAAGTCTTTGAATTCACCCAAGATATATTCACAACCATTATCACTCCACAGAGCCTTCACTTGCTTCCCCGACTCCTTCTCCACCAATGCTTTAAACTCACAGAACTTTGAGAATGTTTCGCTCTTCTTCTACATGAATAATATCCAACATCTACGAGAATAGTCATCAAAAAATATAACATAATACCTGTGTTTTTCTGTTGAAGAAACTGAGAAAGGTCCACACATGTCCGTGTCAATTCTCTCAAGGATCACTGAAGCACTGTTCTCCTTCTCATGAAAAGCAGTCTTCACAATGTTACCCATAGTACATCCCTTGCACTGATCTGACTATGCAAGAGTACCCTTGGGAAGTCCAGTATAAATCTACTGCAAAATCTTCAAAGTGCCATGGTGAAGATGGCCCAATATCCTGTGCCATAATTCGCCCTTATCCCGGCTCACCACTTCTTCTACTTTGCCCATCATTGCAACGCAGCCATCTACCTCTAGATTGTAGAGATTATTAACTCGAATCCCTATCCTCTTGGTTTGACCTGTTGTTTTATGTTGCAGGAAAGCTTTTCCATTGCTAAAAACAACGTCACAACCTTTGTCTTCCAACATTGCAACCAAGACCAAGTTCTTCTTCAGACCTGGAACATGCACAACATCTTTCAACGGAAATGGATTACCTAAATCCCTCTCAAAGGTAATGGTCCTAATTCCGGTCGCACTGTATCGACCATCGTCGCCCATCTCTATATGCATTTGGAGTTCCTTCTCCTCCAAGTCACTAAACAACTCCCTATCTCCCATCATATGGAAATACGCACCACTATCAAGATACCACACTGATCCCATTGAGCTTAAAACCAAGCATGTGATCAAAGAGAAATCAAGTTCAAATTGCGAGGCTAAGGCCTCTCCAGCTGTAGCTCCAGCAACCTTCTTTTTCTTCTTCTTCTGTGGGCAGTTAGTGGCGTAATGCCCATGTTCGTGACAATGAAAACACTTCACCTTGGAAAAATATTGCTTCTTACCTTTAGCTTCGGATTTTGAAGCAAATTCTTCCCCTTCCCTTTCCTTGATTTGGCAGCCAAAGTGAAATTTTCTTCGTCTTCATTCTTCGATGAAGAGCCATCCCTGGTACTTCGCCTTATCTCCTCCTGCACAAGATCCGACCAAATTCGCTCCCATCCTGGCAGTTTCTCCCGTCCATTGACAGAGTCTTCGTAGTTATGCCAAGTCTTTAGAAGCCCAAGGAGAGCCAAGCTCACCAAGTCTTCATCATCAACAGTTATCCCCACACTTCCCATTTCATCCCTACAGTGGAAAAACTTTGTGAGATATTTTGGAATACTGTCGCCCTTCTCCATTTTTATTTTTTTGAGCTTATCTTTCAGCGCCAACTTCCTTTGGTCGCCGCTGCTTTGGAAAAAATCTGTCAAAGCCTTCCACATTGCAAATGGAGTGGCTTTCCCGTGAAGGCTGGACACAATATGGTCCTTCACACCTTCCAACAGAATTCTTCTTGTCTTTTCTATCTTCTTTTGCCATGTGTCAAGTAATGCAGCATCGCTAGATCCTGGCTAAGGAACATTGCTATCAATGAACTCCTTCAGTCCATTATCCTCCAGCACCACCTCCATCCTATCCTTCCAGGCTCTGTAATTTGAGCTGCCATTAAGGGCATACTCCAATTACAACCCATTGAAATACATTTCAATGTATACTCAACTGTCGCACCAAGAATTTCCTGCAGCAAATTCGAATTGTCCACCAGCACAAACTCAGCAATTTTTCACAATTGCAATCTTCAAGATTTAACACTGCTCTGATACCATGTATAAATTATATACAAGATGCATGTATATATCCAGATTCTCCTAATCTAACAATATTTTATCTTCTTGCTAAATACAGAATCCTTCCATTGTTAATCTTTTGCGGAAATTTAAACTCAATTGCAAACACATGAAGCAATAAAAACAATCGCACATAACACAGTTGTTTTAACGGGAAAGCCTGAAGCTGAAAACCCCAACTATCATATATTATGTATCGTGGAGATCATGTAACAATCTCATACAAAGCTTAGTACATCAATCTCTCAGTACAATCAATCTTCACACACTAATCAGAAGAAATCTGCAAATCCATGCACTGATTTCTTGCCACTTGATAGCCTGCCTCCACTGCACAATCCCTGCCGAAGAAGACCCCTGAATGAATTCAAATCTACCTTGCTTGCACTGCGCAATCCTCATTAGCAACTCCAATGTGTGTGTGGTGAAATCAATGCATCACTATAGTCACAATGGATAGTCCATCTTGCCCTTTCACCTATCTCTCCACTCGGTCTCCACTGGAACTGACATGCACTGTAGTTAACTGTTGTATTTGTTCAGTTGATTAATGAGTTATTATTTGTGAATTAATTTTCTCCACTCCCACTAGTGTATCATTCAGTTAGACTAGATACAAAAAGCGCAACTGAGTTTAACTCCATTAACTAAGTTAAACTAAATAACAACTCCATGAACTACTCTTCCAACTCTGTCATTACTTTGCCACTTCAGTTCTAACTGAGTCCTCCATGCATGAACCACCAGTAAACCCTAGGAATTGTGTAATTCCTTCAACCCACTGATTTGACAAATCTATATACTGAAATTAACTGCTCTAAGAGAATAAGTTGATGTTTATTGTCTGATTATTATTAAGAGATAATAATAATCGACACTTCTATTTTTAGATCGACGATCTATAAATCGACTTCGCCCAATATTCTAAAAATAGAATTTCATCTATTTTTCCAACTTGACCAACCATCCACAAATAGCATCCTGCAACTTCTAAAATATGATCACCATGTCTAAAAATAGACTTACACCTAAAAATAGCCTGCGAGCCCACTTAGTGAAGGTGACTGATTTTCGCTAAGCTCATCATCTTGTTGAATCTCAACACAAATTTATTTGTTTTCAATGTTGATGTATTTTTAAGTAATATGTAACTTTCATAAATATGTGGTTAACAAATGACTAGTTTAAAAATGGAAGGCCTAATTTCTTATTTTTTTAAATGTTGTATCTTAAATCGCATCACTTGGTATTTAGTTAAATATAAACTCAGTTCCTATGTCGATAAAACAATGAAATAATGTCATCATGTAACTAAATCTAATAGAAAAATAAAGTAAGAATAAAATAATGGAGTTATTTAGAAACCACCTCCAATAATAAAGTTAGAGAGAAGAGTGCCTTCTTTAGATGAAGTTTTGATCATATCAATCCATAACTAGATCCCAAATATGTGTGCAATACAACCAAATTTATCCACACACACACACACACACAAAAAAAAAACTTTGGAAATGAAATTTGTAAATTAGATGTATATGGGTATACGGTTGTAAGTCTTGGTTAGGCATGCATACCTATGCCAATAAAGTCTTGGACTAGATCTAGGTGATAGGGGAGGATATAATGTTAGGGTACACTTGACTTTATGAAATAGTCAAAGTTGTTAGGTCCATAATGGTAGCTTCAGGCACATGGTTTTGGTGGCTCGTGGTATTTGAGCCCGTGGATTACATGTGATGAAGAATTTTGAAGGCTTGGAGATTCTCCATTGTAATGTCCCTAAGTTGAATAGAGGGGTCACTTGGTCGAGCCAAGATGTTGGACGATTCAGTTGCTTTTAAGTGAAGTCATGGTTTCATTTAAGTTATAAGATAATAATAGATCTGTTACCCGATTTTTCTATATTTTTGGTTTTCTATAATAAAATCATGTCTTTTATGTGTTATTGTTGCTATAATTATTTTCTCTAGTATTATCTTTACTTTTAACAGGTTGAAGCATCCCCTTCCAATTTTATTGAGCCTAGGGTGGTAGTTGAGGGAGTCCTTTCAACATTAAATGTGGGGAATGGGATGAATATTTCCATGGGAATCATGGACGACACCATATATGCATGGGAAGAGGGGAAAATAAAGTATTGTGAAAGAGATAACTTGGATGTAGAGGATAGGGCACTGAGATATGGATGCAAGTTGAGCTAAAACAAGAGTTAAACTAGTGGAAATTTCCCTTGATTTGAACTCTATAGTTCACATGAGAAGTTCTATGATATGTTGGAATGTAATTAAATGAGTTTGGGGTCTCACCAAGCACACAAGTGACACTACAAGTAGGATTTGATAAGGTATTATGAAGTTGTGAAGGAGAAAATCACTCTTGTGTTTTGTTAAGCTAGTGAGAGAGGTGCCTAAAATTCATGGAGATCCTAAGAATTGGTGAGGATCTTCTCTATGAATTTTATCATTGAATAAGTTCTCCAATTTCCCATAATTGTTGAGATTTTCCCAAATCTGCCTTCGTGGTTTCATAGTATAGCTAATGGGTGTCCATATATAAAAATAATGAGTGTAGTTGAGCCTATGGTTGGGTGGAAAATAATTCACCCTCACTTAGTTTGTTGGGAAAATTCTACTGTAGGTAAGTGTTCTTCCAATGGTTGGAAATTAATTATAACCTAGTCTATTTTGTGTTATGTATTGCAATTGCATTGGTTGTGGGAAGTAATTAATGGTAGTAACTACATGGAAATAAATTACATATGCACATTTGCCATGAAATAGTTGTTGTTTCCCTTAGGATTAGATTTAGTACCTAGTGTATGTTCCATAGAATTCAACCCTAGACATAGCATAAGCATGCATTTGATTAGCATTGTAATGCTCACTATTTGAAGTGAAATTATATGTAATCACCCTTAGGGAATTAAGTTTCGACACCCAACTAATTTTACTCTTATTAGCATATATTTTGATTCTAGTGAAAATTAAATTGCTAAATGGCATGGCATGCAATAATGGTTGTCATTATTGGAAGTATGATGTTGAAGGGAATTAGGGGGCTACAAGTATTAACAACATGATAAGCCCATAAAGATAGCTTTGATTTCCAAACAAATAATTTATACCTTTTATAAGGCCCTTATAATTGAAGGAATCATCTAAGAAAACCTTGTACTTAGACCAAAATTGGGGAGAAAACCCTTTGTATATAATGGAATAAATGAAGTCTTGAAGTAGGGGGAATATTTTTGCAAGATTCTGTAAGAGTTCACATGCAAGAGATTGGCCATGACTTTGATTCACTTCAAATTTCTCAAGTTGATCAAACTCATTTTATTATATATCTTATTAGTTAATTTGTTGAAAGTTGGTGTGGGAAGGATTTCAACTCTTTGTATTAAGAACCCTAGTGATAGAGAACGTCTCCTGTCAAATAAGTTTCTATCAATTAGGGTACATACATCACTTTAACTGAAATTTTTGGTTAGTATGATTTCCCATTTGTTAATATAGGTGCATGAATACACACACACACATATCGTTTGATAAGAACATTGAATATTGGGGTAGAAGAGGGGACACAACTTGGTGTGAATCTTCAAATACATTTTAGATGGGTAAAATCTATAGACCCATTAAAAAGTGAATTCCAAAAAGTGGACTCCTTTGAGATTTATATCTTGAGAAACTTGTAAGTTTACAAGCCAACTTGAAAAATCATAACTAAGTAATCTTGTAAGAAAAGAAGATGTTTGAAGAAGAATCGTTAGGTCTAGGGAAATCCAGGAAATTTAGAGCAATTGTGAAGGGCATATATATGTGTGTGTGTGCCTGCAAGTTGGATACTTGGTTTTTTTTTTAAATTGATATCCCTCTTTCTGCTATTCCCAAGAATCAAGGAAGAGGTACAAAATCAACATATAAATTGGATACTTGGATATATAGTTAAATTCTCTAGAGTAAAAATTGTTGATTTTTTGTAGCATCGGATGTGTTCTAGCCTTGTAATTTTTTATATAGGCTAAGACACATGTATTCCATAAAACCCAAAAATGGTTTTGGAAAATTCCACTTAGATATTATTTAATTAAATTAATTAATCATTTTTTAATGTTTTCCTATGTCTAAACTTAGGGAAACTAATTAATTAAAGTGTATTAATTAAATCAGGTGTGAATCTTCTAGATAATGTCACGGATCACCTCCAAGTTAATCTTAGCCCTTGATTATGATTTAATCTTGGCCGTTGAAGATTCAATGAAAGATTATAAGAAGGAGGGTGAGGGGCCTATGGAAAACACACTTGACACTTGAGCCATTGAGCATTTTCAAATTTGTGTGAGGAGACACAGATTTTTGATCAAGAACAAATCACTAGGGCTGGGTTTGCTAAGTGATTTGATTCAGTGATCATATCCAGAGAGGGGCAGAAGAAGAGATTGGTCAAGAGGGCCAAGAATACATTTCAGAGAGAGACAGCATCAACACAGGAGAGAGACAGTGCAGTTTCTAGCTAGGGTGATGCAGTTACTGCAGAGAATTACGCAGAGCCAGCGCAGTGCCTCTTGGGGTCAGTCCGGATAAAGATAGAGGTTGGTGTTCTGAGCCATGAGGGCCAAGATCCAGCTTCAAATCAGCCAGATCAGCTACAGGAAGGGGTGACACAGTCCCTCTAGCCTTGCCTATGTAAACTTGCACAGATCCAGCGTAAGAAATCACGCAGAGGCAGTGAGGGCTTCATCAGCGTTGTTTTGATCAGCTGGAGACTTGTTGAGTGAGGTATATCTCATAGACATTTTTGTTGTCTAGATTTCTCTAAAGGGTTTGCTGGATGTTGGCACCCTAGTTGTATTCAAGATTCTGCTGCGTTATAATACAAACCCTCATATCTACGGCACCGGTTTTCCCAAGTTGGGTTTTTCCAGGGATAGTCCAAAAATAACTGTGTCAATGTGGTTGTTTTTCATTGTATTTTGTTCAAATTGTTTCAGCACTTTGATTTATTTTGCAGTATTATTTGTGTAGATTGATTCAGTAATTACCTTGGTATTTCAATGTAATGAAATAATTATCAAATAATAGGAGAATTAATTCATATTTGTTGCAGTAGGAATCCAGATCTAGGATTTTTCACATGGTGTCAGAGCTTATTTAAGCTAAAGTGTAGGAGAAACATAGAGAACCAACAAATCAGCGTTGTAGAGTCTAGGATCTGCGTAAGCAGCAGCAGACCCTCCCAGAAAAGTATGTTGTCCAGGCTAGGAGGGCATTCTAGTGCAGAAAAGGCTCCCTCTGAGAGATTTGATAGAGGGGTAAGCTTTTTCAGTTGCAGAAGAGGCAGCGTAGTAGAGAAGCGTAGCTGAAGGACGCAGTTACTGTCTAGCAGTAGGATCTGGTGCATAAGCGTCAGAAAATTCTGAAAAACACAGTTGGGGATTTCTTGACCTCAGAGGGTTTCTTACTCAAAGCAACTATTTTTTTCCCATGAAGCAACAGAAGAAGTGACTTACTCCACAAGGAGTGTGTAAGTCAAGCTCAACAGAGGGTTAGAGCAAGGTATTGACAGTTGAGGAGATGGCTAGCAACGGACTGCGTGACCAAGATAGATTGCAGGGTGCCTCCAACCATGTTATCTGAAAATCAAGGATAGAATTTCTCCTTGATGAACACGATCTGAAAGCCCTCATAGACAGCGCAGTTGCAGAATATCTTGATGCAGAACACCTGAGGCTATTCAAGAAGAATATGGCTAGAGACAAGAGATTGATCCTAGATGGAGTGAAGGATCACATTGTACCTCATATAGTAGCCAAAAACACTGCTAGAGAAATGTGGGTAGGGCTAGAAAATTTGTACCATGGATCTTCCGAGCAGTGGAAGATGTACCTTGAAGAGAAGATGTGGAATATCAAGATGAATAAGGGAGAGTGTTTTGACTCCTTCTTGTCTCGGATTCAGGAAAACCGAGATCAATTGTCTGTAGTAGGATCTGCTCCTAAAGACTCAGTGCTAGTAAGGCTCACGCTAATCTCTGTTTCTAAATATTATCAAGTCTTCATCCAAAGTATATTGGGCTGAGAAAAGCTTCCAGGATGGGAAGCAATGTGGGCAGCATTACAGCAAGAGGAGTTGAGGAGAGATCTCCTGAAAATCCACTTGGTGGGTGGCAGTAGTAGTTCAAAGGTCAAGAAGGAGGAAGAAGACAACACTGCCCTTGCATCAAAAGGGAAACAAAAGTAGAAGAATAAAGATCTATCTAAGATCAAGTGCTTCCGGTGTGGGGAAATGGGGCATTATGCCACACAATTTCCTCTTAAGAAAAAAGATAAAGAGGAGAAGGAAGATTCAGATGCAGGAGCTGCCAAGATTGAGGCAGAGAAATATTGTGCCATGTTAGCTCGTATTCCAAAAGGAGAAAAGTGGGATGATTTGGATTTGTAGATCTGGAATCTACAAGAAGGTGATATCCTTGAGTATTTCTAAACGCTTGGATCACATGTGAGCTACAACAGCCTAAATACAGTAGCAGGATGGACAGTTGCAGCAGAAGATGATGAGATGATGCAGTGGCTAGTAGCACTAGAGCCTGATCAGCGTAGAAAGGGAGCAGTAGCAGCAGCAGCAAAGTGAAACACAGTGCAGAGCAGTACAGAGCAGCAATAGCGCAGTATTTTTAGAGAGTTATTGCAGAAACTAGTAGCAGTCAGTCTTATTTTTTAGTTGCATATCTACTTGTCAAAATTTGGATGTTTTTCCGTTGAAATGAGAAACAGTAGTAGCAGTGCAGCAGCAGCAGAGATGAGCAGCAGCAGCGCAGTGCACAGAGAGGCAGCGCAGTGCAGAGTGGTGCTCATGCAGTGTAGCAGCATAGTTGCAAAATTTAGAGGGAGTTGCAGTACAGTGGCAGTTGGCAGCAGTATGCAGAGTCAGTAGCAGTACAGTCGCAGCATTTTTTGTGCAGCGTTGGTGAGCAGCATCAACAGCACAGCAGCATATATGTCAAATCAGCAGCACATTGAGTTGTCTTGCTAGAGCACTTTCCTCGCTAAGAGGGAGTGTTGATTTTTGGTAGCATCGGATGTGCTCTAGCCTTGTAATTTTGTATATAGGCTAAGACACATGTATTCCATAAAACGCAGAAATGGTTTTGGAAAATTCCACTTAGATGATTTAATTAAATTAATTAATTGTTTTTTAATTTTTTCCTAAGTCTAAACTTAGGGAAACTAATTAATTAAAGTGTATTAATTAAATCAAGTGTGAATCTTATAGATAAAGTCATGGATCACCTCCAAGTTAATCTTAGCCCTTGATTATGTTTTAGTCTTGGCCGTTGAAGATTCAATGAAAGATTATAAGAAGGAGGGTTGGGGACCTAGTGAAAACACACTTGAGCCATTGAGCATTTTAGAATTTGTGTGAGGAGACACGGCTTTTTGATCAAGAACAAATCACTAGGGTTGGGTTTGCTAAGTGATTTGATTCAGTGATCAGATCCAGAGAGGGGCAGAAGCAGAGATTGGTCAGGAGGGCCAAGAATACATTTCAAATATATGCAGCATCAACGCAGGAGAGAGACAACACAATTTCTAGCTAGGGTGACATAGTTACTGCAGAGAATCACGCAGAGCCAGCACAATGTCTCTTGTAGTTAGTCCGGAGAAATATAGAGGCTGGGGTTTTGAGCCAGGAGGGCCAAGATCCAGCTTTAGATCAGCTACAGGAAGGGGTGACACAGTACCTCTAGCCTTGCCTACGCAGGCTTACATAGATCCAGTGTAAGCAATCACAAGTGAGGAATTCATCAGCGCTATTTTGATCAGCTGGAGACTTGTTGAGTGAGGTATATCTCACAGTCATTTTTGTTGTCTAGATTTCTCTAAAGGGTTTGCCGGATGTTGGAACCCTAGTTATATTCAAGATTATGTTGCTTACTAATACAAACCCTCAGATCTATTGCACCGGTTTTCCCAATTTGGGTTTTTCAATGTGGTTGTTTTTCATTGTATTTTATTTAGATTGTTTCAGCACTTAGATTTATTCCGCAGTATTATTTGTGTAAACTGCTTCAGTAATTACTTCGGTATTTCAATATAATGAAATAATTATCAAATAATAGGAGAAGTAATTCAGATTTGTTGCAGTAGGAATCCAGATCTAGGATTTTTCACAAAAAAATTGTTAGTAGGAACCTAGAAATTTATTCCTAAGGTTAAGCAAGTACATATTGAAGGACTAAGTCCTTTTCCTACGCGAAGAAGCCAATGAATAACAAGTATCATATGAACTTATTTTTCGTGTGATACAACCTATATTGCATGAAAAATAAACACAAGGACAAATTTTATTATGGTGTGATACACCAAAACTTGAAGAATTTTTGGCACGTGAAATGAGGAAAGTGGCAAAGGTTTTGTTTTTTCGTGAAGGTGTGTAAAATTTTAATACTATTGTAGTTAATTTAGTTTATATTCACTTATATTTAAAAATATTACATGACTACAAATTCCCCAAAATTAAATCACAGGAACTGAGAAAATATCACACACACAAAATAATACACCGATATTTTTGGGAAAATTGTCCCTGGAAAAACCCTGAAGAGAAAACAAGTTCTACATATGAGATATTTTTTATTATTATTTATCAAATAAAGGGTTACATAAGCGTCTTGCCTCTTACTAGCAAAGCTCTGACATTGTTTTTTTTCACTTCTACTGGTAAATTAAACTGGAAATCCATGATTTATTTATGCAAACCAACTCATCCCTCTCTATCCAACTCGTACTTCCTCCAGCAACTTGCACTGGCCACTAGAAAGGCGCATTGTATCTTCTTGAAGCTCACAGTACCTCTAGAAATTCAACTCAATGAATTTCTCTACCTCCAACAACTCCGTAAACCCACTCACACTTTCTAAATAAATTGATCTGGAAATTGGAAATAAATTCGAGTCTCTAGCAACTCACAATAGATAAACTAGAAATTCACACTGGCTAAATTGGCCTCCTTCTTGCAGATCATTCGACCTCATTCTCTTGTAAAACTGGAATCTCTGTGAAGAGTTTCTCTAGAAATTCTCTCCTCAGTTTCTCTTGTTTAAATCTTGTTGTTGGTGTCTCCCACACTATTAATGCACCCTTACAATCACTACAAATATATCTCACAAATGTGTTCTCCAAATGCCCATCGATCTCCTCATATAATCTCTCGTTGAGAAATCAACATCCGTGATCTATTCCCAATCAATGGATAAGATCATCTTGACTTCTAAAAATAAATTTTATAGAATTCACTAGAGAGAAATCAATTTTTCTCAATTAATTTTGATTAATTAACCACTTTTCCTAAGTTAGACTTTGGAAAATAATTAAACTGACTAATTAATTCTAAATAAGATCATTTTCCCTAGAAAATTTTTCTGGGTATTAGATAATTAATCCACTGTGTTCCTTAGACTTGTGGACACCACCTAATACTATAACACTTTTCCTAACTACACAAACTAACACTCCCCCTTAGCGAGGAACGTGTTCTGCATAACACCCAACTTATCTATGAAGAACATGAATCTCACCTTCTCCAAGGATTTCGTTAGAATGTATGCTACCTGTTGATATGTATGTATATACTATGCCTCAAAAATACTACATTGTAAACAATTCATGATGAAGTAATACTTGATGTCTTTATGCTTGGACATGTCATGAAACACCAAATTCTAAGATAATCTGATGCAACTCTAATTGTCGCAGTGTATCACTATTGTCTATGTCCTCTAAAAAAATTAGTTTTCCAACAGCTTCCAAAGCCATATGGCCTCACATGTCTCCATGATAACTGATATCTATTTTGTCTCTATATAACTCAGTGTCACAAACTTTTGCTTCTAGCTATACCAAGAGACAACTCTTGATCCCATGTTGAAGCAACCATTGAGAAATCAACAGAGCTATAATTAGGGTGATTTATATTATACTTGATAACTTCTTTATTGAATATTAGCTTCTTCAATTATCATTATTTTTTTCTTATCATAAAACAACACAAAACATTAATATCAATAGTACACAAGAACACTGGGCGTATGCTACAAGCCAAGGCCAAACCCTCTCCTCTTGAGAGGAGAAGCCTCAAATCTCTTCTCTTCTTATATATTTTTTAAATGATGAATTCCAATGCCTCTAGACCAATACCGATGACCTTCCAAGACCAAGACAAACCTTCTTGATGATGTGCTTCTTCTATCCAATTCAAACCCAATCAAATCTCATCCAACTACACAATTTCTACCCCCAGCTACAGAATTTCGGCCTCCACTACAGGTCTGAAATTTTTGGCCCCTGCAACGGTTTCTCCTTCCACATTTTTGAGGTAAATTATGGCTTCCAAGTCTTCCTTTCTCCTTTGCTTGGGTTTCTTCTCCTTCTAGGGCTAGTAGGTGACATAAAATTCCTTTCTTTCAGCAATTTCGACCTTCCTTCTGAAACTTGACAATTTCAACCTTGTAGTTGCAAAATCCTAGCCTTATCTTCGCATGTGAGAAAGAGAAAGAGAAAAACAACCCAAAACTTTTTCCTTCTTCCTTCTATCCTTTTTCTCTTGCCTTTATTATGCCTCTTCTTCTCTTGGATGATGAGGAATGAGTGAGTTTCCATAGGAGGTCGAGTTCAGTCTTATATATAAGCTTCCAAGGAGGATGACATGCCCTAATGATGTTGACTTCTTAGCTTCCAGGTTGACTTGGTCTTGGAGGGGTATTTTGACACTTTATACACACACACACAAAAATATTTTGACATGTTACAAAATTCCCAATGGGGTCTTTCTCATATGACAATGACTCCATTGACTTCTTGACTCTATGAAAAACCCTAGAAGAACTAAATGGGTGCTTGACCTATAAATAAAATGACCTTGAGCATGAAACCCATGCCACAAAAATAATGATAGTAATTTTTATTTCCTTTTACAATATACAAGAATTTAGAGTACATTTCATATATATGAAGACCGAACCTAGTTACATATTTCAACACTCCCTCTTAACTAGGGAGGTATTCATAATGGTGCATAGACATTCTCATACTAAAGAGATCTCATAAGAAGAGTCAGATTGGTAAGTCATATTATAAGTTATTATTTCATCTTATCTCACTGCATATCATCATACCAACCAACATTGTCATGTATCAAGGCCTTGACTGACAGATATATCTCTCCACAATATCATATAACAATGATAGCGAGACAATGACTGATAAAAACCATCATCATTTTCTCATAAGGCACACATCCCACTTGAATGTTCACAAGGTATGTCCTTCTAGGACAACTCATGTCTTGGAATAAGACATCCTCAAGGAATTTTCTCTTCGACTACTCTTACCTATCGAATTCCCTACCTCGTCCTCAAAGAGTAGGAGAAACCAGATGCTTACCCAATCCTCCATTATTTCTTCACAAATTGAAGAGAAGAATGATGTGTCTATATCTCCATCTCAACTAAGGAGGAGAAATCAACCAATCCAAGCTTATCTCTCAAATACACAAGCTTCTTATTAGGAAGACTACTCATCAGTGGAGATATATTATAGATGCAAAATTCCATCTTTCACCGTCTTTCGTATATAATGATACTTGTTTTTTTATGTACTTTATCTTTACATTGAATATTAGGTCTTTAGACAACCTTATGTAGCTAGTGTTATCACAATGTATAATTGTAGGGTCCATCAGTCCTTCAAACAATTTGGATAGCAGCTTCCTCAGCTAGACAACTTCTCTACTAACTTCACATGTTATAATTTACTCAGCTTCAACACTACTCAAAACAATTGACTCTTGATTTATACTCATCCATGATATCATATAGGATTCCAAGCTAAAACATCCTCCATTAGTGCTTCTTCTATCTTTCTCACTACCTCTCTTATCATAATTTTTATATACAATCAATTGAACATCTCTTTCTATCATACTTTAGGCCGTAATGGATTTTTCCTTGCATATATCTCAATATATGCTTGGTTTTTATCCAATGGTCATATTTTGGCTCTATCTTAAATTGACTAAGAATATTCACCGCAAAAAAAATTATGGTCGAGTGGTCACAAGATACATCATAGATCCAACCAATTATCTATATCTTGTAGGATCCACAGTGCTTGAATTGGAACTTCTTAACCTCTTCAAAATTGTGATCATGGGGGTTTTCATAGGTTTTCATTCCATTCCAAACCTTTTCAACATATTAATTACATATTTTCCTTAACCTAGATATATTTCACTAGGTCCCTTCCAAACTTCCAACCCCAAGTAACAGTGCATCAGCCCTAGATCCTTCATATCGAATTTTAATGTCAATTTCTTCTTGCGTTCTTGAATACGACTTTCCACACATATTATGAGAAGATCATCCACATAGAAGAACTATTACGAGTTCATCCTTCACTACCTTGATATAAATATTTGGATTAGAAAAAATATTTGAGAAGCCCAAACTTTGTAGGTATGTGTCCATCCTTGCATACCAAGCCCTTGGAGCTTACTTAAAGCCATAAAGTGCCTTCTTCAACTTGTAGATGTGATTCTCTCTATCATTCACTTCATATCCCAATTTTTGATCTAGATAGACTTCTTCATCAATAATACCATTCAGGAATTTTGTCTTGACATACATTTGATGGATGTTCCATCCCATAGATGTTGCCAAATATACCAACGATCGTATAGTTGTGTATCTAGCTATAGGTGCAAATGTCTCTTCATAATGCCTTCTTGTTGGGAGAAACCCATAGCCACAAACCTTGCTTTATATTTTTCAATACTTCCAACATGTTTAATCTTGTAGAGCCACTTGGAATTCACCACAGTTTTTTCTTTCGACCTAGGAACAATTTCCCAAACTCCATTATTCGCTATTGATTGATATTATTCACTCATATCATCTTTCCATTCTTGATGATTGACAACTTATTCAAAGGTGGATGTTTCTACTTCAATCATATTTTTCATATAGGTTTCATACCCTAAATATATTTTAGGCTTCTTGATTTCCCTGAATGTACCCTTAGATGTTATATGTCCTTCTGCATCTTGATGAGTAGACTTCATGGAAATTAGGTCTCTTTCTATTTTCAAGAATGATGACTTGTTGAACAGGTTCACTGGGACCTTCTCCTTTATTATTGGAATCATCTTCTTCCCTAGAACTTTCTTCAAATATAGGTAGTTCTTCATCATCAGAATCAATCGAGAGATATTTAGACTTCTTATATGCAATGCTTTCTCAAATATTGCATCTTGGCTTACTTCAATTCAGTGCCCCTCCTTTATGTAGATCCTTTATTCCTTTGAATTGTTACTATAGAAAACAAATATTCCTTTCATGCTTGTAGGATCTAACTTCTTTATTTTATCTTTTGGAATGTGAATTTAGACAAGACAACCAACTATCCGGAGATGGTATACACATGGTTTCTTCCCAGTGAATGTTTCTTCAGAAATCATGTTTTCAAGTTATCTGTGAGGACTTGTATTTTGAAAGTAGATATTATTTTTGGATGCTTCACTCCACAGTAATCTAGGTAAGTATTTATCATGTAACATATCTCTAACGTTTTCTTCAATTGTATGGTTCTTTTGTTCTGCTACTCCTTTTTTCTCTGGATTATATGGAACTATCAACTACCTCTTAATTCCAGTCTCCTTAAAGAGCTCCTTTGATTTATATTCTCCTTCATTGTTAAGTCTAGGTACTTTAATCATTATTTCTATAATATTTTCTATTTCTAATTTGAATTCTTGAAATTTTTCGAATACTTCATCCCTTGACTTTATCAAATAGATCCAAGTTTTCCCTAAGTGGTCATAAATGAAAGTCACATAGTATAGATGACCTCCAAGATATTTTGTAGACATAGGACCACATACATCATAGTCAATGAGATCTTGGATTTATTTTGATCTTGAAGCACTAATTCCAAATGGTTTCTTAACATTTTTACATAACGCACATCCCTTGCAAACTCTTTCATGATCTCCTTTAGTTCATGGATGTAATTCAACATTGTGTTTAGAGTTGGTAAGATTTTGTAATTAAAGTGTCCAAACCTTCTATGCCAAAGCTCACATGGGTTGACTTTAATGTGAACCAAGGCTTGAGAGATAGGTGTAAGTAATCTGTAGAGTCTTCTTTCATGAATCCCAATGATTTTTGCATTGTTGATGCTAGAGCCTTTATCCCATACCATAAATTTTCCATCTATAAAAGTAACTCTATCTCCCTTATCTTCTAGACATGAAATGGAAAGTAAATTCTTTTGCAAACCTCGTATGGCTATAATGTTGTTGAGATGTATGTTTCCTCCATTTTCCAGTTCCAGCGAATTTGATCCAATTCCTCTTACACGATAGCTCTTTTTTTCTCCAAGTTCAAAAAAGTAGAAAGACTTTCCTCTTGATATGGCCTTTAGTTTTTTGTTCTCACCTGTCATATGTATGGTTGCTCCATTGTAAATTACTCATATATTTTCATCTTCATACGTACATGTCAGTGTTGAGAATAACCCTTTGTCATTTGTAGTAGAAGTATGGTCATATGATTCTTGATAGATAATAGGAGATTCCAAAATGATTTGATGCCTTGCTTGAGATGACTTGCCATCATATAAAATTTCTTCAATGACTTCTTCATAGATGCAGTGATATTCATCATTCCCTTTGTCAACCTTAGCTCTGATACCATGTTGAGAAATCAATAGGGCTATAATTAGGGTGATTTCTCTTATAATTGATAGCTGCTTCTGATGTATTTTTACTTTTTCTTGATTATTAGTTTTTTCACTTATTATTATGTTGTTTTTATCATCAAACAACTACCAAAAACATGAATATTAATAGTACACAAGAACACGAGATGTAGGTTGCAAACCAAGGCAAAAACCTTTCCTCTTTAGAGGAAAACCCACAAATCTCTTCTCTTCTTATAGATTCTTCAAATGAAGAATTCGAAGACCTATAGACAAATACCAATACCCTTCTAGGACCAAACCATACCTTTTTTATGAAGTTCTTATTCTATCCAAGTAAAACCCATTCAAATCTCTTCTAGCTGCACAATTTCAAAACCCAACAATAGAATTTCTTCCTCCACTGCAAGTCTGAAATTTTAGGCCCCTCCAACAGTTGTTGCTTCCACAAGTGTGAGGGAAATTAGGGCTTCCAAGGCTTCCTTTCTACTTCTCTTGGGTTGCTTCTCCTTCTAGGACTAGTAGGTGACCTGAAAGTCCTTTCTTCCACCAATTTCGACCTTCTTTTGAGAAAATTGACAATTTCAATCTTGTAGCTACAAAACCCTCATCTTATCTTCACATGTGTGAGAGAGAGAAAACCAACCCAAAAATTCATCCTTCTTCCTTCTATCCTTCTTTTCTTGCCTTTCTTCTGCCTCTTCTTTGCTTGGATGATGAGGAATATGTGAGTGAGGTCAATTTCTCTGCTATATATTGGATTCCAAGGGGGAAAACATGCCCTAATGAGGTTGACTTCTTAGTTGTAGGATGAATTGGTCTTGGAGGGGTATTTCGAGAATTTATACACAAAAATAATTATTTTGACATGTTACAAAATTCCCAATGGGGTCTTCTTCATATGAAAATGACTCTATTGACTTCTTGATTCTATGAAAAACCCTATAAGCACTTAACGGGTCCTTTACCTATAAATAAAATGACCTTGAGCATGAAACACATGCTACAAAATAACAATAATATTTTTTCTTTATTTTTGCAATGTACAAGAATCAAGTGTACATTTCATATTTATGAAGATTGAACCTGGTTACATATTTCAACGACAACACCCTTAAGTGACTTTCATGTCCAGTGTAGTGCCTAGCCAATTTTCATCTGTACATCCCACCAACCCGATACCATCACCTTGATCATATCTGATCCCATACTCGATTGTACCATGCAAATACCGAAACACATGCTTTTCCATTGTCCAATGCATTTTATTCGGTCCAACCATGAATTGATTGAGAGAGTTTACTGAAAAGGATTTATTTGGCCTAGCATTGACCAAATACATGAGAGAGCTAATTAACTATCTATATAAGGTGGGTGTATACATGGCTCAACAATCCTCCATCCCAAACCTCCCCAGGATCTCGATGTAGTATTTCCCTTGCCTAAGTAAAATATCCTCATATGTCTACCACACCTCCATGCCTAGAAAGTAGTGCATAAGCCTCAATTATTTCATCTCAAACTCAGTTGCAAGGTCCCTCTTACACTCCTCTATGAGCCCCAATGAACCTGTTAAAAACAATTCATCCACATATAGAACAAGAATGAGAATATCACACCCAACCACCAAGTAGTAGCGTTTTTCATTCGCCTCACTCTTCACAAAGCCCATTCCCTACAAGTATATATCAATTGGTGATGCAGGAGCATCAGGATTTAGCCAGCAATGTGATTGTGTGTTCACATGTTGTGGGTAACAAGAGGTGGAGAAACATTGGTTATTAATATTTTACTTAGTTTTAAATGAAAGGAGTTAGTCTGTTTTGATTTGTTAAATTAATTAGGAATAAAATAGAAAATTGGTTTATCCCTGCGAGGAGATTAAGCCAAGTATGATAGAGCTTAGAAATAGGATAGAAATTGTTTGTTGGAGTGGTTCAGCAGAAAGCTAAAAAAAGACAAAGCGAACTGCTTCAGGTATATATATATATATATGAATAGGTGTGAGAGGATAGTGTGGAAAGTGTGAAATAGGTGTGGAATAGGTGCGAGAGAAGAGTGAGGGAGGAGTGAACAGAGAGCAGAACTGAATGTAAAACCAGCCATCCAAGGGCTTGGCTCTGTGTATTTCATTTCTTATTAAAGTCCAAGTGTTTTGTATTTTGATCGGGCTCTCTATTTTAAACCGTCTATTTATTTCTCTATTTTAAATTTTCCATTGTCCATTTCTTTGTTGAATATTGTATTAATCGCACAGCAGAAGGCAATCGGATTTGCAAGCAACGGCGAGGATCGAATACCAATCGGATTTGCAGGCACAGCGAGGACCGTTTGATCCGACACCGATCAACGGTGAGAAATCACATCGCAGCCGTGAGGATTTTTCAAATCGCAAATTTAAGCATTTAAGTGTTCATTCCATCTCAAGGTAAGTTAAGTTGTTTGCAATGCGAAGTGGATAAGGCCACGTGTTGACATAGCGCAATATCACAGATCGCAAGGAATAAATTTTAACCTTTATGTTAAATTGTAAAGTGTGCAAAGTGTGATCGCTAGCAAATTTGTTGAAAGTGTTGTAAGAGCCTCCAGGTAAGACGCTCTGCGTATATAAATGAAATTTAGGTTTATGTGTGGTCTGTTTAAAGTAGCGTTGTTGATCGTGCGCATATGTATGTTTAAAAAACTCCAAAGTTGTAATATGTTGCAAGTAAGGGAGTTTGTTGATCGTGCGCGTATGTAATCCAAAGGTTCCATGTGTATTCTGATATTTTTGTAGCTCGTCTGCATCATTTGGTATCAGAGCATACTTGAGTTCTATTCTCGAAGGTTGGAGCAAAGATGCCACCCAGGAGAGGAGCCAGCATAGGTCGAGGAAGGCCAGAAGAAAATGCAATTTTGTTGGATGAGATTTAACATATTCGTACGTGAATGGAGACAGTAGAGATTGCTCATAGGAGAGCACCTAAGGAAGGAGATGTCAGTGCAGCAGAGAAAAATTATGAGGAAGAAGAAGCGGCAAAAGACGAGGCAGCTAAAGTTTTTAAGATATTGGTGAAGGTTAGTGGAAAACCGAGAGTGGAGATTCCTTCATACGAGGGGAACCTTAATGTAGACAAGCTAATGGATTGGATCAGTTCAATGGATAAGTATTTCGATTTGGAAGAGATCGAAGATAAGAAGAAGGTCAAGTATGCATCTACCAGGTTGAAGGGCCATGCATCTATCTAGTGGGATGAACTATAGACATCCAGAGTGAGAAAAGGAAAGCGTAAGATCAAGCAGTGGGATAAAATGATAAGGAAGTTGAAGAATAAGTTTATGCCAAAGGACTATCAATTGAATATTTTCAAGAAATTACAAAATTTGAGGCAGAAAGGAATGGTTGTCAAAGAGTATACAGAGGAATTTTATAAGCTGAGCATTAGAGCACGACATGTTGAAGATGATATGGAGAAAGTAGCCAAATACATCAATGGTTTAAGGTATGACATACATGATGAAATCAATTTGTTGAGTCTGAAGACAATTGAGGATGCCTATCAAGCAGCTTTGAAGGCAGAGGAGAAAATGTTGAGGAAGTAAAGTCATAGGAATAGAGGTAAAATTCCAGCAAGAGGACGAGGAACGTTCAGAGCAAGATTTCAGCACTCTCAGAATGAAACAGGAGGTTCGAGTAGCAGACCGCCACAGAGAGGAGACTTTGCTAGAGGGAGATTTGCACCCAGAGGCTGAGGCTGAGGAAGAGAAATCCGGTGCTACACATGTGGAGAATGGGGACACGGATCATGGGATTGTACTCATAACAAACCAAAAAATCAGTGGAATGTGAATGTAGTTGAAGCAAAGCAAGAAAATCCTCGGGTCATAGGAAAATAAGAACCACCTGAGGCAGGAGAGCCTTTATTTCTCAAAGAGTATTGCTTAAGGAAGAGAAGGAAGCAAATGAGCCAGCACAGAGGAAGAGTCGATTCACAACTGTATGCAAGTGTAAATAAAAGTGCTTCAAAGTTGTGATTGAAAGTGGAAGCACTGACAATCTTGTTTCCATAGACATGGTTGAGAAATTGGGGTTGATTAAGATGGTACACCCTACTCCTTACAGAGTGTCGTGGCTACAAAAGGGACATCATATTTTGGTGATAGAATAGTGCAAAGTAGAGATACAGATTGGTACATATACGGATGTCATATTGTGTGATATGATGCCAATGGACGTGTGCCATGTATTTTTGGGAAGACCTTGGCAATTTGACTGAAAATCCATTCATGATGGCACAAGGAATACCTACACCATAGACAAGGATGGAAAGAAGCACACATTGCTACCTTTGAAGGATCAATCAAATAAAGGAACAGCTAAGAGTAATGTTATGTTGATTAGTGGAAAGGAGTTGCTGCAAGAAGTCAAAAAGGAGAAAGAAATTCATTTTTATGTTGTGGGTAAACCCAAGGTAATTCTGACCTCTACAAATTTAGACAATCTACCTGTGGAAATTAAAAATATGTTAGATGATTATGTTGATATAGTTGTTGATGAATTACCAAGTAAATTGCCACCAATCAGAAGTATCATTCATCACATAGAGTTAATACCTAGTGCAAGTTTACCAAAAAAAGCAGCATATAAAATGACCCTCGGGAGAATGAAGAAGTTGGAAGACAGGTACAAGAGTTGTTAGATAAAGGACTAATCAAAGAAATTCTTAGCCCATGTGCAGTACTAGTCATGCTTAATCCAAAGAAAGGAGGTGAGTGGCACATGTGTACTGGTTCTAGAGCCATAAATAAGATCACTATCAGGTATAGATTTCCATTTCCACGCATAGATGATTTGATGGATTGTCTAAGTGGGTCAAAGTATTTTACTAAAATAGATCTTAAGTTTGGATATCAGCAAATATGATTAGAGAAGGAGATGAATGGAAGATTGCTTTTAAGACCAACAGTGGATTATATGATTGGTTAGTGATGCCTTTTGGGCTCACTAATGCACCAAGCACATTTATGAGACTAATGAACAATTTTTTAAAAGAGTATGTAGGAAAGTTTGTGATAGTCTATCTTGATGAAATTCTAATTTTCAATCAGAGTAAGGAGGAGCATTTGGAGCATGTCAAGTTGTTGTTAAGTACTTTGCAAAAGGAGAAGTTGCTCATAAATTTGAAGAAGTGTAGTTTCATGAAGAAGGATATCATTTACTTGGGATTTATAGTCTCAAAAGAAGGCTTGACGATGGACCCAAAAAATATCCAGGTAATACTGGATTGGCCAACTCCGAGAAGTGTATTTGAGGCATTGAAGAAATGGAGGCATTATTTGTTGCCCAAGTAATTTGTGTTGTATTCAGATAACCATGCACTACATTTCATAAATAATCAGCTGAATTTGAACCAAAAGCATGCAAAGTGGGTGGAGTTTTTGCAGAGTTTTACCTTTGTAATCAAACACACAAGTGGTAAGTCAAACAAAATTGATGATGCTTTAAGTAGAGTAAATTTGATTATGCGGGAATTAAGGATTGGCATTTTGGGGTTTGAAGAGATGATTGAAATGTATGAGGAAGAAACATATTTCAAAGAAATATATGCAACTATTAAGAATCCAGTTATTCATAATAGAAGCCAGTGGTTAGAATACTTGATTCAAGGAGGATTTTTGTTCAAAGATAATAAACTGTGTATACCTAAGTGTTCCATGAGGGAAAATCTGATTAAGAAAAAACACAATGGAGGATTGTCTGGACACTTTGGACAGGATAAAACATTTGCTCAAGTAAGTGCTTTTTTATTATTGGCCAAAAATGAAAACAGATATCAAAAATTTTGTTGAGAAGTGCAGGATTTGTCAACATGCCAAAGGGAGAAGCCAAAACATTGGGTTATATCATCCATTTCCAATATCCAATAGACCTTGGGATGTTGTCAGCATGGATTTTGTTTTGGGTTTGCCAAAGACTCAAAGAGGACATGATTCTATCTATGTTGTTGTAGATAGATTTTCTGAAATGGAACATTTTATTGCTTGTAAGAAAACTAGTGATGCAACTCACATTGCTAATTTGTTTTTCTCTGAAGTTATAAGATTGCATGGATTTCCTATGAGTAATGTTTTAGAAAAGGATGCAAAGTTCGTAGGACACTTCTGGAGGACTCTATGGACGAATCTGGGTACAAACCATAGTTTCATTTCAGCCTATCATCCTCAAACGGATGGACAAACTGAAGTGGTGAACAGGAGCCTGGGAAATATATTAAGGAGTTGTGTTTACAAAAATCCAAAGAAATGGGACTTAGCATTTGCTCAAGCTGAATTTTCCTATAATGATACTCCTAATCGGAGTACTGGAATGAGTCCATTTCAGATTTTTTTTTGGAATGAATCCGAGAGGGGTGTGTGAACTTAGAGATTTGAGTAAACAAGAGACAAGGAGTGAAAAAGTTGAAAAATTTGCAGAATAGATACAGAAGTTGCAGGAAGGTGTCAAGCAAAGCTTACAGAAAAACACCCAAAAGTATAAACAAATAGCTGATATGAAGAGGATAGAAAGGGAGTTTCAAGTAGATAATTTAGTCATGGTTTATCTAAGGAAGGAAAGGTTTCTAGTCGGGACATAATAAACTAAAAATGAAAAAGATAGGGCCATGTAGAATTTTGAGAAAAAATTTCTCGAATGCATATGAGATTGAATTACCAACAGGAATTGGAATATCACCCATATTTAATATTGCATATTTGTACCCATACAAAGGAACAGAGGAAGAACTACTAGAAGAGGAGGACCGGACTTTGAATTGGAAGGAACATATGCCAAAGATAGCAAAGAAAGGAGGGGAAGCCATTCTGGAGAAAAGAGCAGCAAAGAAGACCAGAGGACAAACCTATTATCAATATCTAGTCAAATAGAAAGGACACCCTGTGGAAGATGCCAGTTGGATGACAGCAACGGAGTTACAGAAGTTTAATGTAGATCCTGAAACATTGATGGATCAAAATTTTCTTCCCCTAGATTTTGATGCACGAGCATCCGGATTTAGCCAGCAATGTGATTGTGTGTTCACATTTTGTGGCTAACAAGAGGTGGAGAAACATTGGTTATTAATATTTTACTTAGTTTTAAATGAGAGGAGTTAGTCTGTTTTGATTTGTTAAATTAATTAGGAATAAAATAGCAAATTGGATACTCTCTGCGAGGAGATTAAGCCAAGTAGGATAGAGCTTAGAAATAGGATAGAAATTGTTTATTGGAGTGGTTCAGCAGAAAGCTAAAAAAATACAAAGAGAACAGCTTCGTGTGTGTATATATATATATATGCATGAATAGGTGTGAGAGGATAGTGTGGAAAGTGTGAAATAGGTGTGGAATAGCTGTGAGAGAAGAGTGAGAGAGGAGTTAACAGAGAGCATAACTGAATGTAAAAACCAAACAACCAAGGGCTTGGCTCTGTGTATTTCATTTCTTATTAAATTCCAAGTGTTTTGTGTTTTGATCGGGCTCTCTGTTTTAAACCGTCTATTTATTTATCTATTTTAAATTGTCTGCTTTCCATTTCTCTGTTGAATATTGTATTAATTGCACAGCAGAAGGTAATCGGATTTGCAAGAAATAGCAAGATCGAAGACCAATCGGATTTGCAGGCACGGCGAGGACCGTTAGATCCGACACCGATCAACGGTGACAAATCACATTGCAACCGCGAGGATTTCACAAATGGAAAAGTTTAGCATTTAAGTGTTAAAGTCGTCGCAAGGTAAGTTAAGTTGTTTGCGATGCGAAATGGAGAAGGCCACGTGTCGTCACAACGCAATATCATAGATCGCAAGGAATAAAGTTTAACCTTTAAGTTAAATTGTAAAGTGTGAAAAGTGTGATCGCTAGAAAATTGGTTGAAAGTGTTGTGGGACCCTCCAAGTTAGACGCTCCGTGTATATAAATGAGATTTGGGTTTATGTGCGGTCTGTTTAAAGTAGTGTTGTTGATCACACGTATATGTATGTTTAACAAACTCCAAAGTTGTAATCCGCTGCGAGTAAGGGAGTTTTTTGTGGACCCATAAACCACAGGTTCCACACGTATACTGATATTTTTGTAACTTGTCTGCATCAATTGGCTCATACCATACCCTGGGATCCTATTTGAGCCTGTATAAATCTCTCTTCAATTTTCGCATGTGGGTCTCTATGTTGTGTGCTACAAATCCCTCTAGTTGTTCTATGGATGCTTCTTATTCCAACTCACATGTGTTTGAAGTGAGATCATGGCTTGTATAGAAGTATACCTACACAGTGGGATCATGGCTTGTATAGAAGTATACCTAGCCATAGGAGAAAATGTCTAGGAAAAAACCCCCCACATAGGAACCTTTCCTTGTATTTTTCGATGTTTCCATATGCACCATGCTATATACTAAAGATCTAATGTGATCTAACCACTACCTTATCTATTAGTCTAGGAAAAACCCCCAACACATCGTTATTCATGATTTATATATACTCCTCAACCAATGCATCTTGCCACACCTATTGTTATGCAACCTCCTAATAATTGGAAGGATCTCTATCTACCAACTGATTGAGTAGTTCCATGTATCCATTGTACATGTCTAGTTGTTTTTGTTGTCTACTACATGTCCTAGAAGCTTCTAGAAGCTCCTGAGCATCCTGAAGTGTCTGTTAAACCTCTTGAATCCTCTTTCCAATTTTAGAGGATGGAATATTAACCTCCATGTCCTTACGCATCTCCCTATTTTTTTGCATATGATGCTCCATACTCTATGAACTCTCAAGAAAACCTACACCTAAGCTTGTGCCCGTAGTAGTAATTTTATTCATGCTCTGTTTCCCTTGAATCTATTGCTCATTCCTTGGAACTTATGCTAGCTGCTCACTTTGATCATCCGGTAGCAAATATCTTAACCTCCTATTTTCCTAGCCCCTGGAAAAAATATTCGATATGATTTTGAGGTCTAGTTGTACCCCACAAAGTACCCTCTCTCTACATTTTGATCCAGCTTGGAACGTGTATCTCATGGAACGTGAGAATACGCCAAACTCTCAAATATCCTGAAGTGAATGACATTTGTCTTCTTCCCTGTGAATGCCTCCTCTGGTGTCATATTTCCCAGTGCCTTATGTGGAACTATGTTTTATATATAAACTATTGTATTACATGCCTCTTCCCATAATTATCATGGCATATCCTAGTCATATAGCATAACCCTCACTGCCTCTGATATAGAATGATTCTTCCTCTCAACAACCCCATTCTACCGCAAGTTATAAGGATTCGTTCACTTTCTTGATTCTTGCCCTGATATAGAACTCTTGAAACTCTTTCCTTGTGTACTTGCCTCCATTTTCTAACCAAAGAACCTTCACTTTCTTGCCTACTTAATTCTCCAAAATAGCTTTGAACCCTTGAAAGTGACTGAAGACCTTATCCTTGGTCTTCAAGATGTATATTTGGGTCTTCCTGGAGAAATCACCAATAAAAGTAACAAAGTACTCATATGTTATAAGATACTTTGTCAACATCGGTCTACATATATCTTAATGTACTAGATCAAGAACTCCCTTAGATCTATTGTCACTCCTTGGAAAAGTTAATTTCGCATACATCATCATAATATGTGCTCACCTATGGAACACTTATCACTGTTTCGCAAAGAAATTTGAGTGTTACATGATGAATATGGCCCATACTCCTTTTCCATAGCTCTCCCTAATCTCTAGGATCATTGTTGCTCACAGGCACCTTACGAGTATCAAACTGCAACATGTAAATCCAGTCGCTCCTAACTCCAATAGCTATGGGTGATTTCCAATCCTTGTGCTTGATCAACATGTGTGCCCCTCTAAAGAGTACATTGTACCCTTTATCCTAAAGGATAGATATGGAAATTAGATTCATTACCAAGCTTCACACATGCAACACATCATGAATCGGAATCGACTTGCCAAACTCCCTCTAAAACAGAAAAATCCATATCCCAACTAGATTGTGCTTGGACTTGTTCCCCATTTAAATATGGAATCATATTTCCTCGCCCTTATAATAGGAGAAATACTCCCTAACTCTTGCCATATGAAATAACGCCCCACTGTCTATATACAGAGCACCCTGTGAGGTTGAGCTAGTCAAAAAATTTGAGTGCGAACTCTTGTTCCATCTTGCTAGAGAGCTCATTTGTACTTGTTAAAATGTCACATTCTTCTTGCCCTTCTTTGTGTTTTTCTTCCTTTGTGGGAAATTGCTGACATAGTGGCCAACTCATTGCAGATTAGCATTTGACCTTAGAAATTTCCCTCTTCTTCTCACCTTTTGGTTTAGGTCCTTTGCTAGATCCCTTCTTCACTTTCCCTTTTCCTGGGGCCATGCTTTCTTGTTATTCCTCACTTTTTTGTGCCTTATTGTTATTCCCACTAACAAAACTAAGTTTAATCTCCTCCTGAGTGAAATCGCTCGACAATGTATCCCAACTTGGTAAGGTGTCTCGTCCATTGATGACTTGAACGAAGACATACCACTTCTTAGTAAACCTATTTAGGGCTACTCGCATTATCTTTTCATCAAGTATTTTATCTCCAACGGCTGCTGTTACATGGTAATTTGTCACCATCTTTGCAATCCCCATCTCGCACATTGGAGGGCCTATTTCGTGACCTGTGAGCAGTGACATAACCTGAAACCACTTTCATGGCATCCCCCTTTACAAGGACAATAATTCCTCTGAAGAAAGTTTCCTTGGAAAAACCCTAAAAACTGATCTTTTGGCCTTGGCGCGACTAGCCAGTTCAGCCCTCGCGCCAATGGGGAAAATCCACCAAAGAGGGCACGCCAACTGGCACTCTGTCCCAGTGTATTGCTCACGCCAAGCTTAATAAGGATTGTTTTTTAAAAATAAATAGCGGAAGTTTGATTCCAACAAACTCCTGAACGAGTCTCTAAAATGAGTTGGGAGGTTTGGCTCCGGATCTCCATGTATGGGAGGTGGTTTTCCACCTATCATGGAAACTTCCTTGAGGATAGGGCCAATCCCACAATTGTAGGGATCCCAACTCCCCTTCCACCATCTATATAAGCTTGCCATTTTCCCTTTGCAAGCTAGTCTTAGTAGTCTCAATAGTCCTGATAGCACTAGAGAAGAGTTGAACTTATAGCAAGGAGACTATCACCAGACAGCCTTTGAGAGCTAAGCCGAAGAGAGAGAGCTTTGTCCCATTCCCGACGAGCTTCATTGAGACATGCTCCGCTGTCGACCCCGCTGAAGGAAGATCCGGCGTCAGAGCTTTGGGTTGTATCTTTCCTTTATTGTTATTAATGATAAGCGACTTTGGTTATGGTTTCATTCATGTGTCTTTGTTCTAATGCAATGAATTACATCCTCTCTGATTGATGAATGATTACAAGATTTAGGTTCTATGTTGTGTATCGTTGTGTTTCTTCGCATGTGTGCAGGTATTCGGACGTGTTAAGCGGAAGGATTGTGATCTGCCAAAGCGAAGGATGGGAAGTGTCATCCTTTCTTCAACGACCATTGTGTAGGACCCGAGGTAGGCAACTCATTGTGTTTTGTCGTTTTTGTAATTAGAGCCCTGCGTCACTGCGTGTCTGATTGTTGCTAGACTCGATCTGAGCTAGTAGGGATCGCCTCTGTCCGCAGAGGGGATTTACCTCTTCAACAGCTGTTAACATGTCCTTGACCAATCAGAGTCTATCGAGATAGCTAACATCTTCACCCTTATTCATTTAGGTGTTACTCAACTTCTCTCTGAGAATCAACTTCATGTTAGTGGTAGCATTCTGGTACAAATTTAGGATAGCATCCGACGTATTCTTTGTTTTATCTAGTCTATGATATGTGGAATAATGTGATCCTTAACACTGCTAAGTATTATCGTACTCACTTTGGAATCCTTTTTATTATATGCAAGAAGTTGTGTTGGATCTATAGGTACTACTACAACACTAGTCGCATACTCCTTGAGACCATTTTCTTCCATAAACAAAGAAAAATTGGCTTTCCAAACACCAAAATTAAAGGCACCATCCAATCTGTCTTGATCTCTTAATCCTACTAAAGCCATTTCAGATAAACCCTCAAAAAATAAAGCAAATCCCAAATAAATCTGAAGAAGTCAAACTAGGTTTTATAAACCCTCGATTTTATCTTCCTGTGTCTGCGTAGAGCCTCTTCTGCCCTCAAATTTGTTGTGATGCCATGTAAAAAAATAAATAATATTGCACTTAATCTGGCTTATATTCACCTATCTTCAAAAATATTATTCGTCTTATGTAACTTATATACAAAAAATATTGAATAAAACATTACTGCAATTTCACCAAAATTAAATCACGGGAACTGAGAAAATATCACATAGAAAATAAGACATTGAATTTTTTGGACAAATTTTCCTTGGAAAAACCATAAAGGGAAAACCGATTTTGTATATGAGGGATTTTTTATTATTTTTCAGCAAATCAAGGGTTACATGAACGGCTTACTTCTTACTAGAAAAGCTTTGGAAACATTTTTCTTCACTTCTACTGGTCAAATCAAACTAGAAATCCATGATTTCCTTATGCAAACCAACTCGTCCCTCTCTATGCAAGTCACACTTCCTCCAACAACTCGCGTTGGCCACTGGAAATGTGCATTGGATCTTCCTGAACCTCGCACTACCTCTGGGAAACCAACACAGAAAATTTACGTTCCTCCAACAACTTGCATTGGATAAACTGGCAATTAGCACAGGTTGAATCGACCTTGCTCTTGCCAAATATTTTTTCCTCCTCTTGGAAAACTATAATCTCTATGAAGAATCTCTCCGAAAAATCTCTCCTCAATTTCTCCTGGTGAAAACCCATGGTTGGTGTCTCCCGTGCTATCATTGTCCCCTTACTATCAGTGCAAATTTGTCTCACGAATGTGTTCTATAAATGCCCATCCATCTACTCTTATAATCTCTTATTGAGAAATCAACAGTCACGATGTATTCCCAATCAATCGCTAAGATCAGCTTCACTTCTAAAAATAACTTTTCTAGAAGTCACTAAAGAATAATAGAATTTTTCTGAATTAATTTCGATTAATTAACCACTTTTCCCAAGTTAGGCTTAGGAAAATAATCAAACTTGCTAATTAAATCTAATTAAGACCATTTTCCTTAGAAAGTTTTCTAGGTATTGGAGATAATTAATTCAGTGTTCCCTAGTCTCATAGACACCACTTGAGACTAGAACACCTGTCTAAGCTGCAGAAACCAACAAGGTGAAGAATTTTCAAGGTACAACATGCTGCACCCAAACCTTCTTTTAGCACAGTATGTCATAAGCCTCGAAAACTTCATAGGTTGTCATAAAGTGGACTAATTCTAGGTATTGGAGATAATTAATCCACAATGTTCCTTAGTCTCATAGACAACACTTGAGACTAGAACACCTATCTAAGCTACACAAACCAACAAGATGAAATATTTTCTAGGTACAACATGTTGCACCCAAACCTTCTTTTAGCACAATACGTCACAAGCCTCGAAAACTCCATAGGTTTTCATAAAGGGGACCAAGGAAGAGAAGAAAAGGGTAAGGAAAGAAGATGAGGAAAGACAAATGGGAGAGACATGGAAGAGAAGGACAATCAAGAAGGATCATCACGACTAGGAAAGTTTTCAAAGAATGCAAGATATCACAAGAAAAAGGAGTTTCATGCAATACGTTGTGAGAAAGGAAACTTTCTCGGGACATGACAAAGAGAAAGGGAAACTCATCATGAGGAACTAAATTTTCTCACGATGCAATAAAATGGGCAAAAGATCTTCTCGTGATAAAGAACACCTCCTCAAATTTGACATGTCCCATGGCAAGATTCTTCTAGCACAATATGCCACACGAGTATTATTCAATGTGCAACATGTCATTGTGATTCAAAATTTCAAGGTGCAATAAAAAGCTTGAAAGAGGTGTGATATGGTGCAATGGAGAAGTTCATCAATGATGTGAAAAGTCAAAGAGGAAGAAAATGACCTGGTAATCCTAAAACCAAGGTGTTATCCATACAAGGGGCAAGGTGATAGCATTTGATGCCACATAGACTAGAGAGCCTTATCAATTGGCACATGTGATGCCACACAAGCATGAGGATTCGGGAGATTGAAATTTCCTAAGAGATTTCAAACGGCCATAATTTGGTGCTTGGAGCTCAAAATTGAGCAAGAGTATATTTATTGGAAATATTTCAACAAGTATAATGTGTTAGTAAGCACAGGAATAGCTTTAGGAAGTGTTTAAGAGGAGGAAAATCCAATACTCCGCCTCCTTAATGACACTTAGGGGGTTGGGTATGTGAAAACAATCCAACCAATTCAAATATATTTTGAATAACTACCCTATGAAGTTGCATACATGACCCCATAGCCCAAAACAAAATAATACATTCGTCTTCCCTTTCATCCACCACCAAAAATACAACATAACATTTTCAAAACTTATTGTGTTTTCTAAGCTCTCTTGCTCCCAAATTAACCATAGGGATTCCCCCTTAGAATAGAGTCCATGTAGCCTAATAAAGTGAAGGCTACTAAGATTATAATGAGTAGCTTGCCTAAATTTCCCTTAAGGTCTCACAACTTGTGCTTGGGGACTTTTACAAGTGAGGGCCTAGAAAGTAATACATGGAAAACTGGACTAAAAAGAGGAGTAATATGAAAACATTAAATTTTATAAATATGTCATCATGCATTATACATAAATTTTTGTAGCTCTTTCAAAGGAAAAAATTATATGGGCTCACTATGCAAAGTTTAAACCAAAATTCTATATCAATTTTGCAAATACATTTATCCACTAGGAAAATATACAATATTTGGTTTTTTTTAAACCTAACATTAATAAAGCAAGTTTATCATTTCTACTGTGGAAGAAATGGTCATAGAGAAGTTAGCTCTAAAGGGTCTTCATCCAACATCCTTATTCATTTTTTACTTTATCATGTATGTTTGTTTTTTTAAGGCCAAAACCACAAACTTGAAATAGATGTTAATTTATAAGGCTTTTGCAATTAACGTTTAGTGAGGTCTTATAAAAATTGTTTGAAGACAGGTCATTATATTGATTTATTAATATTGAAGAGTTGTTCAAGGTAGTCAATTGTACATAAGGATTAATAACTAGTTTATGATCAATATTTTTTAATCGGAACGAGAATTTTAGGAGAGCCAATAACTTCAATACATTGATTGCCATTATTACATTGGGTAAAACTATTTCATTAATGCCACAAACGATCTAGTTATATTTCTTCAAAGACCTGATGAGACACAATTAGCGAAACACACTGTTCACCAAACCACATGAACCAATATCCTTTGACTAGTTTGTGATTAATGGTAAAAGTTGAATCTAGAATTTACTTTGTGTAATTGAATTAGATAAAAATATTTAAAATAAAATTGAATTAGCTTTTTAGAAAATTGACTTTAGAATATAACACAAACTGGGTCATTGTATAATAATTTTCATATCTTCTATGTTATAAGAACATATGAAAGATATGCATGCGCTTTATTAAAGATAATTATTGTAGTTGTACAAACTCATTTTCAATTTAATTTAAAATTGTTTGTTTATAAGAAAATTGTCATTTTTAATTTAAAAAGGACATTGATTACACTATTTCTTCACAAAAGAAATTTGAGAAAATATATATAATTGATTGAAGGAAAATTTCTCTAAAACAATTAAGAATGGCAGGTTTAAGAAAAAAATATGTATTTTAAACACAAAATTACCTATTAATGATTACTAAAAAATTATTAATAAATTATCTAATAACAATGATAAAAATAGGCATTAAAACATCTTTCAACAATGATGATGATTATCATCATCATACAAAGAGTATCATTAAGACATCTCTAAACAATAAGCATCATATAAATGGTTATTAAATATATAAAATAAATAATTATATAACAAATATTAAATTACTTATGTTATTTAAGTATTCAATGACTTTTTAAAAGCATGTCACTCCAAGTATAATTGATGATATTCTCTTAATAGTTATTGCATATAGCACCCATATAGTCCTCTATAAGACCCATCAACACTTTGCAAATATACCATATAGCCTTTGTTCACTTATATTAATTCTAAATTAAATGTTATATATATATATATATATATATATATATATATATATATATCATAAGTTAATTGGGGTTAGAAGGAACAATTTTCTTCACCCAAGTTCAATTCCGGCAAATAACATCATAAATTTGTATCGAGCATATTTTTGTAATGGCTTTGAACCTGGTGGTTAAAATCTTGAACCCTCAAGAATATCTTACTCTTCAAAAATAGAACACTTTGTTACATGAAAAATATAAATAAATAGTATTTTAAAAATTATAAACAAATAGTGATTAAGATATATATATCAATTGACAACGTACACCATTAAATATATTGAATTTGAAGGTAAACATAAAAATAAAAATAAAAACTCTTCACATCTCATGTATCACCTCACACCATGATACCTCTTCCCCTCCATCATTCCTCATCACTCACTCCCTCACTCTCCAATCCTCACGAGAAACTTCTCTATAATTCCTCACTATTTCCTCATTTCTCATAAACCACCAACATCGCACCAAAAGAGGAGATAAGTTGCACAATAAAGAGGAGATGAAAAATACGAAGAAAAATCTCCAATGGATGTGCCTCTGAAACAAACATCATCGCACCATAAGTGGAGATAAGTTGCACAAGAAAGAGTAGATATAAAATACGGAGAACAATTCTACTCTCCCTAAGAAAGAGTCCCTTTCTCTAACTTTGAACTAAGAAAGAGTCCCTTTCTTTAAATTTGAACTTTAAATTCGACTAGGCACAAAGGGCTAAGACTTGCGATAAAAAACAAAATATATCTTGAAAAATAAACCTACAATTGCAAACGTTAAGATAAATATATAATATACATAACTCTTAGCTTTCCCATGTTATGTCATTGGGATAATCTTAAGCAAACCTTGAGGATTTCACTGTGGTGAGATAGAAGTGGATTCCAAACTTCTAATTGATATCTTTTTATGGTGAGATAGAAGGGGATTCCAAACTTCTAATTGATATCTTTTTATAGTGATTGGTTCATTAAAGGCAAGAGGATTTCACTGTGGTGAGATGGTGAGACAGAAGTGGATTCCAAACTTCTAATTGATATCTTTTTATAGCGATGTATTCATTAAAGACAAGATTCAATGAATCCTGCAATCATTTAAAAGAATGGAGGTTTATTTATTTCATAGAAAGAGGTAAGGGAGTAAGTTTGCAGATTGGTTGGCTAGAATCATCCATTAACCCTAATAATCTTAGGGTCAGGGAATAAGTTATCTAAAATCTTATAAAAAACAGTGAGCAAGTAAATGTTATTATTTCATTGTTAACTAACTCACAAGCAGTTTAATGTTCACCCTGTGTTAACACCTTTTAGAGACTAATTCTATTTTCTTCGTAATAAATGTTAGGAAACCCAAAACAATAATGGCCAGTCAATTTGATAACTTTGACATGTGACCATATTAGATTTAACACTTGGCCAATCAAAGGGATGTTGTGACCTCAGGGCTATAAAATATAAACCAAATCGTTTTTGTAATGGCTTTGAACCCGGTGGTTAAATGATCTTGAACCCTCAAGAATATCTTACTCTTCAAAAATAGAACACTTTGTTACGTGAAAATATAAATAAATAGTATTTTAAAAATTATATACAAATGGTGATTAAGATATATATATCAATTGACAACGTACATCATTAAATATATTGAATTTGAAGGTAAACACAACAAAACAGAACTCTTCACATGTCATGTATCACCTCACACCATGATGCCTCTTCCCCTCCATCATTCCTCATCACTCACTCCCTCACTCACCAATCCTCATTAGAAACCTCTCTAGAATTCCTCACTATTTCCTCATTTATCATAAACCACCAACATCGCACCAAAAGAAGAGATAAGTTCAACAATAAAGAGGAGATGAAAAATACGAAGAAAAATCTCCAATGGATGCGCCTCTGAAACAAACATCATCGCACCATAAGTGGAAATAAGTTGCACAAGAAAGAGTAGATATAAAATACGGAGAACAATTCTACTCTCCCTAAGAGAGAGTCCCTTTCTCTAACTTTGAACTAAGAAAGAGTCCCTTTCTTTAAATTTGAACTTTAAATTGGACTAGGCACAAAGGGCTAAGACTTGCGATAACAAACAAAATATATCTGGAAAAATAAACCTACAATTGCAAACGTTAAGATATGTATATAATATACATAACTCTTAGCTTTCCCATGTTATGTCATTGGGATAATCTTAAGCAAACCTTGAGGATTTCACTGTGGTGAGATAGAAGGGGATTCCAAACTTCTAATTGATATCTTTTTATGGTGAGATAGAAGGGGATTCCAGGATTCCAAACTTCTAATTGATATCTTTTTATAGTGATTGGTTCATTAAAGGCAAGAGGATTTCACTGTGGTGAGATGGTGAGATAGAAGGGGATTCCAAACTTCTAATTGTTGATATCTTTTTATAGCAATTGGTTCATTAAGACAAGATTCAATGAATCTTGTAATCGTTTAAAAGAATGGAGGTTTATTTCTTTCATAGAAAGAGGTAAGGGAGTAAGTTTGCAGATTGGTTGGCTAGAATCATCCATTAACCCTAATAATCTTAGGGTCGGGGAATAAGTTATCTAAAATCTTATAAAAAAACAGTGAGCAAGTAAATGTTATTATTTCATTGTTAACTAGCTCACAAGCAGCTTGATGTTCCACCTGTGTTAACACCTTTTAGAGACTAATTCTATTTTCTTCGTAATAAATGTTAGGAAACCCAAAACAACAATGGCCAGTCAATTTGATAACTTTGACATGTGACCATATTACATTTAACACTTGACCAATCAAAGGGATGTTGTGACCTCAGGGCTATATAAAATATAAACCAAATCGCGCTCCCAAATGCAACCTATTTAATAAGGTTACGTCGTGACTATAATACAATAAGGAAACGGGTTACTACTTTCAGACAGACACATACTCAGTGACACACTCCCCACCCAGACAAACCCTGCCTCCTCCATTAAAAACAACAATGAAAGTTGAATCCTGATTCTGATTACAAACTTCCTCTCTAGACATCACTATTTTCTGCCCAAATTTTCTTTTGAAAGGAATATAATTTTGCTGATTTATTTATTCATCAAATTATTGACTACCATAAGACAACACAAAATTGAAAGAAATGACTTTATTGATTGTTCAAGAAATTTCAAAGCACATGGCTAGGAACATACTATAGAAGACTAAAAAAATGGGGCATTCAATTCAAGTCCAAAACTGCCATTAGCATGACCTCTTTGCTAGTTTTGAATATCTAGCAGATTCCAGCAAGTGAGAAACAATTTTGCTCTATGGGAACAAAAAGGATTTCTTTTGTATTGGCTGTACTTTGAACTTCTAGAAAAGTCACTTTTTAGAAACTCCCAACCGTTGACGGAAGTCTTCTGCCATAAGTGGCAGCCCTTCCCGCAAAGTAACCTGTAAGCAGCAGAACTTGTTGAGATAAATTCCAGAAGCTATATTTCAAATGTTCTTGTCTATGAAAGAAAAATGTCAAAACTATCATGTAGGCATCAACCTTAGGCTCCCATCCAAGAAGTGTTGTTGCCTTTGTAATGTCTGGTTTCCTCTTGCGTGGATCATCAGGAGTGTTTTCAACCATCTTTACAGTTGCTGACGTTCCAATAAGCTGCACAATCAAATAGAGAATATGTTGTCATGCAGTAGCACGAACAGGAATTGAACACATTTACCTCTTGGAATAAAACGAATAAGTTAAATACAGCAATTGATTACGAAAATTATACTACCATGAGAAAATTGGACAAAACATATAGCATAAAGTTTGAACATAGTATTCACTAATTGTTTCTGCCAAAATACTGCGCCCTCCCAAAAAGGCCGTCTTATGCTAGACTGAAAAAGGAATTTCCCTCGTTCACAATTCAAGCATTCAAATAAGGAGATTTCAAATAAGTTGAAGAGTCCAAATATTATACAATTTCCCTCTGAACAAAATTAGTCAATGTTCAACCCCATCATTCATGAATCATTACAGTCTACCATGGGATTAATGCCTTTAGGCTTTAACTATTTACATTGTTTCTGTCTGTAAGGACTCAGAGCTACATATCTATTATTTAACACAATATCCCCTTTATATTCCTTTCAGTTTCAGCTTCCCACTGAGAGCATGTCCTTCCCTTTACATCAAACTCTAATTTCGATTTTCCTCCCCAGTCTGAGATTAGAATGACAGCATAGGTGATATGCTAAATGGCAACAGTTTTCCAGAGCATTGAAATAGCTTGAAAAATGTCTAAAAATATCAAGAAGAGATGCCAATAAACACTCAATGGGATTGGCAAAGGAGCTAAAGTTACAATTTACAAGTACAAACTATATCTATCAAGGCGTCTCAACTACCAGACCACAGGTTGCAAGTACATAGTTATAATTGACTGATAATCAATTCAGGATTCAACGAGCTATGGAGTGACATATAGGCCAAAATGAGGTTTACATTGTACAATAAATTGGATGAGACCATGACTTGGTTTGGGAGGAATTTCATATACGGTTTTGTAATGTAACTTCGATTTCTAATTTACTGCATTAGGTTCCATCATTTGCGTCAATATAAAAAAGATCAAAATATGGTTTCTAAGTTCCTAGTAATATCCAGAAGTACGGTCAGTAAAGCAAGTGTATACCTCCTTCACAGCTTCAGCAAGTTCCAGCATTGTAAACTCTCCTACATAATGCATTATACAAGATAAATCAGCAAGAAGCTTCAGAAAATGTAAGAGATGGTCCTCAATAAATTGAACTAATAAAGTAACCTGGATTTCCAAGATTGATAGGCCCAGTATTATCTCCTTCCATTAGCCGAATTAAACCATCGACCTGTATCGTCAAGAACCACACGAGACAATTTCTGAAATTCAAACTTCTAAAACTGAAATTGATAAGAATATTTTAATAACTTCTTCATGAGAAGGAATACCGATTTGCTTGCAAAAAATATTATTACACATGAAATGAAAATATATAACTATCACTTATCACTGACATAAAATATGTTGGCTATGTAAACCTTGTATGTGTGTGTGAGGATTTTAAAAATAAACATGAATCCATTTTACCATACCATATCAGAAACATAGCAGAAGCTTCGGGTTTGTGTTCCTGGGGCTTGGACTGTCATGGATTCACCTCTGCATGAACATAAAGAGGTGAGCAATAATGCACAAGAAGGATCTTTCTTATAATAGAGAGCTCTTCACAGATTTATTAGTAAATTCTTCACAATATATCCTATTTATCAGTACATGGCTTACCACAGATTAGACTGCGTATTTAATACTAGGTTATGGGTTTGAATTAGTTTTTGATAGATCGGTCATTTCTCTTTTCTTTATATTTATAGGTAACTGAAACAAGAACGTATAGGATCTATTGAGATTGACATAAAAAATTACAAGGGCTTTCAATCTGAACCAAGTGATTAAGCTCAGCCAAAACTTTGCTCTGTCCTAAATCAGCTCAGAGAAAAAATTTCAGCCTTAATATGCTTTTAACTATACGATTATCATTTGCAGATACTTGTATGGATAAATCCTTATGCCAGAACAAGAGAAAAGGATGATGATAAAAAGAGAATTTTATCAACTAAGGTGGAATCTTTCACCACCGAAATTGATGGGAGAAAAGGGGTCTTAAAACCCTCAAGGCCTCGAGCTCAAAGAAAACAGAGATAATGACCCAATCAATGACGCCCAAATAAGTCCATCCCTCTTATATTTATAGATTTCCTAGAGGGGTTTCTCGTCTTAATTGATCGAGTAAAATACACTCCAAACCCCAAGTTTGGGTTTCTCTGCTCAACTGCCCCAAAACTTGCCCAAACATTGGGAATTGTTTTCCCCTTTATCAACAACTATAGCTGCTCTATCAACAACTATAGCCTATGGGAATTGATAGGCTACTTCGTCCCTTAAACAATTAATTTCCCGGTAACATTACAGATATGCAAGATTTGCAGAGATGGAATGTTGGACATATCAAGTAGTGATATAGGATTTCATTTTGAAAATTTACTTTGACGAGAAAGAACATATTTCCAGTTTACAATTTCCATAGATATACGTTAATATATTGGGAATGGAAAAAGGAGGGCCTTGTGGCTCTAAATTGAAATGAGTCAACAAGAATTTATTAGTAAATTCTTCACAATATATCCTATTTATCAGTACATGGCTTACCACAGATTAGACTGCATATTTAAATCAGCTCAGAGAAAATTTGTCAGCATTAATATGCTTTGAACTATACGATTATCATTTGCTGCTACTTGTATAGATAAATCCTTATGCCAGAACAAGAGAAAAGGATGAAGATAAAAAGATAATTTTATTAACTAAGGTGGAATCTTTCACCGCCGAAATTGATATGAGAAAAGGGGTTCTAAAACCTTCAAAGCCTCGAGCTCAAAGAAAACAGAGATAATGACCGAATCAATGATGCCCAAATAATTCCATCCCTCTTATATTTATAGATTTCCTAGAGGGGTTTCTCGTCTTAATTGATTTGAGTAAAATACACTCCAAACCTATGTTGCAGGAAACGTTGCACAGAGGTCCGTTTCAGCCCGGAAACGAAACAGAAACGTGTTTCACCATACCGTACGGCCTGGAAACCGTTAAATGAGTCAACAAGTCCAAATTTCTTTGGAGGATGTCCCCTGACAGAGAACCAATCTGTTCGCCAAATTAAGAAAATGAATCTAGTCGGTAGTAAAAAGTATAAAACAGAAGATTAGAGAATTTTCTCAATGTCCAACAAATGCCCAAAAGGTAGGACAATTGCACTAGGAAAAACAATTAGTGGTACAAATCTCTAGGAGTTCCCTAGGCTGCCCCAAAAGCATAAATCGAGACGATATTTGGAATACATAAACGAAGTACTACATTAGAGAAGGAGAAAGATGAAAGAGTCCCAAAATATCAACTAATGACATTACCTAAGGGCCTGAGCAATAAAATTGCTGACAACGCGGCCATCATCAATGTTCATTCGTGGCCCATAGGTATTAAATATTCGAGCAATACGGATCTCTGTAACAAGACACCAATGGTCAATAGTAAAGAACTTAGTGTTCTAGTAAGTTTCACAGACTAACAAAAGGTACAAGCTACAAACAACTAGATTGAAATTAGCAGAAGTATTGCTTGGTGACAGCCTTAAAAATTACCTAACCCATGCTGCCTATGGTAATCAAACATCAGAGTCTCTGCAACACGTTTCCCCTCATCGTAACAGCTTCTTACACCTGTATACAAAAAATAAAATGAACAGTATAAGTAAAACAAAGAGGTTTAATTTGGTCACATTGATATAATTAACATTCCATGGACCCATTTGTCAAAAGCAAAGTAATTAGAAGTGCTTTCCCTTCCTTTCCCGCCCCCTGTACTCAAGGCATAAAACCTTCAACAAAAGTATAGACAAAATAAGGACATCTGAATTTAGTTGAACATCTATATAGATATCATTCTATGCTCAGAATGAATGTTAGAAATCAATTTTGAGCAAATCCTGAGCCTGATTCCAGCTGTGGTTCTGGCTGAACAGAACCAAATCAAATCCATGAACTCTAGTTCCCTGACTCTGAAACGGGACACGTCCTGCCAGCCCTGCATGTCACATGTCCTAATGTCCAACACATGGACACACAAGACACCCAATGCCTGAGATTTTTACACATGTCACATGCATGTGTCCCATCATGTCAGACACTCAGGAGTCAGGACACATGATGGGATACAAAAATTCAAAAAAAAATGTACAGATGTATCCCAACATGTCGATAAATGTGTCCTAACATGTGGTCGATCTAGTTCTATTCAATGTTGCTGACATCGTGTATCAGTCCGCAAAAGCAAAATATCATAAATATCAGAAAGTTTAAAAACTATATAAAAATATATTATTTTTCAATTTTTTAACATCTAAAGCAATAACAACATTAAATAATGCATTGTCACATAACTATGAAAACAGAACTATATAACTCATAAGATGTATAAGATGTCTAGTGTTGCATCAATCATCGGCACTGACTCCTTGTAATGACCCATCTACAATTACAAACATAATGTGAATATTAGCATGCATACAAGGCGTGCATATACATATGCATGCATCGCATGCACTGCATGTCTAGTGTTACATCAATTTTTGGCACTGACTCCTTGTAATGACCCATCTACAATTACAAACATAATGTCAATATTAGCATGCATACAAGGCGTGCATATGATAGTTACATATGCATGCATCGCATGCACTGCACTAGTATAAGTGTTAACTAATTCTGAAAAGTCTAATGAATGAATTATTGAGACACAAAGTAAATACCAAACTCGACAGAATATAATGTATACGTTAAGATGGCTTACTTACTATGTAAACCACCATTAGTAAGTAAACCACCATTAACATATTATACTGAATAAAGTAAATACATTAATATTATGAATGAATGTTAGAATTTGGTTTGTAACATTCATTCTACCCTGAATGAATGTTACATATTATTCAAAATAAAGTAACTATAATATTATGAATTATATTAACTAAATAAGCACTATAACATAATATTATATTAATTATTAACTATAATAATGAAATTATACTTTTGTATTAATTATAATATAAAGGAAATTAAAGAAATATAAAAAAATATAACTATGTCATCAAAAAGGAACCAAAGAAATATTATTAAAGGGACATATATAACATAACATATGTATATGGAAATATACCATATATTATTAAAAAGAGAATTGAATATATGTATATTAATTTGGTATTTAAAAGAAGTCATAATATAATAATTAAAAGTTGAAATACAAACCAAATTAAAATAACCCATAAGACATTTCATAAAGTCTCATTGTCGAAAGGGAGAGGTGACTTCACACAATGAACCCAGTGTGTCAAGAGAAGATGGTGACTGCCTTACAAATTCCCAAAGATACCTAATTGAAGGCGGAAAAGAGATGGGGGCGGTGGGGGAACGTCAGAGATTAAAGGAGGAATTTGGCCCGGGTTAAAGGGAGGAAGAGAGTTGATTGTATGAAGTTTATAGATAAGAAATTTCTAATAGAGCCACAGACAGAGAGGGAGAGGGAGCTTAATTGTTCTTGGAGTTTTGGGCACGGGGTCAGAGTACTTCAATTTTGAAGTATTTTGGAGCTGGGTACCGAGATTGTGCCTAGTTTGGCAAAGAGGTTTTGGTCATTATGGTAATGGAGAAAAATTGGTTCTTCGACAGCTCGGGATCGACTTCAAACATGGAAGCCAAGTATGTATCTGTGTATTAAATTGGTAAACTCTGGCTTAAAATATCACTGTTTGAATTATGAGCATCATTTTTTTTGTTAAACTTGGTTAATTTCCCAAATTAGGGCTACACATTCCTGTCTTGACTCAGCCTCAAAATATCAACAAAAAGTATAATAAATGTATATTATCATCACGAGTCATCTTCAATGAAATCAAGTAAATAAACTAGTGATTGCCTCTGCCCCTTTCATGAGCAAAGGAAATGACTCTAGAATTGGCTTTCCTCTAGAGGAAGAAGGCCCTGGGGTTGGCATTAGACTTTGTCACCCTCTAGAAGAAGAAGCAAGAGGTAGACTCTGACATCCTCTACTGGAACTACTGCTTTGTAGGAATCCCTAAAGGTGTGACTCACTCCCATTTTCGATATTCGCATCCTCTCCCTCCTCCTCCTCTACCTCTATCTCCCCTGCTACCTCCTCTAACCAATCAAGGATCAATTCCTTGACAGACCTTTCAATTTCAATCCTCCATGCAGCAGTGGTGTCAATCCCATCCAACAAGATAGCATCCATGACAGGTGGAAAACAATGGAAATTCATGACCATACTTGCAAATGTATCCTGAGCTCAAGGAATCAATCCCCACTCAAAAGAAAACATGGTGAAGACAAAGGAAAATGGTGTCCTCCTCATCCTTTGCTCAAGCAAAACTAGTCTCCTAGTTTGCTCTCCAAATCTTTCTTTTTGTTTGCAGCACTAGCTCCAATTTTTAACATTCAAAAAATTCGCATCTTTATGTTTAGTTTTAATATGTAACTCTAACATCTTTTAAAATTATGTATATATATCCCCAAGGTTTAGCTCAATTGATAGATGCTATTGTGCAGAAGTTCACCGAAATCTTGAGATCAAATCTCATTGAGTCACTTAGGATAGCTAGCTGGTATTTTCACTCGGTGGTTAGTACAGTCCTCTATCCAAAAAACTAGAAAAGGGGGGAATCTGTGGGATATTGGCATGGTACCATTGTCCTCACTTGGACTGCCTAATACACTAGTGTCTATGTGTCCATGTGTCATATGACTTGGTTCCTTGGTTTTTCTGGCCTTATTTTATGTTTATTTTTTGGTAGCCAGGGAGGTACTCCAAGCATTGAGGATTGAGGGTTTGGAGGAAGGAGCTCTACAAGTGGCTTTGTGGGCTTGAAACCCAAGCTTCAAGTTTTGCACCCATCGATGTTTGGGCCAAAACTGTGACGAGATTATGAGATGTTTTTTGGTAGCCTGGGAGGTACTCCAAGCCTTGAGGATTGAGGGTTTGGAGGAAGGAGCTCTACAAGTGGCTTTGTGGGCTTGAAACCCAAGCTTCGAGTTTTGCACCCATCGATGTTTGGGCCAAAACTGTGACGAGATTATGAGATGTGATGGATGAGGATGATAGTAGATGACGAGACAAATTCAACACATCAAGAATCATCCAATTCTGAGTTGTCATTGAAAAGATATTAATTTTTTAACTTTAGTGTGGGTGAAGAGTCCTACTAAGCCAAGTCGCCTTAGTTTGGAGGTGCCCTTTAGGGTTGTTCGTTGACACCCACATGGAGGATATAAAAGGGAGTGACGTTGGATTTGAGGTCATTCCAAACATCTCAAGTGCATCAAGATTCAAACATCAAAGGGATACCTCTGCGATTTGGACAGCGGGTCTGAGGCAAGGAGAGGTGGCAGGGACCACAAGTTTTGGGTCTATTTAGGGTGCATATTTCTAAGGATCGGGGCCACATGTCTAAGGGATCCATCAAGGATATTTGAGGACGTGTTTTGACCAATTTTGGAGCAGATTCAAGTGCAAATCCTAACCGTTGATCAAAGGTAAGTTTGAGAGTGTTTTCTGTACATTAAGGTGTGAGGATCTCTGCTACAGGTGGGCCGCAGACTGCTATAGCTTACAGTAGGTAATTGGTGGAGTGTTGAGGGCCATGAGGCCTTGTGGAGAAGGCTCTTTGTAGGCCGCAACCTCTATAGGAACATCGCAGCTTGTACAAGGGTAAAGGAGGCTTCAAACGTGATTTTCCTTGTGCCTAGAGGCAGCCCTAGTTTGTTGTAGCAGTCTGAGATAATTCAGAGCCTTGTGGAAGTGCCCAAGGTGTCTAGAAGATCAAGGAAGGGACAGCAAAGTAGGTGGAATTTTGGACAAGAGAAGAGAAATTTTGGGGCAGTGGTTTAGGGTTGTTATGTTCCCTAACCAATCTTGAGAATGCACAGAAATCGAGGTCAAGGAGGCAACAACAGTGAGTTGTAGATGTCACCTTGTTGATGGTTGTATGTTAAGTGGATGAGGGTCCTAAGAGAGGACAAGTTGAAGAATTTTGTTAGCAGCCATGTGGAAAGGTCTCCATAGGTGTTAGTTGTCCTAACTAGGAGCAAATGCTATAGCAAGTATTGGTCGCTTGTGGTTTGTTGGAGGGCAGCATGAGAGTGGACCAAGTGTCAACATGGATTGGGCATTTATGGTCTTCTCAGTGCTGGAGGACAACGTGATAATGCCCAAGTTGGAGTCCAATGTGCACCACATTCATGGACTTAGGTGGTTGCTAGAGTGGCAGAAGTTGCGCTCAAGTTTTGATCAACCAAAGGAGCAGTTGAGTAGCCCTAGACTTGTGTGTGGAGGACTTCTACAACAGATGATGGGCAGTCCTCCTAAACTGTGTTCATTGTGGGAGATGGACATCTTGCAGTGATAAGTGGTAACCCTTTGTGCCCAATGTTGGTCTTCATTGGAGCAGCGCAAGAAGACCATAGTGGGTTGAAATCCCTGAGTAGCTTAGTAGCAGCAGTGGGAAAATTGAGAGTTGTTCACAAACAGAGTTGTGAACAACTCGACAGGAGTCTCAATGTGTTGTGCCCTTGATGGACTAAGGCACAACTAGTGAACAGATTGGATAGCCGATATTCAGTTCGCTAGATGGACTTGGAGCATTGATAGAGGCAGTGCTACCAATTGGGAGTTGAAGGACCGGGAAGGTACAAGGCACGACCTTTAGGAGCTCAAAGAGCCGACTACATCAACCAAATGGTCAGAGTATCTTGTTGTGGGTAGATTGGTTGTCGATGAACTGACACCAAGCCCCAATTTTGTATTCTTGTACTAGTGGATGTATGAGGGACATTATCCCTGGTACAAGATCCCTAGACTGTTGTATTATTCAATTGGATTAATATAAAGAAGTTGGGTTATTGTACAAAATTGTAAAAAATTGTCTATATTTTGTGCACTAGTAGATTTACTATTGTTTATTTTCCATTGTGCAAAGTAGTTTCCTTGGGATCTTTGGTTTGGTAGCATCAATGATTTAAGATTCTATACCAGACACCAAGATCGTGGAAAAACAACATGGTATCAAAACCAAGTTTGAGCTACTGATGGACAATGAATCATAGTGTGCACAGCGAAGCAACTCAAAGGGAGTTGTGGATGTCTAGATCATGGAGCAGAGGGTTCAACTGAAGACATGAAGATGTGATCTTGACTGGCTTGGCAGCGAGATTGGCTATGAATTCTAATGGATTGGTGGAGAGCCTAGTGAACAACAATTTATTGTAGGGCAAATTGTTGATCATGGACTTCCGTTGACTTGCCATGGATGATTGTAACAGCTCAAGGATTACTTTGGCATGGGATGAGATCAGGATGATCGAAATGGCTTCATGTGATGGACTGCATATTGGTAGGCTAGAGTCTTCAACGGATCGTGAGGTTGCATATCCAATATTGGAGGGATTTTCACGAGTGGTATTTGATCTACGAGGATGAGTGCTTGCAGGACTGAGCCAGTGGAGATCGAGTAGGCTGAGAGGGAGTCTAGCTTCAGAGGGAGAAGCCCTATGGAGGCTTGGGATTTTTAGGTTCAGATGTCACGAGGCAGAGGCACTACCGAGATTTTCGAGTTCATTCTACAAGGTATGTTGCAGTGATGGATGCCAGATGGGCTAGTGTCGTCGGTGCTGACAATGAGTTACTTCCTTGTCTTCCAGTGATGGACACCAGATGGGCTAGCGTTGTCGGTGCTGACGATGAGTTACTTCCTTGTCTTCCAATGATGGACGCCAGATGGGCTAGTGTCGCTGGTGCTAACGATTTTCGCGTTCATTCTACAAGGTATGTTGCAATGATGGACGCCAGATGGGATAGCCTTGTCGGTGTTGTTCGTTGACACCCACATGGAGGCTATAAAAAGGAGTGACGTTGGACGTCATTCCACACATATCAAGTGCATCAAACATCAAAGAGATACCTTTGCGATTTGGACAACAAGTCTGAGGCAAAGAGAGGTGGCAAGGAGCACGAGTTTTGGGTTTGTTTAGGGTGCGTATTTCTGAGGAGCTGGGCCACAATTTTGAGGCATCCATCAAGGGGATTTGAGGATGTGTTTTGACCAATTTTGGAGCACACTCAAGTGAAAATCCTAGATGAAGATCCAAGGCAAGTTTGAGAGTGTTTCCTATGCATTAAGGTGTGAGGATATCTGTTACAGGTGGGCCACAAACTGTTGTAGCTTACAACAGATGATTGGTGGAGCGTTGAGGGTCGTGAGGCCTTGTGGAGAAGGCTCTTTGTAGGCCGCAACCTCTATAAGAACATCGCAACTTATACAAGGGTAAAGGAGGATTCAAACTTGATTTTCCTTGTGCCTGGTGGCAGACCTAGTTTGTTGTAGCAGTCTGAGATAATTCAGAGCCTTGTGGAAGTGCCAAAGGTGTCTAGAAGATCAAGGAATGGACAACAACGTAGGTGGAAGTTTGGACAAGAGAAAAGCAGTTTTGGAACAGTGGTTTAGGTTTGTTGTGTGCCCTAACCAGTCTTCAAACTGCACAAAAATCGAGGTCAAGGAGGCAACAACAGTGAGTTGTAGATGTCACCTTATTGATGGTTGTATGCTATGTGGATGAGGGTCCTAAGAGAGGACAAGTTGAAGAAGTTTGTTAGCAGCCATGTGGAAGGGTCTCCATAGGTGTTGGATGCCCTAACTAGGAGCAAATGCTAAAGCTAGTAATGGTCGCTCGTGGTTTGTTGGAGGGCAAGGTGAGAGTGGACCAAGTGTGGATGTGGATTGGGCATTTATGGTCTGCTGGAGGCCAACATGATAATGCCCAAGTTGGAGCCCGATGGGCACCATCTTCATGGACTTAGGTGGTTGCTAGAGTAGCAGAAGTTGAGCTCAAGTTTTGATCAGCCAGAGGAGGAGTTGAGCAGCCCTAGACCTGTGTGTGGAGAAAGACTTGTACAACAGATGATGGGTAGTCCTCCTAGGCCGTGTTCATTGTGGGAGATGGACGTCTTGCAGTGATAGGTGGCAGCCCTTTGTGCCCTATGTTGGTCATCAATGGAGCAGGGCAGGAAGACCATAGTGGGCTGAAATCCCTGAGTAGTTGAGCAGCAGCAATAAGTAGATTGAGAGTTGTTCACAAACGGAGTTGTGAACAACTCGACAAGAGTCTCGATGTGTTGTGCCCTTGATGGGCTAAGGCACAACTAGTGAGCAGATTGTATAGCCGAGATTCAGTGGCCAAATGGACTTGGAGCATTGATAGGGCAGTGCTACAGATTGTGAGCCGAAGGACCGAGCAGGTACAGATTACGACCGAGAGGAGCTGAGAGAGTCAACTACATCAGCCAGATGGTTTGAGTATCTTGTTGAGGGTAGATTGGTTGTCGATGAACTGAAACCAAGCCCTAGTTTTGTATTCTTTTACTAGTGGATGTATGAGGGCCATTATCCCTGGTACGGGAGCCCTAGATTGTTGTATTATTCAGTTGGATTAATATAACAAAGTTGGGTTATTGCACTAATAGATTTACTATTGTTTATATTCCATTGTGCAAAATAGTTTCGTTGGGATCATTGGTTTGGGAGCATTAGTGATTTAAGATTTTATCCCAGACACCAAGATCGTGGAAAAACAACATTAAGTATTGTATCATGGTTGAAATGTTGCTTGGGGTAGTCATAGGATCCATTCTTGGTAACTAAGACAATTTAAAATAATGCAATATAAAACAAAATAACTAGTGTCATATAAGGTGATCTGATTTCCTTAAAACAATTTTTGTCTTAAGGACATCTAACCAAAAAAGAAGTTTGTCAAGTGGCTCAAAAATGAGGATCTACCCTTGTTAAGAGGCATTGATATAATATATGATTATATCTAAGCATGACTTCAAGCCTACAGAATCTTAGATATGCCATTAACAAGAAAATCCTTGTACACTTCTTAGTTATGAAAAAATTGCATGTCAGTGAGATTGCAGAAGGTTTCTAATCTTAAAGAGAGGATCTACTGTCTTTGAGAAGTCTTCATAAATATATCTAGGGATGCAATCAAGTCACAAGAATCTTGGACCCACCACTAAGTAAATTCTAATTCCTTCTATACTTCTTGGTTCTGAAAAAAACCCATTTCAGTGAGATTTCAGAAGGTTTCTAATATTAAAGAGAGGACCACACTCCTCAAGGTGCCTTGATAAATATATCTAGGAATGAAATCAAATCTAAGCAATCTGAGAAAATACTTTGACACTTCTTGGTTATGAAACAAATTCCATGTTAGTGAGATTTCAGAAGCTCTCATCTTAATGAGGACCCAACAATATTGGCTAACCAACACCTTGAAAATTTCGTTTAAATTCCACAAATTTGTTATATGGAAAAAGCCTTTCACTCCACTACTATCAGGTATACAGCAATATAAAACTATAAAACAGGTAAAAACCATTTCACACGAAACCAGTTTACAATCCTTATAAAATAGATAGAAACCAGTTTACATGGAATTCACCGTCCTTAAATGGAAGAATAGACACTTAGATCATCAAAGGTATAAAGCACATATATTGTTATGGATGATAATAAATATGCATTTGCTTAAAAATGTGGTGTTGTAAAATTCGCAAAAAAAAATTGACATATAGTGAAAATAAACTTACCAATTGGGTTGACATTGCCCCAGTATTCTTCCTTTTGAGGATGTTCAAGAGGATCACCATATACTTCAGATGTTGATGTTAGTAGAATCCTGTAAAAATACTTCTCTCAGTTCATGCTATGCAATTCCCATCAATGGAACTCCATGGCTAATTTTAAAGAATAAACAGAAAAAACAGACTCAACGAAACATTAAAGAAATATAAAGGCTCTACAAGAACTAACCTTGCTCCAACTCTCTTAGCAAGTCCCAACATGTTCAATGTACCAATAACATTGGTCTTTATTGTCTGTTAAGACAAAGCAAACATCAGGACACAATAACTACCATTAGATTCACTTGTTGCAATGATACAAAAGACCAATCTCAACCACTTCACCAATCTATATGTTTGTACTCCGTCCACATAGAAAAGAGATTCAGTTTTACTTTCGTGCTAATGAGTAAAATTACTTCATGGTCAAGTAATAGAGTACAGTGGAGTAGTTCTAGAGAAATGACAGGTCAAACTCCACTGCACAATAAGTAATTGGCAATTGTGGTTTCCTATAACATTGAGACAAATTAAACAAGACACTCTAGCTGACCAGGAAAATGGCACAAGAAAACTTCATCGTCCATTAGCTAATTTCAATGGCTAGGTTGTCAAATACTCTTATCTTGACATAATTCTACACTATGGAAAGAAAACATTCATAATCATAGTTAATCCAAAATTGCAGAGTAAGCCATAAAAAGCTTAGCTGGGTACATATTTTCAAAATGCCAAGCCAAAGAAAATTTCTTATCCAATCATATATGGTAGTACATAATCAAGTTACTGATCAGATGACCAAAATCAGGAAACAACCAATTAGTATGGAAATGCAGAACGCAAACCTTGACAGGATTGTACTTGTAGAATATTGGAGATGCTGGGCATGCTAGATGATATATTTGATCAACTTCTATCAGTAAAGGCTCTGTCACATCTGTACAAAAATCATGCATCCAAAGCATCAACAGACCTGTAATTAACCAAAATTGGCATATACGTACATACATACATATTACACACATACACACACACACACACATACATACATACATATGTATGTATGTGTGCATGTATGTACATGAAGGCTTCAAAACATGTCAAAGACAAATCAGCGCATAAACTTTAAGTACTTGCACAAAGCATTTTAGAAGCAACCCATATCTAATAATAGAGCATACCATGTCTAATAAGCTCGAAATTTGGATGTCCAATCCATCTCCTAATATTATCCTTTGAACCAGTAAAGAAGTTATCAACTACAATTACCTGCACATCATATTAGATTCAAGTTTAAGTAGGAATCAAAACAATTAGAAATTTCCTCCTCTCTTTCAACTACATGGATTCAAGGTGGCTTAGCTGTTGACCAGTGCTTAATTTATCTAGGAGTGACATTGCCTAACTATCCCTTCTGCAGAAGAACAAAGTTTTTGAAACAATTTCTCCAATTTTAACAGATACCCAAAGGGGCCTAGGATACAGCAACCTCTCTCTGCAGAGACTTTTCCTCTAGCTCCCATGCATGACAGTCTCATATTGACAACTTTCACAATTCCCATTGCAAAGCGGTCTCGATGGTCAAAACTTCAACCTAGTCTCAATTTGTTTAGCTTGAAAAGAGGCTTCCATGCCACATTGAATTTTTTAATCCAAGAAGGTAGTGACTAGTTACAGCTTGGTCAAGTTGGTCAAACAAGTCAAACAGGTTTCCATGTGGCAAAACAAGGTCAGCATTGGACAACATGTTACATGCATTACATCATTAGTTGATTAGAGAGAGAGTTACAAAACCCAAGTGTCAAAATTTCCAAATTCTTCAAGGTGTTATAAAACCAGCACAGTGAGCAAATGACATTGTTGGGGCAATGATGATGTGGCAACACTAGGCAAGAAATGAAGATTTGGAAGGATACCCAGTACAAATCAAGGATAGTTTCAACGTACGTAGGTGTCAGATTTGCCAAAAATTCTAAGGTGTTAGAGATCCGGAGAGCAAGGGGCTAAGTTGACTTTATTAAAGGGAAAAGGTCAATTGAATTAGACATTATAAAGTCAACTTGTTGGAGAGGCCTAACTAGCCATTGGAGATGTCTTGGACCAAGAAGTTAGGAGATGGACCATAAAATAGTCGTTGCGAAGACAAATAACCAACTCAGTGACCAAGTCGAATTGCCCAAGCAAGTCAAATTCATCTTGGACCAGGTTAAGCTACCAAGGAGGACCAAAGAGTGGAAGGAACATTAGGCAACTAAATGCTACTATTTTTCATCTTTGACCATTATGGACCATTAGCAAAGGGAATCAGACCTACTTGTGCATCGTGAACCAAATTCACCCCTTAGTGGGCAAGTTATTCTTTGTAATGTAATATTTTATGAAAAATACTAAGTCTCCAACATGTGGATGACTCATAAAAAAATGTGAGCAGGGAAAAAGCACATGTGGATGACTAGTAAAAAAATATTATTAGGGAAGATGATCTTAATTAATCTATGGTAAGTTATGTAGCCCAACCCCTCATGAATACAATACAATACGATAGCCATTTTAACATGGTGGAGAGAGATTTGAACTTTGTACTTCTCCCTTCCAAGAACAAAGCCTCTTCATAAATTGACCATAGGGTAATCGCCTAGGCACTCAACTTTCATATCTCTACTATCATGTGGCTTTATGACACAATGTTGGGAAGTTTTTGCACATCTCACAACCTTTTCAGGAACATCAAGTGTTATTTATGTCAAACAATGATGTCCTCTCGTCTGTGAGGTCTACATTAATAAGTTACACATTACATTTCCTCCAAATCTCCAACAAGCTCATTATTGACTGAAACCACCTTCAATTCCATTTGTTACATGAGCTCTGACCCTCCTGACCAACTTCAAGAAACCTCACACTAGTTCAAACTTTGCTTCCTAGAGCATAATAGATGTACAAACTTTGTCCATTGCATGAGGAAAGTGAAGGGCCTAAAAATCACACACCACTCACTTGAGGGCATTATTCCACGAACATTTTTAACATATACACTAATATCCCAAAGGGTTAGCTCAATGGGTTGTTGTCAATGTTGTTAGGCATTTAGCTAGCTCTATGCTAGAAGGTGCCCGATTTGAATCTCCCTAGGTTAGGCACATTAATCTACACCAACGGGTTTACTAAGGATGCCATCCACAAATGGGGGAAGCATCCCTTGGGTTCCCCCCCAAGCTCTCCTTCAAGGGTAAAAAAACATCTGCACTATAACCCTTTTGTATCTTGTATAACCATCTTGTATATTTATTATGTCAATTTTTGCTGCATTTCAATACTCATTTTTCCTCTTTAAGAGCTTTGTTATGCACCCCCACTTCTACTTAACTACTTTTACATTGTATTTCCTAGTCCCTTTTACCTATCCTGGTCAGACCCTATATTTTTACATTATTATGCTGACCAGCAAAGCTGCAGCAAATTTCAAATGCAAAATCTCTGTTTCCGTGAAAAACTAACACTGACAAGCTCAGTCAACAACTTAATTTCCAGAGCTCTATTCCCACCGAGGTTTGAACATAGATTATTAACATGGCAATGCCCCATCTCAATCACTAAACCATTCATAAGTTATTAGTTTATGGTACTCATTTCCAATCTATACATTCAAAATTATAATCAAAGGTGCTTTATTGATACAATTACATGTACTCGGTCTAATCATATCCTTGGGGCTCATATTATTTACATTGAGCTTCTTCCCAAAAGACAAACAGTGCACTACAAGATACTTTTGCAGGGCTCCTTCCTTATAAATGGGTGCCCCTGAACTTACATTCTTTCTTATCTACAATATTCTTCTTGAAGTCCACTAATTTCAGGATTCAACAGAAGCAGATGAGATAAATTAAAAGACTAAGCTAAAGCAGCATACCTAGTGCTAATTTCATCCCAAATTAACAGAATATATAAATATACCTCATTTTTACCAGTTTCCATCAACCGGTCTACTAAATGAGATCCAATGAAGCCAGCACCTCCTGTCACCAATATTCGCAGCTTTGCCTGCCAAGACAAAAAAGAACAATATAAACACTGCCTCCATATTACTAGGATTTAACAAGATCCTTTACAGTCACAGAATACCAACTAGAATAAATTATCATTAGTACTAAATTTTCCAGATTTATTGTTATAGCTTATACTCTTGTATTCTTTCAATTAGACATATGGGCAAGCAATATTTTTCAGTACATGGAACATATTGGTCTCGACTATAATGTCCATTAAGGGTATTCCCTGAAGTCGTTGACAGAATTAAATACTGTTTTGGCTTGCATACTTCTATCTGATGTTGATGACTTCCTGCATTTTCCACTTGAAGTAGTTAAAGTTATCTTACTTCTATCAAGTTATGCAATTCTAGATCATTACAGTGATAGCTCATTTCAACTATATGGTATACCAGTAATAATAGCATCCTACTTTACATATGTTTTTCAACATCCTTATTGATTCAGCACCTCCTGGTATTTTTGCTGGTGGCATTGTTGTCATTGATGGCAAAGGAGCAACAGCAAGCATGTATGCTTGTGATCAAGGCAAAGGAGCAGCAAAGGAACAATAAGAGCAGCAAGGTATGTTGCAGTGATGTTTGACAGCAAGAGGTTATGTGGCATGTTGTTGATGCTTGATGAGAATGCAATACGAACATGTGATGCAAAGGGTGATGGTTTGGAACAAAAGAGCAGCACATATCATGGCACAATTGGTGCATGCACAGTTGTGTAAAGAGATGCATTGAGTTATGCTTGTTATAGCTTGCAGAGGGTGCTTGCATATATGTTGTGACGATGTTGATGCTTGCATATGTTTTGTGTAAAGCTGATTTGAAGCCTGGTTTGTTTGAGGAGATCGTTGTGATGCTAGGCAAAGGCAGAGGCATGATCACTCTTCTGATGCAAGGAAAAGCCACAAAATATATTGTGATGCAAGACTATGACAAAGGCAAATGTGTGCAGAACGCTTGCATATGTTTTATGTACAAAGTCCATTTAAAACTAATTAAGACTTTGGTTGTAATATTCAAGGGTGGACTATAGTAATGCATGCTATTTGAATATGTTGAAATTTATTCTATTGGCATGAAGAATGTGGATGCATGTCGTGTAGATGCGGTGAAATTCATTTTTGTATTCTAATATTCAAGAGTTGAGATAGTTTTGGAATTGAAGAGACACCATTGGAATGCAAAGAGACAAGTTTTGTCATTTCAGATTCGTATGTGTGGAATACTAATCACCATCAAAGTCCATTTATAAAATGGTGTGAGGTTGGAAGGATGAATGGTTAGAGAGTTAGAGAGTATGTGAGCTGATTTGAGTCGTTTATCACCCGGCACATATAGAGCAGATGTGAAGCAGATTTGAGGAGAAGAAGCAAGAACAAAGATGGTGGTATGCAGATTTATAGACCAAGTAACCAGCTCACTGTTGTTTCTTGTTTGTATCAAGGGATTGTAGTCTCCTTTCAAGTTGTAGATTGATAAATAATAGGTTGAACCTTGTTGAGGTAGAGCCTCTTGTGGGTTGTAGCCTGTAGAAAACTTATGGGAGTTGGAGCTTCCTCGCATGTTGTAGCTTGCAGAAAAATTGAAGTAGCAGCCTCCTATAGGTTGGAGCCTATAGAAAATCAAATAAAATAAGAGAGTAGAAGCTTGTCTTTGCATCACAACAAAAACAAAGTTGTGGATTTCTCCCTTTATGGGTTTCCCAATGTTGCACTGGCACAATCCTTCTCCCCCCCCCCCATCAAAGGTTCCAAAGGCTGCATCACGTACGGATCCGTGGGGGATCTACCGGTGGAACCGCAGTTTGGAAATCTGAAATCACGAATCGGGCAAATTGAGCCAGTTTATGGAAATCCAAAACCGCACAGACCCGATTCGCGATTCCAGATTTCCAAACCATGGTTCCGCCAGCGGATCGGGCATAGATCCGAGCAACTCCCAAACGGATCAGATGCCCGACAGGCGATTCCGCGAAGGCCGACCCAATTTTTTTTTCTTTAACTTGAGTTGGGGATGTGTTTAAGGTGAGTTAGGGAAATAATATATGGGGATAAAAGTCATTTCCTCAATCTTTAAGAGAGGAGTAAATAAGGGCTTCCATATACAAGAGCTAAAGAGGTAAGTGCAAACCCCAAACTCCCTCATTTTTTTGTCATTGTTGTTTGTATTTTCTCTCCTCCCTCTCCTACTCTTTCCCATTCATTCTTCTTGCTCATTTCATTACACATTGTCCATCTATAATCATATTCGAAAATGCAGTTCTTTTGCCTTCTATGTATCATTCCACTTTTGGTTTTCATGATGGTAAGGAAGGGTAGGAATAGAAGGGAAGAAAATCAAGAGGATAGTGGTCCCCATATGAGTGACCCAATTTCTGATGTGGAGGAAGGGTTTGAAGAGGAAGGGGATGAAGAGGACACTACAATGCAAAAATGGAAAGTTGCATTGACACCCTTGGGAAAAGGTGGTGGAAGCTACAAGTATTTGTGCCCTCATGGTTGTCATGGAGGAAAACCATATAGTGGTTAATATGCCCATGTGAGGAGGCATATTTGTGGGGTGTTGGAAAGTGATGAGAAAAAGGGTGTCGTGGGGATAGAAATTTGCCCTAAGGTTTCACCTGAACAAAGAAGAAAATACATTCAAATAAAGGAGGTTGCACAACAAAAAACCAAGAAACAAAAAAATCATTTTGAATCAAGTGCAACCTCTAGATTTGGTAGTTCATCTCCTCATGGTACTTTTGCAACCTCAGGAAGTAGAATAACAATAGGGGATTTCTTTAATGTTGTTGGGAGGGATGGGGTGGATGGAAAGAGAGTCTGATTTCTTTGTGCTTGCGGTGTACCCTTCAATGTGCTTTGCTCTCCCTATTCGCATGATATGGTTAAAGACATCAATGAAGCCCTAAAAGAATACAAGAGCCCCAACTATGAGAAAGCTAGAATAGTTTTATTATAAAGAGAAAAAGCAAAGGTTCAAAGAGCTTTGACACATTTTACAAATGAGTGGGTGGATTGGGGGGTATCCATTATATCAAATGGGTGGACAAATGTTAGAAACCAACATTTGATAAATGTTCTTGGTGTTTCTACTAGTAGTGCAGTGTTTATTGCATGTCATGACTCCTCCTCCATCAATGCAACTTCCCAAAACATTGCAGACCTCCTATTGCAATCAATCAAAGATGTAGATTCTAATAATGTGGTTCAAGTGATAATTGATAATGCAACAAATTGTAAGGCAGCAAGAAAAATTATTGAGCGTACTCATCCACACATATTTTGGTATGGGTGCTTGGTGCACAGTGCACACATTGAACCTTTTGATGCATGATATTGTGAAGCATAAAGAATGTGGATGGATTAATGAGCTTTACAAGAGAGGGGAGAAATTCATTAAATTTATCACAGGGCACACAAGGGTAAACTACTTTTATGGCACTTACTCCAAATTGCAGTTGCTTAAACTTGCAAAAACAAGATTTGCAAGTTATTACCTCACCTTTAGGCAGCTAGTGAAGGTGAGACAAGCTTTAACGAATATGGTGACCTCTAAATCATGGGATGACATTAACACTGATAGAGATGGTGCTAATGTAGCCAAGGATACTATTCTTGACGGTACTTTTGGTCACAGATTAAATATGTTTTGCAATTTACGAAACCAATTTATTAAATGATCAAGTTTGCAAATTCAAATCAACCAATAATTGGGGAGGTGTCTTAGCAAATGGATAGCATGTTGGGGCAGATTAAAGGCATTGTTGAGCCTAGAGATATCACCTTGTACAATTATATTCGTTCAAAGGTGGAAAAAAGATGGGAAATGCTAAACATTCCATTGCATTCCTTAGCATATGTTCTAACACCAAAATACTATCATCCATCATGGCTTTCAACACTAGCACTGGGGGGGAGTAGGAGAAAACCACACCTAGATCCAGAGATTCTATTTGGTTATATGAAAGCATTGGATAAATTAGTCCCTAATAAGGAGTTTTCCATTCTACAAAAACATTTGAGCAACTATATGCTTAACACTGATCCATTTGGGAGCATGCATGCAACTAGAGATCGAGAGAATTTATCTTCTCGCAAGTGGTGGAACATGCATGGAGGTGTTACTCTACTTCTACAAACTTTGGCATTACGACTGCTATCATAGGTGGTAAACATTTCTTCTACAAAGATGTGTTGGAGCTCTTATTCTTTCATCCACAGTGTTAAAAGGAACAGGTTAAATTATGACCGAGCAAAGAGCTTGGTTTATGTTCACTACAACTTGCAACCACTGTCCCATTACTGTGGCAATGCAAAGACTAATAAAGAACTTAAGGTTTGGGACAAAAATCCAAAGGAGACCAATTTGGAGGATGGAGTGATGCAATTAGAGCGATTGCAAGATGCTCTTATCCAGGATGATGATGATCGAGTTGAGATGCCACCCGCATTCAGTCCCATGGTTCCAAGGTTCCATGATTCAACACCAACAACAAGGGCTTCATATTCATTAGTTCCAGTGCCACAACTTCCATGGCCACCATCTTCTTCACTACCACCATCTTCTTCATTGTCAGCACGTGGAGGCTCACGTGCTATTCATGGTGGAAGGAGGAAATATTAGTAGATATATTCACAATTTACTACTTTTGTCATAGATTAGACTTGTAGCCCTATTGTGAATTTGAACTTTTCTATCTTACTCTTCCTAGTATACTGTGTACTTCAGTCTTGGTGGTGGTGAAGTGGCCTATTTTGTAAACACTACTATTTGAATTTTGGACATGACTCATGTTGACAGTTGCTCACTTGCTAGATAAGTTACTTGAATGTTTGATGAATTTATCTTCTAAATGTTTTATGTTTTATGATATGCTTAAAAATTTAATGTATGTTTGTAATTGTTAGAATCTAGATGGTTGATGCTCGAATAATTAATAATTGATGTACAATGAAACCACATATGCCATATCTATCTTGAATTATGTAAAAATATGCATGTTTTCATGTCTTCTACAACTAATTTGGTATTTTGGATGTTTTTAATATAAATGCAAAAAATAAAATATATATATATAGTAGACGCTTCGTTTCCTAGATTTTTGAGAATATTTTTGAGAAATGACGCTTCCACGTCACCACTTCATGTAACATTGGGGTTTCCACTTATATTTGGTGTCTATATGTGTTGCTATTATGTGTTGATATGATGTTTTGGTTTACTTATTACTTGTTCGCATATGAAATTTGTTGGTTGTTATGTGTTAATCTGCTCATTTAGTGTTTCAGTTAATCAGTTAAAAGAAAAGAATTTTAATGTACATGAATATATTAAACTGATTCACCCCCCCTCCCTTTCAGTTTAGTCAAGTTTTCATCATTTAGCACCATGGAATTGAGATAAAAGATTCTTCTAAATAAAGTAAGAAAACATTAGTCGGTAAAGGTTCCATGTTAATAAGATTTGCACTCACATTTAAGCCGTATGCATTCCCTTATTATTTCTTTGTTGAAGAACCTGATTCTTGTATTATTAAAAAGGGATGCAGATGCAATATGCACTACAAATGTAAGAATAATTGCATAAGAAAAATGCAGTTTACAATTCTATGTTGAGTCGTGACAGGAGTAACAATAATTTAAATTAATAATCCAAGGGAAAAAAAAATACAGAAATCAATGCAAGAAAGCGGTATATTGGAACTGGCAACCTCTGTCATAAGATGAGCCCCTACCTGAGAGAACTTAGAGTAACGTAATGGAGAGGGAGTTGGAGGAGGCCTCGTGATTGTCTGAGAAGTGACAGTTCCACCCCCATTAGAAGAAACCGAAGCCATTATTTCAATGCTTTTTGACCTGCATGGAAGAAGCAGATATGTAAATGGTTAGCTGGCTTTGAACAATGTAAAAATGGTAAACTAATGCACCCATACGCAATGTTGCTGACATCGACATCAGGATAAATCAGTCAAAGTCCATAAAAGCAAAAAAAATCAGGAAAATCAGGAAAATATCAGTAAAAATCAGCAATCATCAGCAAAATTCAAAAATAATAAAAGAGAAAAAGAAAAATCATTTTTTCAATTTTTTAGCCTCGAAAATATCCACAACATCAAATAAATGCGTTGCCATATAAACAGGAAAACAAAATTAATATGTTTTCATGATATTATCATGATGTTTGCAACACAACCTATATGCAGTTCCATAATTGGAAGATGGCATTTAGTGGAAGAGTTTATTAACTTGTAAAAGGTTTGCCGTCACTTGTGATTAAAACATTATAAAATGAAATCAGGCAAAATATGTTTGTTCTGATAAAATTTAGCAATTAACCAGGAATGAAAATCAATATATAGTTTCAATGTACTGTTAAAATTAAAACCAAAGAGACTCGAGATAACGATGAATGAGAAACAGTTACGCTGTAGTTATCCTGACAACTGAGCTTAAAGTGGCTTTCCTCGACAACATATAAAGTAAGTTTGAGTAATAGTTCATTAAGGGAGAATCAGTTCAGAATCTTTTCACGCCCATTACTAGGATCATTGGTAGCATTTAGCTTAACCCAGACAAAGTGAATCCTTTATAGCGAGTAGTGGTGGGATAAACTATTCAGAGTAAAAAAAATTATTTGTGGTTTAAAAATGTCAATGACAAGTTCCACAAGAACTGTATATATGTCTGTGTTTTCAACAAGGCATTTGCCCTGTGCTGAATTTTTCAAGCAAATCCATAAAGTTCAAACGAGCAGATCAAATGACTCAGCAATTCCCCTTTAGCAACATTAGTCATAATTGCAAACTAATTCCAGGGATTTTTCAATAGCTATTAAGTGCAATGTAACTAGCAACATCGATACATCATAGCAAACACAGGTCCAATTTCATTGGAATCAATCAGCTTGCATTTAAAGCAGATCAAACAAATCTTACAAGTTGTAAAGCTCTGCAGCTGGTCATGAAAACAAGTTTCCCAAAAATGAATTCAAGTGAATTCCAACACGATTGGGCTTTACTTTCAATATAGGCACAAGTTGAAATTCCACCCTAGGAAAGCAGGAAAATAAAGCATGCATATACTCAAAAGATGTAAATGCAATCTTCGTATTTAGAAGTAAATTCTATGCCTCAAATTTGCAATGTATAACTAGTACTTAACACACTCCAGCACTATAGATCCACCTAAGAAATTGGCTCACGAATAATTTAGAACAAACTAGTATCAAGAAGTGTCTAGGAGCCACTGGGGTGTTGGTTCACTGGGGAGGCTGACAGAATGTTAAGCAGTAGACCCGGATTCCGTTCTCGATGTAGCGTGCCTCCCTACATGGGATGAGTTTCAAAGGAATGAGAGTGGATATGAGTCCCAAGCACTTTTGGGCGAATAGATGCCCCAACCCTCGAGGCATGTTTCTTAAGCACTTCCAAAACAAAGTGTACACAAAAAGTAAACATATAACTTTACATCGAAGCTGGAGAAAAAGCTAAAATAGAGAACCGAATTCCTACTGTTACCATCATTTAACTTAGTCTGGGTAAATCTGTCATATGAAAACAGTCAAGTTAAATCTTAAGTCAAGAAATGAAAAATGGAATGATTGAAAATTAACAAACATTTTTTCAAGGGTGATCGTTTAAATCAGTAGAAACTGATCGAAGACATGACAATAGAATGAACTAGTAAAATTTAAAACGCATTATGATGAACAAATAAAATACCTTTGCAATTATGGGGACGGAAACAGTAATGAAACAAAGAACATCAAGCACAGCAACACAGGCACGATAAACTTAAAGTAGTGCAATAACAACAGAATAAATTGCGACAAGCTCAACTTAAAATATATAACAGCGAATCAAAATTAATATATTTAACAGAAGGGCAGAAATCTTCAGACCTTACATTTTCAGTCGAGGCAAGCAGACAAATATGAAAAACAGAGTTTTCTTATAAAAAATAATGAATAGAGTTTAAATCCTCGGATCAAAAACCTTAATTTAGCTAAACGAAGAACAAAACTTTCAAAAAAGCGTCGCAGTGAAATCAAACTAATAAAAATAAAATTTCACTCGAATATAATCATTCCAGCTCTTACTAAGCCAAAAAACAGATACTTCCGATAAAATTACCAGCAAATTTAGACGGCCGATCGAACGGTAAACGCGAGTGCTTCCTCTCCCGATGACAAAGACGCACCTTAAAAGATTATATTGCCTTAAATAGAAGAAACGAGATGCCTTTCTCTGCGATCCCGGTATTCGAACCAGGAGAAGGACAGATCGCGGGTTCCAAACCCGCCAACTACCAATGCCTTCCTTCTACGCAAATTGTCCCTTTCGGGAATGCGGACGTATTACCTTACGAAAATCGACGATACCCCTGCTGGCATGCACCCCGACCTACCGTTACAGCGCGCAATTGGAAAAAAATTACACTCTAAGCTTAGTACTACTCGATGATGCCGTCGTATGCAAGAAATTTATATGGGGGAGGCCACATTGGCAACTAGCGCTAAATATGGAGGTACTTGGGACATTCTTGCCATTGGAGCTTTTATTCGTGTGACAGTCCATTTGGTGCACGAAATAAGCGTGGGTTTAGCAGGATGCCCTCGCTGTGCTGGCACTCACATCTTGATGCTGAGCTGATCACCGAATTTTCCTTTTATTCCTATCCTGACGTGGTCGGGTTGGGAGTCCTATACTTACGAGACATGTTCTTGTTTTTTATAATCTTATTTTATTATAATTTTAAGATGGTGGAGTTTGGTCTCACATCAAATTAGCGAATAAAGTAATTGGATAATGTGTAAAGTGGCCATTTTTATTTTTTTATTATTATTATTATTTATTTTATTTTATTTTTAATTTAATTTTAATTTAATTTAATTTTGTATTTATTGTTTTTTTAATTTAATTTATTATTTTATTTAATTTTTTTAATATGAATTTTAATTTAATTGAATTTTAATGTAAATATTATTAGTTTATATTTTTTATTATTATAAATTAATTGGTTTATATTTTTTATCATTAGAATTTAAGATTGTATATTTGTATTACTTAATTGCTACATTTTTATATTATTTAATTGTTTGTCTAGATCATGTCTAATGATGAATCATATTGGGTGGTTTGAAACACGTTGATTAAATGAATATGATTTTACCAAAAAAAATTATTATTAAAACAATATGAATCACACAATCCTGAATTGAGAGAGTAAAAAATAATATTAAATTGTGATAATTTTGTTAAAAATAAAATATTTATAATTAATGGTTTATAAGATTTATTTAAGTGTCATAATCTCGAGTGTTCCTGGCATATATGGGAGATTCAATAGATTGCTTTGTTAAACTAGACAATGACATATTGGCTGAAGGGATCACCATATTTGTCCGAATATGCATAGAAGTGGATCTCAATGAAGGTTTACTGGACAAAAATATGAGGGCAACGAATTTCATCAACCTTTGGATTATGAAAACATCGCTTTTAGGTGTAGAACATGTCAACAACTAGGGCACCTTCAGAATTTGTGTCCTTCAAAAGGGGTGTACAACACCCGAGAGCAAAAGAAACCTGGTTTTGGATGGAAGGACCTGAAGCCTGCTTCAAGCTCCAAGAATTATGTAGATCATAAGAAGGGTTGCACTCAGCAGTAGAAGTAGTCCACTGACAACTCATCTTCTCCATATCTAGTTCGACACCCAGTGGCTTTGTCTCGCCCCTCTGTAAAGGGTACCATGGCGAAAAAGGTCAATGATAAGGATTCAACAATGATAATGTCGACAACCAGTGGGAAAAATCACACCCATGAGTTCGACCACTTAGACAATGAGAAAGAAATAATAGTTAGGGAAAATTCGTCAATTATAGAGCTCCTTTAAAATATCAAGGATTTGACTCCACCTTCGATTGTGACTGATAACTCTATAGGTTGGACTAACGTAAGAAAGAGAAAGGGTAAAAAGGAAAAACCCATGAGTCAATCTGGTATGCAACACCAGAAAACCATATCTGACAACTCAGCTTCTCCATATCTAGTTCAACACCTAGCGGCTTTGTCTCATCCCTCTGCAAAGGGTACCATGGCAAAAAAGGTCAATGATAAGGATTCAACGATGATAGTGTCGACAACCAGTGGGGAAAAGAACACCCATGAGTCTGACCACTTAGACAACGAGAAAGAAATGATAGTTAGGGCAAATTTGTCAGTTATAGAGCTCCTTTAAAATATCAAGGATACGACTCCACCTTCAGTTGTGACTGATAACTCCGTAGGTTGGACTAACGTAAGAAAGAGAAAGGGTAAAAAGGAAAAACCCGTGAATCAATTTGGTATGTAACACCAAAAATGCAAAAGAGTTTTTGTTGATACTCTCTAGTATCCTGGTGTAAAATGTTTTTTTTGATATCAATAGAATTAAATTTACAAAAAAAAATGTCATAACCTTCAGTGAGAAGTGAGAAATCTATATTTTAAAAAGCATGGTTTTGGATGATTATACCTAATACTGAAACTATGTAAGTTCCCTGAAATAATTTTTCAAAAGTTTTTAATTTTAGGTTGTGGATTTTAGAAAGGTGTTAGTAATGCATAGTGGAAAGAAGGGCTATTGAGAAGTAGCCAAAAAAAAAAAAACCATGTAGACCATGTTTTCACCTAGTATGTGACATAATGGTATTAGTAATACTATAACAATCATGGTTTAGTGTTATGGAGCAAATGTAGAGTGGAGCAAGATATGATTGGAAAATGTTTGTAAGACGTTAGGGATTTCGAGGATCTTTGTTAACTATTTGGAAAAATGTATGAAACACTATGAGGAAGTACACAGTGTTTGAATAATGTCAATAAGAAAGATTTAGTTTTTGCATGCATGGTGAATTTTCAAAGTTTGATGAAGCCCTATTAGAGAAAACCATCATTGTGGAGGTGGAGAGCTCAAAGACTATTCATGATGTCAAGATCAAAACTAAGACCAGGGAGGAGATATTGCTTGATCAGTGGTAATGAATAATATATGCCACATTTTTGGAAAGTATTTGCACCTTGGCATAACATTTAGCGAGAATTAACCTTTTTTCTAATATTGTGTCTTCTTAGAGGCATTCTTGGTGGAGGAATTACTTCTTTAAACGCTTTGCATATTACTCCCACCCAAGGCAATGAAAATGGAAAACCTTGAAGTCTAGGCCCCTTAAAGAGGTTGTTCAAAACAAAACCTCCTTCCTTTGGATTTCAAGACTCCTCAACTAGGGTCTTTCATTGTCAATATATTAGAAGACAACCCAATTTTAAATGTGCACATGTTGAATATTAACAAGTACTTGTGACTAGAGGGTTTAAAACAAGGATTGAATGGCGTTGGGAGTCATGGTTTTGAAGGTGTTTTTGACTAGTTTCTTAGTGGTATGACAGAATGGAGGAGTTAGAGTTGGCTAACTTCTTGGTTAGTCCTAGTCACATGAACATTTTTGTCTTCGATGCAGAATTTAAACAGTCTAGGGTGGCCACAAATAGACTAGGTGGTTACCCAATTAAGGTTACAGTAACTTCAGGAGGGCATACAACAGAGGAGCTTCATTTTGTTGGCTAGGTGTCTGGAGTTCAGGGGACAAATTTCATTGGTGTTTCACCTTTAGCAAGTCTAGGATTTACCACTTCTAGGGTCAATGGAGGAGTTTTAGTCTAGGTGGAGTCGTTGGGTTTTAACCTATTAGAACCCTCTTTCTCTAATGGTTTTAGTTTTATTGCTCAAGGTGCGTCTTTGATCGGATTTCAAGATCCATGGTTTGAAAATTCTTTGATCATTTTTGGGGGTGAAGGGGCTTACATTTTTCATCCATGGAAGGGGGTATTCACACATTGGCTTGAGGTAAAGTTTTAGAGGCTGAATAGGTGGTGGAAGCTTTTCAGCTAGCCATAAGCAGTTTTTTTGAAATTGTTATTGGAGGCAAGGGATGGTAATGAGCACCTGCTAGGGCCTTTAGATGGTGGAGAACATGTCAAGGAAGTGGGTGGTGAGGAAGCCTCTCACTCACTTGAGAAAGACTCAACGGGCTCTGGAATGGAGCCAAGAAAGAATAGGGTTCTAAAAAGTGCAAAAAACCTTGCTGCATACAAACTTAGTCTGAGGGGCAACGTGAAAATGGAGCAAGTGGGATCCCTAGTGATTAGGTCTCTAGTTGGAAGGGTCAAAGGGCGTAAATTCAGCTTAGGGACCTTGTAGGAGTGGCTCATGGATAAACTTTCCCCAAAAGTATAAACCCCTCCTAAATTGTTTATTATGGCTAAGGGTTGAATTCAGATATCCTTCGACAGTCATGAGGAGGCAGATTATATAGAAAATTATGTTTGGTCCATTAATTCAATGCATTTTATTTTTAAATTATGGAATCTGCTATTTGATGAAAATCGTGAGCATATTGATGTTGTCCCCATTTGGATTTGGCTGCCCGTACTGCCATCCAATATGTGGAACGATAAGAACCTCAAAGATCTTAGGAACAGTATTGGGACTTTTTTTAAGTGGATTATTCATTTATGGAGACCGAGGATATGTTTATGGCTAGAATCATCTTGTCCTTGGATTTGCGCAACAAGTTGTATGAAATCGTAAACATCGGCAAAGGATTTGAGTGGCTCTAAGTGCTTGATTATGAGGGAGTTCTATTTCAATGAAAATGGTGTCACAAATATGGACATATTGTTAGTCATTGTAACCTATCCTTCAAAAAAGGCTCAATGTAGGGGGAGTTCAAGAAAAAAATGAAGGTGCATCCACAATTGAATATGGGGATGTGCTCAAAGGATGGGGTTGCAGGTCCTGTGGAGGGGAGTGTTGAAATATGTAACTAGGTTCGGTCTTTATAATGGCATATGTAATCGTGATTTTATGTATTTATTGAAAAGAGAAAAAAAAAAATTGTTAGGCATGGGTTTCATGCTCAAGGGAAATTTATTTTTAGGTCAAGCACCCATTGAGTGCTTTTAGGTTTGTCATAAAGTCAATTGAGTCATTGTCATGTATTGAATACCCATTTTGGCATGCTACATATTGTAAAGAAAAATTTGATGAGTCAAAATAGAGTCAAAAGACCCTCCAAGACCTTCTCATGGCACAAATATCAAGTTGGCCTATGTGAATGGATAAGTCGGCCTCAAGATAGAAATTTGTACCCCTCACAAGCCTATAAATAAGAAGGAATTCAACCTCATTTCTACACTCACTCAAGTAAGTTTGATCTCCTGAAGATAGAAGCTGGAAAAGGATAAAAAAGAAGAGAAAGAAGATCAAGATCGAATTTTTTGGGTCTCTCTCTCTCTCTCTCTCTCTCTCTCTCTCTCTCTCTCACACACACACACACACACATTAAGTTTTCTACAGTTTTTGGGCTAGATGAAATTCTGAAGCTACATCGAAGTTGTGAAATTGTAAGGACGAATATGTGAAGCTGCAAGATTGAAGTTGTGAAGTTACAAGGTCAAAACTATGAAGTTGCAAGATCGAAGTTGTGAAGTTGCTAGGTCAAAACTACTGAAGTTGCAACAAGGTCAATGTTGTGAAGCTTCTAGGTCGATGTTGTTGAAGCTGCTAGGTCAAAGATGTAGAGTTTTTTGTCGGGGTCAAAATCCTTGGAGAAGTTGTTGGAATGTCGAAGTTTGGTGTTGGAATTTGTGTAAGGAAATCTCATCAAGAAGGAAGGATGACTTGGTCTTGGAGGGTCTTGGTTGTTGACACCTAATCCTAAGGAATTGGGTGAGATTGTATTTTAGTAAATAAAGAATGCCAAGAGACATTGGGACGTGAATCCCAATATTCTCACCTCCATGTATAAGTACACACACAATCTCCATCTAATGCATCTTCAATTTTGCGGAGTTACCTCCTAGTCTGACATGGTATCAGAGCCAATCCCATTTTTGGCATTCCTACCTTTGGTGTAACTCCCTCATGTTTTGCATTTATTTGCAGGCTGCCATTGTGCATTCAGTTTTAGTGCTCCTGGCATTCAGTTTCTTACTGCTCCTGCCATTCTGCAATTCTGGAATAATTCTACGTTTTTTTTAACTGCAAATTCTGCCACATTTTTATCTGCGCATTCATTTTTTACTGTAAAAATAATTTTTACAATTCTCTGCACATTCAATTTTCCTGTGCAAAATAATTTTTCGCTCTCACCTCACATCCCAGCACCCAAATCAACGCTCTCCCTCACATATCTCATGCACTTTGCCTCCCCTCGGCCTCCCGCTCACCCCTCACGGCCCTCCCACCCCTCAGCCTCACGCTCACAGCTCACAACCCCTCAACCCCCTCACATAGCTCATGGTCCCTCGGCCCCCGCCCCCTCACCCCTCATAGCCCCCGTCCCTTCACACAGCTCATGGCCCCTCGACCGCCACCCCCTCACCCCTCACAGGCCCCGCCCCCTCACACAACTCTCCCCGCTCAGCCCTCCCTCCCCACTCATGGCCGCCCTCCCCACCCGCTCCCCCCATCCCCCTCACCTCCCCTCCCCTCCCCTCTCACAGCTACTCGGCCCTCCCCACCCGCTCACCCCTCCCAACCTACCCTCCCCAACCGCGCCTCCCAACCCACCCTCCCCACCCACTCGTTCCTCCCCTTCCCCTCCCACACAGATTCTCTCTGCATTTTTTTTTTTTTAATTTGACCTCTTATTCTGAATTTTTTTTACACAGTTTGGCCTCCCCTAGAAAACACGTGCCCTGGTAAAAACCTCCCCCAGAAAATACCTCCCCTTGTACAAACTTTCCCCGGAAAACACCTCCCCTAGAAAATACCTCCCTCAGATAATACCTATGTTTTCCCCATAATTTTTTACAAAAAAAAAAAAAAAAATTGCAGAATTGAAACCAAAATTGAGTTTTTACCGTGACAGCAAAGTATTTTTTTCAAAAGAATGCATTCTCTCATATCTACTATAGGATTTTTTCTCTCCGGAAAGGAGAACTATCCTGAATGGTCTTGGAAAATCAAGCACACTCTCATTTTTAATGAGCTGTGGAGAGGAATTTGTGAAGGAGAAGGAGACCTTCCACCAACAAAGCCCAATTCAAACAAGGAGATCGCCATTTGGGAAAACAAGAACTGCAAGGCCTATGCCTTGATTGCAGCTTCCGTAAATGAAGAGGTGAGTCGCCATATTACACCATTTTTGAATGCCTATGAAGCCTTGAGCAAGCTAAAAGAACTCTATGACTCACATTCAGAACTTGAAACTATTCAATTAATGATTAAGTTGTTCAGGCTTGAATGGAAAAATGATGATCCTCTTGCTTTAGCTTCAGAAGTAAGATCTATCATGCATGACATTAAGAACACTGGTGTAGAAGTTGATATACCTCTCATAGCATATGTTAAGGCATTGTATCCCACTTACTCACATTATCTTGAGTCCTTGCAAGCAAGTGGAAACCTCATGAAAATCACCTTTGATTCCCTTGAGAAAAAGTTTGCAGAAAGAGAGAAGGATTTTGGAAAGATGACAACCCCTCCGTCTTCTGAAGAGGCTATGTGCTTTGCACATAGAGAGAAGAGTCATGCTCAAGATTCTTCCAGAGGAAGAGGTGGCCGAAGAGGAAGAGGAAGAAGAAATTTCAGAGGAAGGGGGGCAGACAAACTCAAACTGAAAAATCTGATCTTCATTGCATACACTGCAATAAAGACTGGCATGATGCATCTACATGTAAGCTTCCTTGGGATAAAATTGAGCAGCAAAGAAACCAAGAAAAAGGTAAAACTCGTGATAGAGACAAAGGTAAAGCACCTGAATCCGCTCATTATGTTGTAGCACTTTGTAACAGTGGAGTAAATGAAGATGTGTTTGATGTTTCATTTACTTCTTGGAGAAATGATTGGTTGCTAGATTCAGGAGCAAAATATCACATGACATTTAGAAAATATTTTTTTGAAGAATTTACTGCCAAAGTTGATGGAGCAGTATACTTCGCAGATAAATCCAAACTCAAGCCATCAGGGCTTTGCACAATCAGGCTTAAGTTGCCTAGTCTTCCAGATCATCTTCTACATGAGGTTCTATACCTCCCTGAGTTGAGGAGAAAATTGTTGTCCTTGGTCCACATCCGCCAGCAAGGACACTCCATTCACATGTTTGATGGCAAGGTTGAGATCAGAAAAGCATCAGATCGCTCACTTGTCATGGAGGGAATAGATGAAGGAAGACTCTTGAAGCTGCAAGGTTCCTCTGCTCATGCACAAAACTTTGCATTCAGTTTACATCATGATGAAGGTACATTCCCATCAAGTCTTTTATGGCATGCTATATTTGGACACTTAAACTATGACAGCCTTAGATTGTTGAAGAAAAATGGTGTTAATGGATTGCCTACAATTCCTAGGAAACTTAAGCAATGTGATGCGTGTATTCTAGGAAAGCATAGCAAACAACCATTTCATGATTCACATTCCAGAGCACATAGAAAACTTGAGCTTATTCATTCAGATTTATGTGGCCCTATGCATGTTTCTTTTGCAAATGGAAATAAATATATGATGACATTTATTGATGATTACACCAGAATGTGTTGGGTTTACTTATTGAAGAACAAATCTGATGCTTTTCAAACATTCAAGAATTTTCATGCATGGAATGAAAATGATGCACAAACTCATATTGACTCTCTGCGTACTGATAATGGAAAAGAATACACTTTAAACGAATTTGAAAATTATCTTTGTCAACATGGGATCAAACATCAAACAACTGTGCCCCATAATCCCCAACAGAATGGTGTAGTTGAAAGAATGAACAGGACAATTTTAAATATGGTTCACTCCATGATGTTTTTTAAAAATGTAAAATTGATGTTTTGGGTTGATGCAGTTCTATGTGCTGTATACATAAAGAATAAGTGTCCTTCAAATCCAATAAGAAACAAAACTCCTTATGAAATGTGGCATGGCCACATTCCTTCAGTAAAGCATTTCAGGGTCTTTGGTTCCACCTATTATGCTTTGATACCCAAGGTACAAAGGAATAAACTTGGTGCTAGAAGTCAAAAATGTATCTTCTTGGAGTATTCGAATACCTCCAAAGGATATCGTCTCTATGATGAAGTCAATAAGAAGTTTGTAATAGAAAGAGATGTCATATTCCTTGAATCTTCCAAGACTGACAATATTGTTGAGAGACAACTTGATCGCCTAGATAGATTCACACATGCAAAGTATTTTCAAGAATTTGATAATCAGATTTCACATCTTGAAGGGGGGATTCCTATACTGAATCAATTTGTGGAATCATTTCCCGAAGCACTCTCTCCCCCACATGAAGAACCAACCACATATGACACCTTAAACGATGTGATTGACAGAATTGAGAGATTGAATCTTGATTCAATTCCAACTCAGTCAAATGAGCAGCCTGGGCCATCTCAAAAAGGTCCCCCCAAACGGCTGACAAAGACACTAGAAAACGTTCGTCCAGATGAATTTGGAAAGACAGGAACAAGAAGTTCCACTAGAAAAAACGAAGGTGGTGTAGATAATTCCGATTCACCTGTTGATATGGATATCGCTTATAACTGTGAATTGAGTTTGTCTACAGATCCTGAACCAACTTCCTTCAAAGAAGCCGATTCTCATGACGAATGGAATGAAGCGATGCAAAAAGAGTATGATGCCTTGGTAAAGAATGGCACTTGGAAGCTAGTTGATCCTCCTTTGGGAACCAAACCAATTGGCTGTAAGTGGGTCTACAAGAACAAGTACAAAGTAGATGTCTCACTTGACAAGCACAAAGCCAGGCTTGTGGAAAAAGTTTTTGCACAAAAAGAAGGGGTCGATTATGAAGAAAATCTTGCTCCCACAGCAAAATGGGCCACCATCCGAACACTTTTTTCCCTAGCAACTCAGAAGGGATGGAAATTCCAATAGATGGATGTAAAAACATCCTTTTTGAATGGAGATATAAAGGAGAAAGCTTTTATGTCCCAACTAGAAGGATTTGTTGTGAAGGGCCAAGAACACGGAGTATGCAAGCTTATAAAATCCTTGTATGGCCTCAAGCAAGCACCGCGAGCCTAGTATGAGAAATTAATTGAGCATCTTCTGAAACTTGACTTCAAAAATTTTGATCTTTATGATGCAACTTTGTTTGTTAAGAAAGTTGGAAAAACAGTTGTATATCTTGTGGTGTATGTAGATTATCTTTTGATGACAAGGAACAATGAGAGTTATATTGCATCCATAAAGAAAGAATTGAAGAAAGGTTTTGAAATGAATGATTTGGGTTATGCTCATTACTATCTAGGTATTGAAGTAACTCAACATCCTAAATTTATATTTCTTTCTCAAAATAAGTACATTGGATATCTTTTGAACAAGTTTGGCATGGATGAATGCAATCCCTTAACCACTCCAATGGAACAAAACTTGAAGCTAACATCCATTGAAGGGAAGGAATTCGAGGATGCAACGAAGTATAGACAGCTTCTAGGAAGTCTTATCTACCTGACTACCACTAGACCAGACATCTCATTTGATGTTGGAATCCTCTCCAGATTTATGCAAAAACCGTGTGAAGGACATTGGTTCGCTGCAAAAAGAGTTCTAAAGTACTTGAAGGGGACTCAAGACTTTGGACTCAAATATAAACAAGTAGGCGATTTCAGCTTGATCGATACTCTGATTCAGACTTTGATGGGGAAAAGGAAACTGGGGTGTCTACTTCAGGTTATACCATGGGTCTTGGATTAGGAGTTGTCTCATGGAGATCACGTAAACAGTCAGTTCCAGTAGATTCCACAACCAAGGAAGAATATGTGGCAGCAGCTGAAGCAACAAAGGAAATTGTGTGGCTCAGAAAAATCCTAGAAGTTTTGTAGATGAAACAAATGCATTCAACACCACTCATGATTGACAATACTTCTGCAATAAAGTTGGCCAAGAACCCGAAGTTCCATGATCGAACAAAGCACATCAATACAAAATACCATCTGATTCGACATCATGTTGAGGCCAAAACTATCCATCTACATCATTGTTCCACAAATGAGCAAACCACATACATCTTCACCAAAGTGCTTGGAAGAGAAAAGTTTGAAAAGTTCAGAACGATGCTTGGACTCACCAACATCCCTTCAGATTAAAGGGGGGAATGTTGACACCTAATCCTAAGGGATTGTGTGAGATTGTATTTTATTGTATTTTAGTAAATAAAGAAGGCCAAGAGACATTGGGAAGTGAATCCCAATAGTCTCACCTCCATGTATAAGTACACACACAATCTCCATCTAATGCATCTTCAGTTTTGCGGAGTTACCTCCTTGTCTGACATTGGTCAAGGGTCATAGGACTTGTAATTCGTCAATTGAAGTTCTATAAGAAGAGAAGGATTATGGTGGGTTTTACTCTCAGTTGGAGAGGTTTTTGCCCTATCTAATTGCCTATATCTTGTGTCCTATTGTCTCATTGTACTTTATGTTTTGGTAGTTGTTTGATGATAGAGAACGCTAATAATAAAGGGAAAGAATAATTTAATCAAGTAAAGTAAAAATACATCACAAGCAGTTATCAAAGTAATAAAAATCACCTGCTCTTGTTGCCCCTATATTTCTCAACATGGTATCAGAGCTAAGGTGACTACATCAAGGAAGGGAAACATGAAGAAGGATACTCTAGGACCAAAGTATAAAGAGATCATCTTGGAAACATCAAGAGCATCAATCATCAATAAGGACTAATCCTCTCGTCATATTGAAAGGGAATAATTAAGAGCATCAAAGAAGACATCAAAACCCTATCTCATCCAAAGAAGGGTTCCACAATTGAAGCATTTTTTGGAAAGTCACACATTCTACAGTCATTATCACGAGGAAGGAAAAGCGAAGCATGTTTGGGTCTATTTTTCTGGGCTATATTCTGCACATGTATGAAGTATTAATACATACTTTTGCAGCAGTAAGTATCAAATTGCAACCACCATCAAGGATCAAGTTTTGTACCAAGAAAGTTATCCTTTGAAAGTCGAAATAACAAGAAAAAAATTCAAGTCAAACAAAGTATAAAGGAGGAAATTTTTTCCATATTCTAGCCACACGGGTGAACTAGGGTTATTTCATAAAAGGTTGAAATTGCAAAACTGCTACATCAAGCCGAAATTTTGAAGAAGGCCTAAAATTTGAGGTTGTGAAACAAGTTTCACTAACGTTGCATTGAAGGAAGAAAAGCAGGAAAAAGTGTTGTCATCATCATCGAGGAATCAATGTGATCTTCCTTTGAGCCAAGGATCACTTTTGAAGAAAGACTTCTTCACCAAGAAGACATCTTCTATTATCTACATCGTCATCAAAATCAAGAAGGCATCAAATTGAAGATTTCATCATCTAGGAATATCTTCACTAGACAAATAATATTTTTTTGATCTATATTTCAATATGCTAAAATGACTTCATATTGCAAGGAGATCAAGAAATTGGTTGGGTCGTCAAACTTTCTTGCATGGAAGAAGAGGATAGATTTGATCCTCATAGAAAATGAAGTTTTTGGTCATGTTAAGGTTTTAATTTTTGAATCGTTGAAAGAAGAAGCTCAAGCTCTACAAGATGAAGATATCAAAATAAGAAAGAATGGCCTCAGACTTTATGAGGGTATCAGAAATAAGAGACCAACTCCAAGAGTTGGGAGAAATAATGTCTGACAAGGAAATGACTATGATAGTGCTCAATACACTACCAGAAGAATGAGGCAACTTAACATCAAGCAAGTTAATGCCTTCGATGAACTATGGTCATTGTGAAAAATCGAAGAAACTAGGCTGAAGGAAAAAATCGATGTAGGATCAAGTGAGCAAGCTCAAGCATTTGCTGCTATGGCTAGAAGAAAAGGGAAGCTTGGGAAGCTTGGTCCTCAGAAAAAGAAGAAGAAATTGTCGAAGGTTTAATGTTATGGTTGTCATTAATATGAGCACTAAAAGAGAGATTTTCCAAAGCTTAAGAAGGATAACAATAAAGGAGGAAGGGAAGAAGCCCATATCACCGAAAAAGTGGAAGAAGCTAAAAATAAGAAATCCAAGGAGGAGGAAGTAAAATATCTCTACTATGATTGAGATAGTCTTTCTCACCTAGTTCTTTTCAAGTTTTTGTTTCAATTTTTCTATTGTAAAGTATAATTATCATGGTAGGATTCATTAGAAGTGTGATATGATGCATCATGTTAGAGATGGAATCATAAAATCACACAATTGAAAGCAAGAGATCATGACATCATCATAAAGAAGCATGAAAGATAGCTAAAATAGAAGTCTATGGCTATCACCTATATAAGGATGTAGCTCTTGGAAACCTCATTAGAAGCATAAGTAGTACTTGTGGGAAAAAGAAAGTCATCTAGTATAGATCTCATCATACATCATTCAAAAAGGAGCATTTGCAGGATGAGGATGATCAAGATCCTCTATTTGAATCTTCATCGGAAGGTTCACCTACTGGAAGAAGCAAGTATCTCGCCGAGAATTTCACCTTGTATGGGATTCATGGAATGATGGTACGAAGTCAAAAGAAGTGAAGCAGGTCAAGGTGATTGAAGTTCTTTCAATTAAAGAAGCTACTGAAGGAAGTCTAGATTACCAAAAGGAAGAGATGATGTATGTATGCGCGTCTTTGATCAAATTGAGTCATGTCATATAGTTGCATATAGCATGGATAAATGCTTCCCCTCATGAGCATGATCAAGAGAAAGAGATATCCTCCTTTGCAAGATGCATAAAGGCATGGTTCATATATTAACTAGATGAAATCAACAAATAAGTCCTCATATGGAATATGATGTGGTTGATAAAAATGAAATAACTATGAATGAAAGTTCCTAAGAAGCAATATGAGAAAAAATTAAGGAGAGATCATGAAAGATGCAACTACTATCACATAGAAAAGGAAATCAACATCTAATAACTAAAATAATTGACCATGACATCTCCATGGAAAAGGTATGAAGACTCCGTAGAAGTCTGGAAAGGAAGATGACCCTTGAAATTTAGTATCTTTTTGGAAATGTGTCAATATGAATGTAGGATGTTGACACAACAAGCAAATGTCATGATGTAAGACCATCAAAAAGGTAATTTGATGTTGATTTTTTATTTTTGAACAATATCTGGATGGGCTAATGCAGGATACCAAAGGAAGAGTTGTAGATGTCATCTACAGTTGATACTCATGTGATGGGATGATAAGATCCTGAAGAAAACATGATGTGGAGAAGGTAGTTGTATGAAGGAAATCCATATATGGATTAGTGAATCACTTTCCGATGAAAGAAAGGATGACATGAATGACATGATTCATGGATGAAAGTGATGGATGGTTGATCCCCTATGAAGAAGCCCCAAAATATGTAGGCTTCATAACAAAGAATAAATCCATGACATTGAAAGAGGGAGTCCTGCAAGCAGTTCTTTGTCCCATGATATCCACCTAAAGAGTTGTTGGAAACAAGTCCCTGATTAAGGGGAGGCTTGGTCAAGTCCCTAGCTAAGAGGGAGCTTGGGTACATTCCTTTTATATGAATAGGTGCATTCCTTCATTGGAATGGGTATATCCTCCCTAGTTGAGATGGATAGGTAAGCACATCATTCTTGTCTTCACTTGGGAAGAAATAATGAAGGATTGGGTAAGAATTTTGCATTTGATACTCTTTGAGGATGTTGTAGGGCATCCAAGATAAGAATAGTCATAAAGGACTGATATTTTTTTAGGGCTAGGAATCCAAGATAGGAATAGTCCTGGTGGAACATACTCTGAGAGAACTCAGGTGGGGTATGTTCCGAGAGAGACAATGATGAGGGTGTCTATAAATCATTGGTATCACCAACATTGATCTCTGATCTTGTGGGGAGATAGAGTTGTTATTCAAAGGCTTTCTATGCGACAATGTTGGATGATATGATGTTATACAGATGGGTTACCAATCTGACACTTCTTATGAGAATTATTCAGATTGAGAATGTCTAAGTACCTTCTATGGATTTTGAATACCTCTCTAGTTAAGAGGGAGTGTTGAAATATGTAACTAGGTTAGGTATTCATAATGGCTTATGTAATTGTGATTATATATATATAATGATAAGAGAAAAATAAATTTATTATTTGTGTTCTTGAGGCATCGGTTTCATGCTAAAGGGAAATGTAACACCCTCCTCCCACATTTATCCAAGATAATCGGTCCACCAGGGTAAACAAGCGTCGAAGAGTTACTATGATATGATTCAACTCCCCAAGTACAATTAAGGAAGTATAACCAACAAGACAAAACCAATCTGACCTTCCTCATATGCTATAGAACCTTCAGGAGCCAACCAACCATTCTAGGTGTTCAACCCCTGAAACAACTTATTGATTGACTGAACTAAAGCCCCATTCTCATTGATGACAAGCCCTCCATGCAGCTTAAATCCTCCAATCGCATGCACAAGCTGGCATCCATGCGATTGCAGACTTTTCCAGGCAATTTTGTGCCAATGGCCTCGGATTCTGAGCCACTTTTCCAGGACTAGGGCCCAGGCCTTTGCCCAAAACTTCATGAAAATTCTAGAAATTATAAATAACAAGATGACAAGGCCTCTAATGAAAAAAATTGAACAAGGACCTGACCTAACAATGCCTCTAATGCAAAAACTTGAACAAGGACTTGACCTGACAAGGCATAGTCATGACAAACATTTCGTCAAACACATCATGAACATGTAATCTACAAGTCATACAAACACATATGAGCATAAGGACTTCATACTTATCTGAGAATCGCCAAGAAGGACTGATGTCATCTCATAATAGTTGCATTACCATATATTAGGTCATGCATTCATTAACATTTCATTTACTAAAAAAAACATGATGAGAGCCATGACTAAGATTTGTCATAAAACCATGCTTATAACTAGTAGAATAACAATGATAGAATAGTCATTAATATCGCATAATAACAAGCACATTTACACATAATACACATGAGGAAAAGAGCTCTTATTAACATATGCAAATGCAACTAGGTTAGGGACTTCCACATACCACGTGACCATAGATTGGGCTGAACCAAATATTTCTTTCAAATAATCACCCCCATGTCATATTCCAAGCATGAACATGGGACTTACAACAAAACCAACTAGGGCTTCCTCAGGATTTACTGCAATCCACCAAGGTATTCCTAGGCCCAAGCCCTAATCTATGCAACCAGACTTTATCGTGTATCCCACCAACAGATTTCTAGGCCCAAACAATAAACATAAACTACATGCTTTACCGTAATCCCACCATATACGGTCAAGGGATCACTAGGCTCTAAACAAGCATGGATGCCTACGAATATATCCACCTAAACCGTGAGGAATTTATCTGTCTCTACTCTCTAGGATTTACCGTGTATCCCACCATAACTGGTCAAGGGATTCCTAGGCCTAATGAGAGCATACTCCTCTAGAATTTACTGTGTATCCCACCATTACCAGTCAAGGGATTCCAAGGCCTAACGAGGGTATACACAACTAGGCTTTATCATGTATCCCAGCATTATCGGTCAAGAGATTCCTATGCCTAACGAGTGTATCCACAATTAGGCTTTACCTTGTATACTGCCATTACCAGTCAAGGCATTCATAGGCCTTGTGATTTTTCCTGAGACCACCTCACTTAGTTTCGAAACCATTCGAAAATCCAACTCAACCAAGTAAGAGAAACCCCATCACACCATGGCTATCTAGAAATGGAAATTCAAGGCTGAAAACCATTGTGACACCTAGAAAAACCCATGCCAATGACAGCAAGAGAACCAATACACACATGCATGTACCATGCATGCCAAAACTAGCAAGGAAATGATACATGCAACTCGATATCTGCAAGTAATTTTGTTGTAGTCGCTTGATCCAACTCTTCCTTACTTGATCTTTGCTTTCCTTTGCCTTATTTTCCCTTCCTTTGCTTTCCTTGATCCAATGCTAGAGTGTTCCAAGAAAGCTCTAAATGTGCAAGAGTATGAGAGCGTAGAGAGAATAGAGGGAGAGCTCAAAACTGAACTGACAAAATCTATGAACTGATCCTTAGAACCCTTTTAATTAATGATGCCTCTATTTTCTTCAATTTCCATTATTTTCCTTAATTTTCCTACTCACATGCAATGTGTGACCTTTCACCTTCCTTTTCTCCTAATTTTTTTTATTTTCATAAATAAATTCCAATTAATGCCTTTTTTCCCTTTCAAAGCCTTTGTCATTGCCTTTGCCAATTTCCCTTAGCCATAATAAACCAAATGAACACCCACACCAACATGTTTTTTCCAACATTCAGTTTGGAATACGTGTCCCATGACCTTTGTCTTATTTTTCCTTTATTAACTTTATTACATGGATTTTTAACTACGGTTTTTACAAGAAATTTATTTTTAGGTCTAGCACACATTGAGTGCTTCTAGGTTTGTCATAAACCTAATTGAGTCATTTTTATGTATTGAAGACCCATTTGGGCATGTTACATATTGTAAAGAAAAATTTATTGAGTCAAAATACCCTCCAAGACCTCATCATAACACAAATATCAAGTCACCCTACATGAAGGGATAAGTCAGACTCAAGATAGCAATTCGTACCCCTCACAAACCTATAAAGAAGAAGGAATTTGACCTCATTTGTACGCTCACTCAAGCAAGTTCGATCTCCTCAAGATAGAAGTTGGAAAAGGACGAAGAAGAAGAAGAAGATCAAGATCGAAGTTTTTGGGCCTCTCTCTCTCCCTTTCATTATGGTTTCTACAGTTTCTGGGCAAGATGAAATTCTAAAGCCGCATTGAAGCTGTGAAGATGCAAGGTCAAATTTGTGAAGCTACAAGATCGAAGTTGTGAAGCTGCATTGTCAAAACTATGAAGTTGAAAGATCCAAGCCTTGAAGTTGCCTCTAGATCAAAGTTGTGAAGCTGCCAAGTCAAAAATTCTGAAGTTGCATCAAGGTCAAAGCTATGAAGTTGTTAGGTCCAATTTGTTGAAGTTGTTAGGTCAAAGTTGCAAAAATTGTTGTTGGGGTCGAAGTTGTTGGAAGGTAAAATTTTGTTGTTGGAAGTTGTGTAAGGAAAGCTCGTCAAGAAGGAAGGTTGACTTAGTATTGGAGGGTCTTGGTTAAGGGTCATAGGTCTTCTAATTCATAAATTAAATTTCTATAAGAAGAGAAGTATTTTGGTGGGTTTTTCTCTCAATTGGAGAGGTTTTCGCCCTGGTTGATCACCTATATCTTGTGTCCTATTGTCTCATTTTTCTTTATGATTTGGTAGTTGTTCGATGATAGATAACACTAATAATAATAAAGGAAAGAAGAATTTAATCAACTAAAGTAAAAGTACATCACAAGAAATTATCAAAGTAAGAGAAACGACATAACTCTTGTTTCCCCCTAGATTTCTCAATAGGGGGGAAATGGGGGTGGATTCATTAGGGTCAAGTCAAATGGAAGCTCGAAAACACTCTATAGATTAACTCGATGGTGGCGGGCTTTCTCCTTGGGCCACTAAATAAAGGACAAACACGATCTCAATACATCTAGGTTCTCCTTCGTCTCTCCCTTTTGTTGCTCTACTTGAAAATTCTTTCTCAAGTTTGGGAAATGATTGAGGTTTTACATTTGGGGGTTTGGGGTCTGAAGCTATGCATATTATTGCTATAGGTTTCTCTTCCCAACTCAATTGTCCTGTCCCATCCCCTTTGATGACCCTTTCCTCTCTAAGAGACTCTACCTTTTCTAGTTGTTTTGGGTATCAAGATGTAGGAGAGATCCTTTATAACGTAAGATCTAGACACGCCTTTCCCACCGTTGAAGGCTAGTATGGTGGTATAAGACAAATTTTCCTCTTCTCCCTTGAGTCCAATTATCGTTGGAGAAAATATACTCTATCCAAAGCAAAAGAGAAATCTAGAGAGGAGATGGTTGTTGGTAGAAAGTTATCGATTATTGGGGCACTTAGAATTGTGAACGCCCAAGGTTTGGTTTCATAATGAAAATTTTATCCTTCAATTGTAGAGGTTTAACAATTTCTTCCAAAAAAATTGTACTAAAGAGGTTGGTTAAGGTAGATAATTCGAATATTATCTTTCTTCAGGGAAGCCTGGGAGCTGGTGAGGTAGTGTCAAACTTGTTGGAATATTTGTTGGTAGGATGGCACTTTATTATCTTGGATGCTCATGGTCGTTCAAGGGGTCTTACTATTGGGTGGGATTCTCGTAAATTATTTGGACAAAATGTTTATAATATATATTATGAGTTGGTGATTAATTTTTTTATTTGGAGATGGTGGCTCCTTTTACTTGTATAAATATATATGGGCCTTATTAAGGCAAAGTATACTTTTGGAACAATTTTTTTGGGTTAAAGGTGATGGAAGTTAAAAATTTGATTATCGGGGAGGGGGGGGGATTTAAATTTCTCCTTGGGTGTTGTCGAGCCTTAGGGGCCTAGGGTCATAATTGACAATATTTTAGATTTCTTTGTTAGTAATCTAGCGGCAAAAAATAGTTTTACATAGAGCATGTAAAGCTTAAACCTACGAGGAGAAATCACTGCATTAGAGAGGATAAAATTGCATAAAGGATTGATAGATTTCTTGTTACTAAAGCGATGGTGGAGCTTTTCAATAAACTTCGATAGTGGGTAGGATTTGGGGGGGGAGTTAGACCATTCACATATTATGTTGGAACATAAAGATCATGGCCCTAAGCCTTAGAGTCCATTTATATTAAGCTATTCATGGATAAAAGATGAAGAGTTCGTCGATTTATTAAAATATGGTGGATCCCCTATGATCCAAATATTGGATCTTCGACCACTCAACAATTTGAAGAAAACCTAAAGCGTGTTAAGAGTAAGGCTATGGCTTGGGCTAAGATGAAACACGGTAAAGAGGAGGATCTCATGTACATTTAGAGGGAGACTCTTGTTGTCTATGATTCTGGAGAAGGGGAATTCCTAAATGCGAAATCAAGGGAAGCTCTGGTTCATTTGGAATTCCGTAGAGAGGTCATCCTAGAGGCATAAGAAGCTTCTCAGAGATTGAAAAGCAGAGCAATTTGGCTTCAAGGAAGGGGCGAGAACACCAAATCATTCCAAGCTTATGCTAAGGAAGGAAGTTGTTCAATACAAGATGGAATCTTCAAGATGGGGAAGGTAGGGAGGTCTCAAATTTTGATGGCCTTACTTCCTTAGGAAGAGATCACTTTCAAAATCTATTTGAGGAGTCTATTAGGGCTAGTATTGCCAAATTTATTAGAGTGGCACAATTATTCCCAGGGTATGTGGATGATGATGACAACAAAGCCCTAGTGGAAGATGTCTCAAAAGAGGAGTTGAAGACTATAATGCCTAGTTTTCATAGATATAAAAGTCTTGGGCCTGGTGGGTGGGGGATTGAGTTTTTTTAGGGGTTTTTTGAGCTTATTGACAAGGTTGTGTTATGGCCATTGAGGAAGTCATATATGATGAACACTTCATATTTTATCACAGACCTTACGTGGATGAAAATAATTCTCAATTTTAATCACATGTCTACAACTATTTATTTTTCATATATAATTTTGTCAAACATATTATGATACTCTTTTTGGATCCTTCAATGTTGTTTCTCTTATATTTTTTGATAGACTGTAGGTAACTTTATCCATTTTTTGGACTATTACAAACCCTCGTGGTCAAATGATATACATTTGTTTATTTGCTAGTCAATTTTTCTCTCTTTAGCCACTAGATGGATTTGGGTACGTCGAGTTGAATACAAAATTGTTTGTGTATATGTAAAATTTAATTTTGTTTACCATATAAAGGAAAAGCGGTTTTTTCCCTCGAAAGACAAACAAACAAACAATCAAGTACTTGTGACTAGTTATCAAAAACATATTTTTGGTTTGTTAAACCAATGGGTTTCAGACTTCATCAATGCTTATTGAAAGAATTAATTCCACTAAGAACACAACACAATTAGAATATTTATGCTCCACAGACTTCTTTAATGTTTTTACCATATTATTGAAGATTGTATGGAGAATAATTTTTGTAGGAATTTACATGGTAAGTTCTTTAGATCAAACACCAAAGGTCACCGCTCACATATCAGTACACCAGTATTTGACGTGGTTAAAACCCTCGAAGAGGGAAACAATCCACGGCCTGAGCCAACGCGGCCACTTCAGGCAATTTATTAATATAAAGAAAGAAAATTTACATAAGATTCTCTCATAAACAGTTACTGGACAAATGACCCTCATATCATACTCCCGTGGGGAAGACAATTTTTTCTCACCTCCATCCCATCTTTCGATAGGACCCTGACAATAAGTTTATTGTTTTGAATGAATGTTAGGAAGTTTGTCAACCCATTATTTCTTTTATAATTATGGTCCCTTGCTCACATCTAACAACCTTTTAGCAAGTTCATTTCCCATGCCTTGCCATGAATGACAAGGAATTCAATGAGCCTTTTCGCATGGAAATATCACACCTCCATCTTGTTTCTATTTCCACTTCAATTTGTTGTCAACACTATTCTTACACATAATTGGCATGTTCAATCCATTTTTGTAACACACCACCCCACATTTACCCACTTTTGCAAGCCCTCCACGTAAATGTGAAGAGAAGCGCCACTATGACATGACCCGACCTCCAAATTCCAATTTAGGAATTGGGGCCTACAAACTTAAACCTTCCTCACCTTCCTTAGGGGCTACAAACCACCCAAGAGCTAAACAACCACTCTAGGTGCCCAATCCCTTAGTTGGATTGATTTTTCACTAACCCGGTCCCATAACTGCATGCATGACAAGGCTAGGGTATGGTTATAGCCCTCCAATCGCATGCACGAATCTCCTTCCATGCGATTATACCCAAAAATCTCTAGTTTAGAGGGTGTAGTACCGAGATTTTAGCCACTTTTCAAGGCCAACCTCTAGACCATTTCCTAGAAATGCTTGTAACTTCTCGGAATGATAAATGAAATAATGACGAAGCTATTCATACGAAACTTGAACAACAACTTGACCTAACTAGGTCTAACCATGACATTCATTTCGTCAAACATCCAGTGAACATGTGAGTTACAGTTCATGAATGCATATATGATATTAAGATAACCTCATCTGAGAATCACCAAAAAATTCTAATGCCCTCTCTTAATGGCTGTAATAACACTTTTTATCGCATGCATTCATCAATTAATCATTATCATATCCAATCATGAACAAGGGGTAAAACTAGACCATATCATAGAACCAAGCTTGTAACTAGCATATAACCAGAATAAGAACCATGACAAATCTGCCATTTAATCAACATAATACTAAGTACATTTTCTCATTAATCACATTATGCAAATAGCTCTTAAATACACATGCAAAGGCAACTAAGTCGGGGAATTCAACGTACCACCCAACCATAGATTGGGATGAAAAATATATTTCTTTTAGCTAATCACCCTTGTGCCATATTCCAGGCACGACTGTGGGATATCATGAGATAAACCAAGACATAAACAACCAAGGGAATCTAGAGGTTAAACCACCTCCACCCTCAAAGTACCGCGATCTCGCCAAAATCGGTCAAGAGATCACAAAACCAAAACAAGCTTGGATGCCTCAAAATTCCTTCACCATACCTTGAGGCATTTTCCTGTATCCACCCACCTGTCAAGGGCTTCCCAGAGAAAACCATCTCCACCCTCATCTCTTGGGAATTTTCCTGAAACCACCTCACTTGATTCCAAAACATTCCGACAAACTAAATTTCAACCAATAAATAAATCCCCTCACACCATGGGTAACTAGGAAATGATAAGACAAGGCTGAAACCATTGTCAAAACTAGGAAAAACCCATGCCAATGAAAACAAATAAACTAAATGAAAAAAATGCATGTACCATGCATTCACACCCAAGCTAGGAAATCACAGATGCAACATGTTACCTACAAAATCCTCTTGTTGAAGTTGCTTGATCCAACCTTCCTTTCTTTTCCTTCTACTTTCTTTGATTCCCTTGTCCTTCCTTTGCCTTCATTTCTCCAATGCTAGAGTGCTCCAAGAATGCTCTAAGTGTGGAATAGTGAATGAGAGCCAAAACTAGAACTGATAGAAAGTTTTGAAGTGATCCTCATAAGCCTTTTTATCATTGAGGCTTGTGTCTCTTTTACCTTCCTTTTCTCGTATTTTCCTTTTTTCATAAATAAATGCCAATTAATGCCTCTTTCCTTTTCCAATGACTTTACCAATGTCTTTGCTAATTTCCTTTAGCCATAATAAACAACACGTGGTTCCCACTATAGTGCTTGCACAACATCCAACTTGGAATACGTATCCCATGACCTTGGTCTTGTTTTGCCTTTATTATCCTTTATTACATGAACTTTTAACCCGAGGTTGTTACAAACCGCTCCCCCTTGGGAGAACACCGTCCTCAATGCTATATGACATCTATGACCAACAAAACCACTGAAAACCAAAACATACTACCCATGGAGCTTTATAACATAGCTTGATGCAACATTTACAATGACATCCTATTGAAAAGAAAAACAAACATACCACTTATTGGAGCTTTATAACACAACTCATTGTAGTATTTACAATAACAACCATACATGGATATGTACATATATAAAATATCATTTTCTTGACCCAAAAAATAATGAAGGATACAAAGCCTGCATCGGATCAACCATCTCTCATGTAGCTTCATTAGGCCCAAAGTGCTTCCACTGCACTTTAACTTGCTCAATTGCTCTGTTCGAGCATGAGTTGTTTCTACTGCAATATGCACTAAGGTTCTAGTTGGAACTCACCTTCTGGTTCCACCTGCAATACAGACCAATCAATCATAGTATCAACATCCTTCACATATATTTTAAGTAATGAGACATGGAAAACATCATGTACTTTCATTTTTGGCAACAGTGCAAGCCTATAGGCCATTGATCCAATCATCTCAAGGATCTAAAAAGGCCTGCAATACTGAGGTGCCAACTTGGCACATGATCCAATCCTCAAGGAGCTCTTCTTGGGATTGATGTGCAAGTACACGTGCTCCCCAAATTGAAACTCCTTTGCCCTATGTTGATCTGCATAAATATTATGCTTGTCCTATGTTACCTTTATATTTTTCTTGATAATCTACATTTCTTATTCCATCTCTACGAACATGTCCAATCCAATTAGTACCCAATTCATTGGATAACTCCAATTGATAAGAGTATTACAACCCCGCCCATAAAAAGCCTCAAACAGACTCATCCTCAAGGACTCCTAATACCCATTATTATATGCAAAATCCACCAGTGGAATATACTCTTCCCACTTCCTCTATTGATGCGTGACATACATCCTCAACATGTCGTCAAGAATCTTGTTAACCCTCTCTGTTTGTTAATTTTTTTGTGGATGATAAGTTGTACTGAAATCCAACTATGTCCCCAAACCTGCCAACAATTCCTTCTGAAACCTGGAAGTGAACTTGGCATCTCTGTCAGATATAATCTTCTTAGGAACACCATGCAATCTCACTATATCCCTGATGAAGGCCTGAGCTACCTCGCTAGATGAATTAATAAACTTCATTGGAATGAAGTGAGCTACATTAATCAACATGTCAACCACAACCATGATGGAATCATGTTGTCTAGATGTCTTCGGCAAATCTATGATAAAATCCATGGAAATGACCTCCTATTTCCATTCCAAAATCAGAATAGGTTGTAACAAACCAGCTAGATGCTTACACTCTACCTTCGACTGCTAACAGTCCAAAAAACTTGTGACGAACTCAGCCACATATTTCTCTGGATTCGACCAATAGTAGAACTTATTCATAGTTGTTAGAGTCTTCTGATATGGATTGGTGAGATTTAGGGATAGGATTTGTGTGTCGAACAACAATGAGATGATAATCCACATTCAGTTCACCCATACCCTATTGTTATAAAACCTATGCTTAAGTTGTTGGTACATGTCATCCTGCTGCCCCACGTGCAAGATCCAACCTTGTAAATATATCCCATATGAACTCATAGTTGAATTGTGATTCACCTATACTGTCCTGCTAAGAGCATATGCAAACCCTATTCTCCTTACCCTTAATGTACTTGATCAGAATAAATCTCTTGCTAAGAAGATAATGTCTCCACTTCTTCAAGGCATGAATAATAGATTCCAACTCAAGATCATGAGTCACATATTTTTTCTCGTTTTCATTCAACTTACTTGATTCATAGCATACCATTTGTCCTTCCTGCATCTAGACTCCACCAAGTCCTCTCTTACAAGCATCTACACATACCACAAATTCTTTATCTGGATCTGCAATATTTAAGACTGTAGCATTTGTAAGCAACTGCTTCAATTGCTCAAAACTGGTTGCACATTCCTCTGTCCATTCAAAATTATTTCCTTTTCTCTGCAATGATGTAATAGGATAGGAAACTCGAGAGAAGTTCCTGATGAACCTCCTATAACAACATGCTAACCCATTGAATGATCTGACTTCATTTACATTCCTAAGAGTTTCTAACTCCACGATAGCTTTGATATTTTTTAGATCCACTGTTATGCCTTTCTTGGAAATAACATGTCCCAAATAGTGAATTTTTGCCTGAAATAAAATGCACTTACTAAGCTTGGAATATAATTGATTCTCTCTCAACAATCTCAATGTTGCTGCTAGGTGTTCTGCATTCTCTTCCTTATTCTTAGAATATATCAATATTTCATCAATGAATACTATCAAAAACTTGTCCAGATAAAGACACAACACATTATTCATCAAACATATGAAAGTAGTTGGAGCATTACTCAAACCAAAAGGAACCACAACAAAATCATAATGTCCATACCTGGTCCAAAATGTGGTTTTGTAGATGTCCTCTTCTTTGATGCATACCTAATGATATCCTGATCTCAATTCAATCTTCTAGAACATTGTTGCTCCCTTTAACTGATCGAACAAGTCATCAATTCATGACAAAGGATACATGTTCTCGATAGTCACCTTGTTCAATTGTCTGTAATTGATGCACAAACTGAGAGTACCATCCTTCTTTTCCAAAAACAACAGTGGTGCACCCCAAGGCAACACACTTGGCCTAATGTGTCCCTTGTCAAGCATTTTCTTAAGCTGCAACTTCAAATACACTAACTCTGGAGTGATCATCTTGTAAGGTGCCTTTAATGCTGGTGTTGATCATAGTACCAACACCATAGAAAATTCCACTCCCCTTTGAGGCGGCAACTCTGAAATCTCTACTGGACATACATCCTGAAAATACTGCAAAATTAGATACCTCTTCATGACTTCAGCATCCTCAACATCCTTCCCTTTGTCATTGTAAGCATGCACCGCAAACAATACACACCCTTTCCTGCAACTGTGCTTAGCCTGTATAGTTGTAACCATTCTCACTGATGTAGGATTCTTCTTACCCTGTAAGATTCTCTTCTCTCCATCATCATCCACACACTCAATAGCCTTCTCATAAAAATCTACCTTAGTCTTGTGATGGTGCAACCAATCCATACCTAGAAGCATATTGTATGATCCCAATGGAAGCATATTAATATGTGTTGATGTATGCATACCATTCAACTCAAACACACAAACGCTCACCCAATGATGAACTCTTTTCTTGGTCCATGTAGCCAAATACACCATCCAAGACTCTACATGCACTTTTTTACTCAAGCCACACTTATCCACCTGGTCAGGATTAACATAACTATAATTATATCCAGGATCAATCAAAATGGAAACAACTCGATTACAAAGCTTGCCTTCCATCTCAATAATGGATGCATGGTGATCTGCCTACTTGTTATAAAATGTCGCATAGATGTGAGGAATGCTCTGGCCTACATTCACAACTATCTACACCTCTTGAGTACTGTATATCTGAGGTCTTCCACCATGATACAACAAACAATAATTCTCGTGATGATCTTTTAAACAAATCCAACACTGCAATAACTCGTTGCCACTACCTTTATTTTGATGCTCTCTAGGCTGAAATCCATGTCCCTTCTAGGTTGCATTAGAATTATTATAAGGAGAAACATTTTCTTTCTCACTCACATCTTGAGGTCTTTCTCACTTTGGAGGCCATTTTCCTTTGGTCTTGTCATTGCCTTTCCAGTCACACTTAGGCTCATTCTTGCGCTTCGACTGCTCATAATAGTTATTCAATTTCCCGATGTATCCCTCCAATGATCGAGGCTCATAATACTCAATCCAATGCTTGAATGCTAATGACAGTCCACTGATGAATATCTAAACTTTCATCTTCTCGTCTTTAAGATAAGGAAAATACCTCAACAACTCCAGAAAATTGAGTCATCTACTCTTCATATGTCATAGACCCCATATTCAATTTGTAGAACTCCTTGACCTTACCATCATAGTATCTCTCTGACAAATGCTTCTTTCGAAAAAGTCTCTTGAATTCACTGCAAATCAACTCCTTTGTCCTCACGCCTCCAATACGCTTCACATTTTCCCACCATATGCTCACCTTTCCCTTGAGACTAAAAATAGATATCCCGACCTTCATGTTCTTTGAATAATCATTCAACTCGAATAAATTCTTCATCCCAAGTAACCATGCTTCTGCATCTTTTAATTTATTTAGTTCTCCATCAAAGATAAAAGGCTTGGATTTCTTGAACTCATTTGGAAAGTATCCCCTTTCACTCCTCTTGTAAGGATGAGAATTATGATGACCATGATGTATATCTTAAACATAACTAGAATAGAACCCATAACCACTACCTCCCTTATCGGTGTGTATATCCATCTGGCACCTCTGAATGTATCATCCTTGTCCAACATGTGCCTTGATCGAGATATGCTACCATATGCCCCATTAGTTTTGTCCTATGGTCCATAATTGATTCATGGTTGTACTTGTCTCTGCAAATCTAAAAAACTCTGAAGGATCACTGCATTGAACTCTGCTTACTTTTATTGAGCCCCGACAAGCCCTTCTTATGATTGAATTATTCTGTCATTATCTACGTTGCAACTTCTAATCTTGGACTTTAAACTTCTCAAGGTATCTGTTATGTCAAGAGAGTACTCATCTTATCTATAAGGAGAGTCACATGAATTGTAATCCACCATTATGCTAGTCATCTCTGATCTTCTGCTTTATGCAAACATACCATGTCAAATAACCAAATATAAACATAATCAACATACCTCAGTGAAGTTAAGGGGAGGCTATCTCATCTACAAAATCAACCAAAATCAGTTCAATATATATATACACCCATGATCATATCAATATATCCATATCATGAATGATAACACTAATTGCATACAATGACCTCATCCACGATAACCATAACCATGACAATGAATGCATAAAAACATGCATCTAGCCCATCTTGTCCAAGTATTTGAACCATGCTTTGATACTAATTTATAACACGCCACCCCACATTTACTATCTTCTGCAATCCCTTTGGATAAATGTGAAGCGGAGTGCACTATGACATGACCCGAACTCCAAATTCCAGTTAAGGAAGCAGGGCCTACAAAATTAAACCTTCCTCGCCTTCCTTAAGGGATACAAACCACCCAAGATCTAAACAACCATTCCAGGTGCCCAATTCATGATATGGATGGTTTTTCACTGACCTGAGCCAATAAATGCATGCATGAAAAGGCTAGGGTGAAGTTATATCCCTCCAACCACATGCACAAGCCTCCTTCCCTGTGGTTATAGCCCAAAATCTCTAGTTGAGAGGGTGCGGTCTCGATATCTGAGCCATCTTTCAAGGCCTACCTCCAAACCACTGCACATAAAGGCGTGTAACTTCTCCAAATGATAAATGACATAATGAAAAATCTATTCATACAAAAATTGAACTAACCGGTCCTAACCACGACATTCATTTTTCCAAACATATGGTGAACATGTGAGTTACAACTCATGAATGCCTATCTGATCTTAAGAGTTTGAACCTCATCTGTGAATCACCAAGAAGGTCTAATTCCCTCTCTTAATAGCTGCAATAAAAAAAAAATTATCCCACACATTCATCAATCAATTATTATCATGTCAAATCATGAACAAGTTCCAAAACTAGAGCACATCATATAACCATGTTTGTAACGAGCATATAACCAGAATAAGAACCATGAAAAATCTGAAATTTAATCAAAATAATAATAAGTACATGTGCTCATTAATACCATTATGCAAATATCTCTTAAATGCATATGCAAATCCAACCAAGTCAAGGACTTCCACGTACCACCCGACCATAGATTGGGCTGAACCAAATCTTTATTTTAGCCAATCACCCCCATGTCATATTCCAAGCATGAATGTGGGATCTCATGGGATAAACCAAGACATAAACAACCAAAGGAATCCAAAGTTTAAACCACCTCCACCCTCAAACTACTGATATCTCGCCAAAACCGGTCAAGAGATTACAAAACCAAAACAAGCTTGGATGCCTTAGAATTCCTTCACCATGCCTTGAGGAATTTTCCTATCTCCACCCACCTGTCAAGGGCTTCCAGGAGAAAACCTTCTCCACCCCCAACCCTTGGGAATTTTCTTGAGACCACCTCACCCAGTTCCAAAACCTTCTAGCAATCCAAAGAGGAAATTTTCAAATATTTCATTCTAAAACAATGGAAAAGTATGAAGCCTTCACTAGAGATTCTTCTATGCTCCAATTTTCAAACAATTTGATACAAGTGAAAAAATTGGCAGTTGCTTAGCCTAGGGAGTAGACAAAGAAAAGTAAAAAAGCTTTAAAGGATTTGAAGAATCTCGTCTTAACCTTTTTTACTAGAACTCTTATGGGGTAATTTAAGAAATAGAGTTATTGATGCTGAAAGAACTAGAAGGAAAAGGTAAGGGGATCTTAAAACTGGAAGAGGTCAAATGGAGGCTGAAGAGTAGAGTAATATGGTTTGCAAAGGGTGAAAATAATTCAATTTTTTTCACAAAGACGATGCATACAAAATAAGTGTTAATAGAATATGGGAATTGACATTGCCTGGTGGTTCTAGGTAACTTCCTTCTAAGATTTAGCTTTTCTTAGAAAGCAACATTCCATTGTATATTCAAAGTGTATGATTCTTTAAATATTGTAGAAATAATGAAAGTTCTTAGGGTCTTTCATATTTCTTATGAAAATATGAGTGCAAACCTGGATGCAGTGGTTATAAAATATGAGTTAAAATATGTGTTGTTGTCTTTCAAAAGGGAAAAAATCCCTAGTCCTGTTGGCTAGACCATCAAATTTTACTCAAAATTTTATGAGATTTGAAGGAGGAGATTCTTAGAGTGATTAAAGAATCAAGAATTTATGGAAAAATCTTTTGAGTATGAATGCTACGTTCATAACGCTAATCCCATAGAGAAATGACCCTACTACATTTCAAGAGTTTAAGCCATTCTATTTGTTGCCTTGTATATACAATAGTATATATATATATATATATATATATATATATATATATATATATATATATTGAAGCTTACTTTATTAGATTTCAAAGGAACAATTCGAATCTTTAATCAATAGAGAGATTCATGATGTAGGAGGGTATTCGTTTAATCAAATCTAGAAGAAATCCTGCAATGGTTATGAAAATCGATATTTCAAACGCTTGTGTCAAAGTTAACTAGTTGTTTCTAAGATTGGTTCTTTTGCAAACAAGGTTAAATACTGAAATATTTAACTGGAATATGGGTGTATAGAATCAACTATTTTTTTTGTTCCAATCAATGGTTCTCTTTTCGGTTTCCTTAGGGATTCAAGGGGTCTTAGGTAAGGGAGCCCCTTATCACCTTTATTGTTTTATTAGTAACAAAGGGTCTAAGTAAACTATTGGTAGAACCTAAAAGAGAAGGTTTTAGCAGATCAATAAATATTTCAGGGTCCATCGATGTTTCCCAGTTATTGTTTGTGGACAACATATTTCTTTTTAGGAGAGGTAATCTAAGGGAACTAAACTACTTCAAAATCACTCTATATAATTGTTGCAAAGTAGGGGATGGAGGTCAACATAAGTGAATCTTGCATTATATTTAACGTCTTGAGGGAATGGCTGGAAAGATGAATAACACAATTATTTCTTGTAGAAATTGAGCCTTTTAATAAATGAGTTAGGTAATTGGGTTTTCAATTATAGCATAATGGCAAATAATATGTAGATTGGCATTGGTTAATCCAAAAAATTGAAGATAGAATCACATGCTGGTGTCATAAGTAGTTGTCTCAAGGTGGTAGGTTAGTTCTAGTTAAGTTGGTTTTAGAAAGCATACATATCTACTAGTTACCTATTGCTCATATAACCATGCTATCTTGGATAAGACAAGGAAAATGTATTTCATTTTTTTTAGATTGGGAAAAAGAGAAGTGAAAGGTATTCCACTTACTAAATGGTCAAGGATAGTCAAACCAAAGGAAACAATATGATGGGGTCTGAAAAACCTTTATGTATTTATTCAAGCCTTAACAACAAAAAGCCTTTGGAGAGTTCTATTTAATAAATGGTTATAGGGAACAATGATGAAGGAAAAGTATTTAGAGGGACCAAGGACTAGATAAGACAAGAGATAAAGTCTTATAAAGGAGCTCAATTGCGTGGAAAGGTTTGGTTAAAGCTTTTTAATAGTTTAGGTAATTGGGTTGCTTTTAATATTGGGTGAATAAACAAATTGAAAAATAGATGGGGATCCATGGATTGGTTTCAATGGAAATGATAAGCCCTCATATCTACTTTCAACAATTCTCCATGCCAAAGGAATACAAGTTAGATGATGCTTGTGGATTAGGGAGTTGGGATATAGTGTGGAAAACATCAAAGAACTTGGAACTGAAATATGAGTGAGAAACAAAGTGGATGTAATGTAATCGTCCTAAATCATAATGCCATTTTCATGAAGGAATAAAATGATGAGTTAAAGTGGACAAGAATAAAGCTACATGGGTGCTTACTGCTAAATTAGTTTATTAAGTTAATTTTGGAGAAGACTTAAGAGAACAAATGTTGTGGCAATGGAGAGTGAGTTTGAAGTTAGAAATTACTCTAAAAAAACTAAATATTCCTTTGGCTTATTTCGGCCAATAAGATACTAACCTAGGATCATGGTAAGACAAGAAACTAGATAGAACTTGGATGGTCAATATCCTATGTAAGGGCACAGGGGAGAACACAGATTATCTCATTATAAATTTCACATTTGCTAAAGTTTTATAGAAGAAGGTATCACAATGTTATCGACTCCAAAATATTTGGGATAAATTATCTTCGATCTAATGCTTCAAATCTAAGATAACAAATAAACCTATTGTATCTCACAAAATACTACCATGCTATATATTATGGGGAGTGTGATTGCTTATAAACAAGACAATTTTTAAAGGGAAGGAGGCACATTTAGGTTAGTTAACCCATTAAATAAGAGTTTCCCGTGGATAAGGTTGAAAGCCTATTAATCATGAAATCCCAAGGAGATGACAAGTACCTAGTATTGACTTCACAATGTCTTTGGGCTTCTTCCATGGAGCTTGTCAAGGTCTTCCAAGTTTGTGCGGTGCACGTGCCATTCTCTTTCCAAACAATGCATAGTATTTTACCTTGAAGTTTGGAGTTAGTTTTGGAACCAACAATAAAGAAGAGGTTTATGCTCTTTGGATCTTAATGAAATTTTTTGAAAAGAAAATATGTAGGATGCATGTATTAGGAGACTCAAAGTTATTGATGGATTGGGAAAATGAAAAAAGACAAATTAGCAATCTAACTTTGGGGCCAATAATGGAAATTTATTTGGAGAAAAACAACTCAATTTCAAGTTGTCATTTCACACCTCTTTAGGGAATGTAATCACAAAGCATATCAACTTTTAAAAGAAGCTCTCACTTTGCAAGGACCTCTAATTAAACAAGAATTCAAAGATAATATCTCTTTGGTATTTGTTCAAAGGTCACTTTATTAATGAATGCTTAAATGTTACGATGTTTTCTCTATTTTTTGGAGTCAGTCAAATTTGTCTATGTCAATCTTTAGTTTGTATTGTGGTTGGCTAGAATGTACATTGGAATTTGGAAGATGATTGTATATGTCTTAAGTATAGGTTAATGATATTATAGTAAACATGAAACTAAGTTGATAGACTAGTAAATGTGTATTTTGATTTCCCTTTCGAAATACAAATACAAACTTTTCCTTGGGAAAAAAATAAATTATAGGTTAAAGAAACTCATAACCTAGTGGGTTAGCTCAAGTGGTTGAGTATCATGAGTTACAAGCAAGAGATCACATGATCTCAAGAAAGAATGGGCTAACTCTCTTTATGGATATTATTGATTTTTGCATGATGTCCCTACCTTTAGGTTGCCAAAACTACAACTAGTTGATTTACACCAAGTACCATCCTCGAAATGAGGGGAAGCATCTCGAGGGTTTCTCTAAGAGATGCATTTGTTGAAGAAAAACAGTTAAAGAGAATCATATAACATAGCAATAATTTTTTCAGTATCATTAAAATGAGAAAAAAAATTCTTCCTTATTTTTTTGAAGTAACAAAATATTATGATTTTGACAAATACAACTAGTCGATTTACACCAAGTACCATCCTTGAAATGAGGGGAAGCATCTAGAGGGTTTCTCCAAGATATATATTCCATTGAAGAAAGTTAAAGAGAATCATATAACATAGCAATATTTTTTCAATATTGAACTGATAAAAAAACTTCTTCCTTATTTTTTTGGAAGTAAACAAAATATTATGATTTTGAAATCTTTATTTATTGAGTCAAGTTTTCTAAATAGTTAAAGATGTCGTTAAAATTTTACCTAAATCTTATTCACAATTTAATAACCTTATGCAAACATTTGATTAGAGTTCAAGTCTCTTAAATCAATAATACTAGACCCTTTTAAGAGGTATTGCTTTTCAATCCATTTTTTTCCTCGAGAAAAAAATTGTAATTTCCATTCATTAAGAACATGATCTAAAATTACTTTTTGTAGATACAGAGGGTGTATTCTTGCTAGTTTGAGCATTTGATATATAGCTCTAGAGCTTCTAATACAAAAAAACTAATTGAAATTTCAAATAAACATTAGTTGTCATAAGAAAAATTCAAAACATCATATCATAAGATGGATAACGAATCTAACTATAAAAACACAACAACCTAGATATAAACAAAATATGTGATGATGAACAAAAAAACCAATATCAAAAGTTGCATAGATTAGTCTTGCCCTTCTACGGGGTCCCTGAAAGGCCTATGAAAATACTCATAATCGTTGCCTTCTCGTTGATTCATAACCTACCAAAAATATTTTTCAAAATTTATACCTTCTTTTGATAAGCGGTCTTCAGTCTGGTTGTGTTCCCTGTATATGTGAGAAAATGAAGTGTAAATCAAGTTGCCTATAATCCTTAATGTGTCACCAGTGAGAGGAGCAAGAAAATTTTGTGCACACTTAGGTTCTATTAATCCAAATTATAATTAACATTTTAATATGAAAATTGCGAGAATTAGATAAGAAAATGACGAAACCACCTCCACTCTTTTGACCCATCACATGAAGCTCCATTAAAATAAGCCCATGGCTAAGATTTTTAGCCCAAATTAAACTAAAATATAATTAATTAAACAAAAACAATTTTTTTTTCATAAAATACCATATTATCAAATAGCTCCTAGTAATTTCTATTCATTTCCAGAATAGTAATCTTTTATTTTATATTCATTTCAAGAATAGTAATGTTTTATTTGTAAAAATTAAATAAAAATAAAAAGGATGACGATCTTTTTCTAACCATTTAAACTAAATTCAAATAACTATTTAATTTTAAATTAAAAAATAAAATTTTAAATATTAATTTACAACTTTATAAATTTTATTTTATAAATTCTAATTTATTATATTTTAATATTTTAAAATAAATCATTAAATAACTAACTTTGACATTGTTGTTTGTCTTATTCAAAAGAAGTAGTCTTTCATTATAAGATTTGTTTATTACATTTAAAAGGAAAAGTCTACCCCTCGATTTTATTATAATTTGTTTAGTACAGTCACCGTTATATTTGCTTACCACATGTGAAAGCAAAAGTTAACAGGTGATGTGTGGTGAGCGCGGAAAATGTGGAGTATGAGAGTGATTGTTCCACCCAATGTTATTATCATTTATTTTATGTACATGTGAACTTGTTTGGTGTTTGGTAATATTGGTGAGGAAAACGATGGTTAGGTAGATAAGGAAAATGATGATTTATTATGGCAGTGAAATTTAGTGTTAATTTTGAGGAATTATTTGTATGGATTTTATTATTATTTAAAAAAATATTTTTATTTATTTATTTATTTTAAATTTGGGAGAGCAATTGGTAATGGAGTATGGAGATATTTAGATGGGGTGGAGTCTAAAAGTTTTTAGTTCACATGTATCAAAATTTTAGTGGAGGTTGATTTGGAAAAGAGTTTACTCTTTGAGATCAATTTTATATTGGGGGATTGCATCCATTATCAAATCCTTAATTATGAGCAAATCTCATTCAAACGTCGTTTACGTCGTACGTATGGCCACTTTATTGCATCAAGGCCTCGAGCAACAAAGGACCAAAACTTACTAGAGAGCAAGGAGAACAAGGGCCGACTTAGAGGCATGGGAGAAATTGAGGCAAATCGATAGCGACAAAAAGGCAAAACACCCAAAATAAAAATGGGGTGTCTTCCTCTGTAAACCCAATTAAATTCCTCCAGAATCAAGTAAATAATGAGCAAGGTGATTTAAACCCTAATATGAATAAAGGGACATCTTGCGAGGCAGAAGGAAATATGGAGCATGAAGAAAAGGAAATAAATAATGGGGAGCTGGAAGATTTAGAAGCAACCCTTGTAACTCAATTAAATGCTCCTCGTAACAACAATGAGAATCTCTCTCATGAAGTCGAGAATGTTGAAGGTGTTTCAACCATTGCAAGAGTCATCGCTCGAAATATGGCACAAACCATAATTTGGGTAGATGAAGGTAGTAGTCATGAAATATAAAGATATAGGAAGAAAGGACAACCTCTAAAAAAACATTTTGAGAATGAGAAGCAGAGCATAACAAGAAGCTAGGTAATTAGTTAGTTATCAATGAGATCCTGAAATTCAAAGGTGCCAAAGGCGCTGAAGGGGTAGAAGGAGGAGATACCCCCAAAAAGGGTTCAAAAAAGGAAAAGGGAGTTACTCCAAGAAAGAAATCATAGAAGAAGAAGCAGATTTATACAAAGAATTGGAAAATCAATCTCAATTTGATGAAATAGTTCGGTTAACACATGGTAAACCCCTTTGGTAAATATGAAAACAGAATGTAAATGCATTTTGATCTTGGGGGTATTCTGGAAAATTTTAAGTTGGAATGTGAATGGAATTTTTGTATTATGGGGTAATTGTTTGAGATATTGGATTGAGCCTTTGTACTCAATCCAACATGGATTATTGGTAATCCTGAAGAAATGTAACGGTTATGGGCCAAATCTCAATTCTGTTTTTTTATAAAATCCTCATAACCATTCCATTGAAAAATAAAATGTTTGAAAGTTAGAAGGGATTTGTTTAAATCATATGTCTGAGTAATAAATTCTGCACAATCTAAGTATTTCAATGGTTTTTTGAAGTTGTAAAAGATTTTCCGGATCCATCATTCATGTTGATTTAGATACCGAAGTTTCGAACCCACAACTATGGTTCATCATCACGATACAAAAATATATGGAAAACTAATCCACGAGTGTATAATAAATAGGAAATGATATTAGGGTTATTATGAAAATGGTCATTTTGAAGTGCACAATCTATTTATGCATTCAAAAATGCATTTTAGACAAAAAAAAATTATGATTTGACTAAAAATGATTTCACCAAAAACCTTAAAATGTAAAATAGTTAGACAACTCCTTAAAAATGGTATAATAAAAATTGGAAAAAAATATTTATTTTTATTTGAAAATTTAAAAAAAATATTAAAATTTTAAATGACACATATATATGGAATATTTATTAACTGAATTTATGAACTATTAGATTCATTTTTTTATAACAATTTTACAGTTGTTAAAGAAGTAAGTTAAAATGTGAATAGTTTGACCATTTTTTTAATTAGCTAAAGTTGTTGTTTGTTTGTTTCTTTTTAATTACTTTCGTATTTCAAAGTACATCATTGATAAACCAAGAGTTCAAAATTTTATTGGCCCCAATCTGCCACAAGGGAAACCCAAATTTTTGGTTGGTAATTTATGATGAAAAGTACCAACATAAAGCAACTGTATTTGACCACATCGTTGCCAAGGTAAAACAAGGCTATATGATGAAGTAAATTAATTGTGAAGAAGCATAATCAAGAGTGATAATAGGTCATAGGAGTAAGATCCTTGCACTTGTGCCAACTAGCAGAAAGGGCTTGAGCTCACATTGGAGATGGCTCCCAAAGAAGGACCATTAGTAAAGCTACACCCTATGAATCTCGTTCAAAGAAGAAACCATACCATTATGATCTTCATGCTTCTCCTTGAGGAATCTGCCTAACAAAGTCTTCATTTGTCAGTGAAGGGTAATAGAATGCAAGCATTGGTTCCATATTCCCCTGTTATAACCAGAGTCAGGGAGATGATTAGAGACATCCTCCATAATTTCAAAATATGAGGATGCTTGGTGATCATTAATGGCATAAGTTTCCAACTAATGAATCTCCTATCGAATACCAGGAGAAGTTGTTGAGTGAAAAATAGTCATCCCCTCCTGAGCCTGGGCCTGGACATGTGTCTAGCCCTTTTGACCACACCCACCAACCCCTCTACGGTTGCACATATTTCGACGTGAAATTGAGCTCCAATAAGGCAGATACAAGACACAAGAAAAAATCTTCGACCAACCCTCCCACAAATAAATATAGGCAACCAAGTCATACTCACCTAAGAACCAAAGACTATAGATACAACAAAATCCCTCGATCCACACTAAAAAAAAGGCCAATACACCCATGAATCATATAGGTATTGCCTTGCATGAACCCCAAAGGTCCATGCAACCATAGGGTGTAAGGTGGATGATATGGTTCAACCAAACAACGATATACTGGAGGGTTAAAGCCTAATCAACACAAATAGAAATGTGAGAATAGTAGGAAGAGGAAGAGTTACAGGAGCCACTAAAAACCAATAGGATTTGAGGCACAAAAGAGAGAGAAACTCTACAAATAATATACCGGAGGAACAAAAAAGGATCACCTCACAGACATATAAAAGATAAGTGAGAGGGCAGGTAATAACATGAAATTGTGACCCAACGTCACCAGGGACGACCGAGTTCCAAGTAGAGTGAGTTGAGAAATGGCGTCAACAATCTCCTCATCTGAATATTGTAGTCTCCACAAAATTCCAATATGCAGAAATGCAATAGCTTCCGGTCCTGATACAATCACCATCCAAAACCCCAAACAGACAAATTGAGCGCATAGGACTAGAGGGAAAAATATCTTGCATGCAGTCGTGGGTCTCTGTCGTTACTGGCCTAGAGGCACGTGACCCCTGCACTATGGAAAATCAATTATCACTCCATAGTATATATGCCAATTTAGCATCAAATGTAGAATCCATTGTATATATAATATGTAATTTAATCCCACCAACGACGGGGGTGAAAACCAATATAGGAATAAATACCATAGAACTGCCAACGAAAAAACAAGACAAAGCCCTTGTGAGAAATGAACCATCGTGATAAACGAGATAAATCCTTGCCTACTTCATGCATGGGAGGGGTTGGTCATGTCATGCCCCTCTTAATTCTAGTGGGAGGTGGCAGGGTGTCAAGTGCCCCTCCCAACCTCCACTAATACATGCCTGTTCACCCCAATTGAGGGCTCCTGCATGCTCTCGTGAATCACCCCGATCAAGGGAAGTAAAGTTTAATTTTTGATAATTTAATCAAAGTTCTAATAATTTAGGTTGCTTTAAAATGGGTTAAAATTCATATTAAATGGTCTTGTTGCCTATGTACACATAAGTGGATCAAATTCCAACCCTATATGTTTCAATATATGGCCCAAATGGGTTGAATCCAATGGCGGAAAATGAGGAGTTTTTCACCATTAGACAAGGTTCAATTTCCATTAGGGCCTAGCCTAAATCCATGGGAGCAACTTTAGGTAGTGGTCAAAGCCGACACCTATGTCCTTACGTTTACAGACCAAGTGGGTTGGATCCAATGGTGGGAAGCGATTAGTTTTTCACTGTTGGGAAAGGTTCAACTCCCATGGGGGCCTAGCCTAAAGCCATGTAAGTACCTTGAGGGAGTGGTTGAATGTGTCATTGCACCCTGTTTACCGGCCCGAATGTACCGCCAACAGCTAAGGGGATATCCCCGGTGTAGAATCCCAATTAGACTCTACACCATTTGTTTTAGGAGTCCCATCTGATATGTAGGCCTGACTACCATTTCATTAGTTGAGATTTTCCTCGAAGGAAACGAAGATTGTTAGTGGAAGGAGAACTAAAGAGACATCACCAAATGCAAGTCAATAACCGATGAATGTCCAATATAACAGATACCATGAATAGAAACAATGTGATCGCATAGCATAAACCTCAAGAAAAGTAATGTTAGCAAAACCTTAAGTGAAATTCATACACATATAAAAGATAAATTACCAATCATGAACAAGTTCATGATTAATAAATGCGTGAATCATAAGTAAACACGTAGTTCATAATAATATAATGCCAACATCAATAAAGTAGTTTACTGACACAAGCATATTAAACACATAACATATACCATCTATTTGTCGTAAGAGAAATCTCACAACACATGAAGATACATACAAGACGACACACCAAAGCTCACATGAACTTCTCATTCATTAAGCTGATAATATCCATGGCACCATAATAAAATATCTACATCATATCCAAGACTGGAAATAGAAAATTATTCCTCACATTCACTAGAATATCCTCAATTATCAAAACCATATACACCAAAATAAGTCCAAATCTAAAAGTGCATTACAATGTGTCATGAGGATATATTTATAGAAAAGAGGGTGACTCTTGGTCTGCCCTTGACTCTTGGACTTCCCCATGACTCTTGGGATACCTGATGCCTATTCATATTCCTACTAGACTCTATGTTATCGTACCTTTCTATGCACAACAAAATTGGACATTGATCTAACAACTATGTAAAACCTAAGTCTAGAACATCTATGTGTAGTAGCTCTGTGAGGTAGGTGCGCCATAAGTTGTACTTGGCAGCTACTGCGGTCAGATTTTGTTGCTCTTGATCATGTCTATGGAGACATCCAAGTGCATCTGGTATGAGTGTGCCCTTCTTGACCTTGATTTGATTTGAAAAGGTTACCAACTTGGTGTATATCCTTGCTGGTTCTATCACGTACTGAGTGATGTTCTCTTTGGTGACCTGTAAATCATCTGAAGTGGCTGCTCGTCTAAATGGATCAAGGAATAGCTGGACCCCATGGAGGACGTCTTCTTCCATCCTTAGCTCCCCCACAACTTTGATAGAAGGAACCCCATGAACCTTGATCATAAACTCTAAACCGCTCAAAATATGTCTCTAAGAAGTAGGGACTTTGTCCTTGTCTCTAGCCAATTTATCCCGAGACTGAATTTTGATGCGGATATGGAACTTTTCCTTATGAGCGGTATTCCAGTCCTTCTTGGGAAGAGTTTTTGGTGCCTCTCGGTAGTTGTTAGTCCACTCATGGATACTATTTAGTTTCGTGGTAGCGTGCTTCAATGATGCGGAACTTTCTTTCATGTCAATCTGTATAGTCAAAAATCGTGACATGGTTTGGTGCAAATTCAACATTTCTTCATAAACAATACGCATGGCTTCTCTCAGGGTCTCTACCTCCTCCTTGATTGATGACTATAACTCCTTCACGCTTGACTGGGTCAAGTGAAGGGCTTGATTCTCCTTTTATAACTTCTTCTTCTTTTCTTCTGCTCTAGTGGCTCTATGTTCTGCTAAATAAAGCATGCCTCAAAGTTCTAGAATCTTCTTTCTCATCCTCCCTACATTTAACTTAGTTGTTGTCACAAATTTTGTCCCAACTGAGGCCATCATCTTAGGATTTACTGTGGTATCCAGGACAATTTCTTTCTCTGTGGTCAGGGACAGAGGTTCTTCTAGATTCTGGGCCTAACATTTTATCCTCTCCTACATAATATTACAATTGGCTTGGTTAAAAGTAAGTCTGGTTAGGTCCAACACTTCTTCTTCCGCCTCGTCGGGAATTCCTAGCTCCTTGAGAGCCAGATGCGCTTCAGTGATAGGAGTGGATGGAGGAATGTCAATTGTAGGAAGTTCGATCTGCACGTCAAGCTCTTAATGATGCTGTTGTTGCTCCAGTTCCCGTTGGGCTTTCTTATCGACTTCCTCCTGTTGTCTCCTCAACTCTTATGCTTATTTTTTCTTCTCCTCTTCAACTTTTTTTTCCTCTTCCATATTCTTCTTTTATTGTTCCTCCTCTTCTTTCTTCCTTTTGAGCTCTTCTAATTGCTTGCATTTATCCTCTAGCTCATTTTTCTCTAGTTTCTTCCTCTCTTCCTATTCTCAGGCCTTTTGTTCTTCTTCTTCTTACCTCTTCAGTCATTCCTCCTCCTGCTGCTTATTTCTCCTTTCTTCTTCATGTCGCTCCTTCTACAGTTGGTTTTCAGGTTGCTAATATCGTGAATTTTGTGACCACCTAAGTTCTTATTCCTCTTTTCTCTTCAGTTCCTGCCTTTTCTTGGCCACTTTAGCATTTCTCTCTTCCAGGGTTACGTCATCTTTGTCTTCATCTTTCTCGTTGGGGGGATATGCTACTTCTTTTCCTTTTTGATTCTTCACTTCCCCCTGCCTTGTGTTGTTATTTCTTCCTCTTGAGTGATGCTAACATATATTGAAGACTCACATTCTCTTGGGAACGCTCAGCCTCCTAGTCCTATTTTTCCCTTGGTCTGAACTCGCTAGAAGAATTGTACCAAATTTTTACCTTGTCCTCGTGGATTTTCTTGGTGTGGAGGTATGACCAGTTGAATTTAGCCTTCTTGCAGTGAGCTATAAATACCCTCTTGGGGTCATAGGTGCAATGGTCCAAGGTGAAAAAATGGAATTCTTTTATCTCCTCAGCTTTTGCCTCAAACTCCTTGAAGCTCTCTACAGTGTATGCCCCGATGGTAAGAGGGAAGGCGTGCCATGGCTTCTTCTTTCCCTTGCTTAGCGTTTTATAAAAACCTGTGGTCATTTGATAGCACACTTCTTGCATCAATAATATGTTTGTGACGAACTTGCGAAGTGCATGGGGAGGCTTGTACGAGTTGAAGACTCTGATGAATTTGCCTTCCCAAATAGGAAACCAATTTTCTAGCTGCGTAATAGTCTCCATAGCTCTCCTATACATGGAGGGAAGATCTTATCTGAATAGAAAATGATATAGAGGGGAAATGAATGTCTCGGTGGTAGACTCGTGCACACTTTTGTATCTTGGATCCCAGAATATCTGGTAGTGTTGGTGTATGGGGTGCGCTGCAGTCGATGTCCAATTATAACTCTAGCTGTAAAATTAACATCTCAAACATACTGCATATAAGAGGTAATAGGCCATATATAATTATGAAGGTTGGCGTGCCTCCGAGTACTTGGCTGCATGTATGTTTGTTTTTAGTGTTGAGGCAAGGATGCTACCCCAGTTGAAGACCGTGCCTCTAGTGCCGAAAACATACATGAGAGGGACCCACGTTCCAAGGAAGGTGTCAATGTCAGACCTCCCATACAATCTGTTCATAATTGCGGCCAAGAGATGGTATACCTTCCTGAGACCCTTTGTTATGTAAATATGCTCATTATTTACCCAAAATTTAGAGGGGTCTTTCCACCAAGGCAGTAAAATGTCCTTTGTGGGGACATAGAAATTTGCTAGCCACCTGGTGTGAAATGTTTCTTCCTTATCCGATAGCCTGCATAAGAAATGATATATTCTGAGGAGATGGTTGTGAAGGCTTCACCTATATGGCTCCTTAATACCCATCAATCTGTGTCGATATTCTGTATGATCCAGTCAATGGTCTCTGTGCATGGGAACACTGACGGATGCGAGGCTATATTATGAAGTCTGGACCTTTTTAGGTACAACTTGAAGTCTTCTTGATACTTAGGGATGTTTAACTTAGATAATTCCGAGTACACATCAAACCACGAGAAATTTGTGCTCTTGTTGTGGTTTTCTGCTGTGTCCCTTTATATAGGAGGTGGTAGGCCCTACTAACTTTCCTGTTCGCTACTTTCGATGCTCTTCTGGGAAGACTTAGCCACAGGGGGTGCCATCTCGCTAGAGAACGATGATTTTTATATGCACTCGAGTTCAACGTCTCCTGGCATATGAAAAAAAAATCCCATGATGAGAGAGACAACATAAAGAATGTGAAACTATAATCGAAACAAAATTCAAGGCTTTGGAGATCTTGGCAAGGTCCCGGGAGGATTTTTTCTTAAGAGAGGTTGCTAGGTCGCACACAAGGGAGGTCACAAAAAGTGAGAGAACAAGAAGTGTGAATTAGCAACTTGGGTTGGTTAGGTTACAACTTAAGAGAGGTCTCATAGTCGCAGGTTGTACGTGATGCGAGGTCACATAGGTCGTGACGGAAGGGAGGTTGCACGGTCGCAGGGTCGCAAGGTCGCATGCCAGGCAGGTCGTAAGGTCGCGAGGGTCACTAAGTCAAATTGTCTTTCTTATGGTGGATTTTGGCCACATGACCTGATCCTTAGGGCGGCTTGGCAAAGGAGATGAGGCTCAAAATGGGTCCCTAGGGCCCTATAGGACTAGAAAACTTAACCATGGAGAGGGTAAGCTTGATTTTGGAAGCGATGGGACTAAATGACCGGGTGGAATTTTTTTTAGAATGGTGAATGGCTTGGATGGGGTTTTTCAGATTGAAATGAGTTGTGAACCATGGATAAATACCCTAAATTGGGAAGATGTAGAGTCAAGGGTGAAAGGAGGGGGTAAATGGCAGCAAATAATCATGACTAGGGAGGAAGGGTCACTTACTTGGAAGGTTCAGGCGCCTCTCCAAATTTCCCAAGTTCTCCATCTCACAAGCGAGCGAATTAAATGACCAAATGACTAGTTGGACAACCAATTTATAAGAAAATTCGCATGTGTGGGGCTCACAGAGGTCGTTAGGTCATAATGGATGCGTATTTCCCCCCTTGCGACCTAGCGACCTCCTTTATGAGGTTGCGAAGTCGCGAGGTTGCAAAGGTTGTTGGTTGGTAGTCGAGAGGGGTTTGCGACCTTGCGACCTAGTAACCCCATCAGTGTGAGGTCGTAAGTTTGCAAAGTCGCAAGATGAGTGAAAGGTTGTAACTCTTTGTTTGCGACTTAGTGACTTCACTTAGCGAAAATGAGGCAGGTCAGAGGGTTGCAAGTTCTAGGCCCATACGAGATTTCTTCATGTGACCTGCCACCTAGATGGAGAATGAGCTTTGAGTCTCTGGAAGTTGGACTTGTGGATGGAATCGGGAGGCTTGGATTGTAGCTAGAATGTCAAGGCGAGAATTTGGAAGTGAGTGAACTTAGTGCAGGGGCCCCAAAAAATTTTAGAAGTCAAGAATTTTGGAGGGTTGTTTCAACGACTACAAAAATTGGTGATTCACTTGTAGAACCTCAGTATCTATGCCTACCCTTGAGGTTGAGATGAAGTGGACCTTTTCGAATGTGCTTTTCTAAGGCCACGGGTCCCACTGACGTCTCCAGGTTACCCTTAGTATTGATCAGAAGTCCCTTGCTACTTTAGCTTGGCTTGTTAGCCACATAGAATAAATACATTCCCAATGGATCGAAATAGGGGCTCAGATAATGATATGAGATGTAGAGGTTTCGATATTTTGGTTACGGATCTCTGGTGTTTCTCAGCTGCCAACGAGCTTGAACAATACCTCTACAGAGTCACTACATTGCTCTGTTGCCAACAAGAATGGATAGTAGCCCGGTAGAGTCGTTGCATCACCTCTCTGCACAGGAATCCTTTCTCAATATGTTTGCCCTTATTATATTTCTTATTCATGTGATCATTGGCACTTATTCCTTAGGCATTTATTTTCCTAGGTGGTTGATGGATCCCAAATTATTTTACTTTGCAAGAGAGGTTGTTTTTAGTTTTTCAAAGATCTTATTGTTTTCCTGAAATATGTGTTTACTCATTAAAGTTTCCTTTTCTCCTTCTCAAGCCAGTAGGATGAACTGATTGATTCAAACTATATAGCTGAGCTAATTACAGGGTCTAACTATTGAAAATATAGGGTGCCAAGGATAACCAGAATTCTTTGCTGAGATAAATCACTGCACTTCACATAGGTCACAACTTGAAGGATGATCAAGTGTGGACATAGACAAGAGTACAACTCAGCCATTGGCATAGAGGCTACTCCACCCCAAGGTATCTGACTTGGACGATGTTCAAAATCTCTTTATTCGGGGTAGTGTCCTTATTAGCAAACTAAACAAGACAATAAAACACAAAAGGGCAAAAAGCGTGAAAACACCATGGTATATAGCTAAGAGAGGAGGGAGAGATATAAAGAAAAGAAAAGAGAACTATGGTACAAGGATGGGAAAGCAATTTTGAAAGCTGGTAGGTGAAATCGAAATTTAGGTCATGGACATTCACAGGGAGGGACTCTACCCTCCCCTCTAAAGTCTGCAATTTATAGGTGTGTTGGCCAAATTTCTCCTTAACTTGAAAGGGACCAATCCATAGGGCCTGGAATTTAGTGTGCTTTCTCTTATCCTCGTGAGCCTTATCCCATTTCAAGACTAAGTCTCATATTTTAAACTCATTATTATCTGTAGATTTCCTATCAAACCACCTCTTGATTCGACTTTGGTGAAGGACTAATTTTTCCCTAGCCTTATATCTTTCTTCTTCTAGTTTGAGAAGGGTGTTGATTCAATTTTTCATAGTAGGTAAAGGTGTGCCTTGCGACTCTTACGACAACAGGAGAGAGGGTAAGTACAATTTTGGCAAAATTATGGATTATTTCCTGTAGACTAGGTAAAAGGGAGAGGTTCCAAGAGATGGTTTCAGGGTAACATGGTCACCCCACAGGGCATTAGTTAGGGAATTTTTCTGTAGAAATTATACAAACATAGGTATATCAATGGATTCAATCCGATATAACAATGTACTGAAGCTATATACTGAATCGCCTCTACAAATCAATTGCGGAAATGAAACACAATCACCAATCACATGAAGCAAAGAAAGAATCAAATCAAACCACAACACATAAAATTTCCTGCGGAAAGCTTGCTGCTCAAAACCCCTCTATCTTCTATTGTATATTAACCATAGAATCATGAAACAATTACAATGCACTCTTCTCACAAGAGTCTCCTGCACTCAGCTAACTGTCTCACATTTTCCTGGACAAAACTAACCAACACATAGCCAGTTCTCAGCCTCTAAACAACATGCCTTTCTTGTGAAATTCTTGATGAATGCAATCCCTATTATTTAGGAATTTTGGCCTTCCTAAACTGCGCAAGGATCATGGGCACTCCAATGGATGTTTGGTTTCATGCAAGCAACCTACTAATCACACAACTGATAGTTAACCTCCCTTTCACTTTTGTCTCAACTAGGTCTCCACTGGAACTGACATGCATGCCACTATTATTAGTAAATCATGAGTTGCATGGCAGATCACTTGATCTCTCACTAGTGCAACAAACAATTACAACTAGTTCAACTGACTCTAACTCACCTAACTAAGTTAACTGATTACACATGCATTAAACTAATCCACCAACTGCAATTCGAACTCCATAACTAATATAATTACTCTACATGCCTCACCAACCACCCTCAACTCGAAATACATGAGCTAACTGAGTTTATCACACTTATTTAACTGTTTCAAGTGATCATGATATAAGGTTACATTTTATTGTCCAATTTAATTAAGGTAAAATTAAAATAGACACTGCACCAAATTTAGCACACATTAGTGTAGGTGCTGTTAGGACCTATTGGTCCCACACTAGTGTAGGTGTTGAAATTTCTTGTTGGAATTCAACACTCCCTCTCAATAAGAAAGGGATTATCTGCCACCCTGATCCTACCTCTATGGTATTCAAATTTGCTCCTGGAGAGCGCCTTCGTCAGAATATCTGCATCTTGATCTTTTGTGGGAATGTACTGAAGTAACATTATGTGCCTCTGAACACAATATCTAAGATGGTGGTACCAGATGTCTATGTGCTTGGACCTATCATGAAACACCAGATTAACTGAGAGTTTAATGCAACTCTTGTTATCACAATGTATCACTATCGGATCCATCTGAGAACCAAACAAACCAGCCATGATATTTCTCATCTAGATGGCCTCACTTGTAGCTTAACTTGCTGCCATGTACTCTGCCTCGGATGAACTGAGTTCCATAGATAGCTGCTTCCTGCTGTACCAAGAAACTTTTGTTGATCCTATACTGAAGATCCTTCCTGATGTGCTCTTTATGTATGATGGTCTGCTTGCCCAATCTGCTTCCGTGAAGCCTTGAATCTTCACTCCCTCTGTTCGTTTGTACCATAATCCGTACTCTGTAGTGCTCCTGAAATATATGAAGACATGCTTCCCTGCCTTCCAAAATAGCTTGGTCGTATTAACCATAGCTTGACTCGGCTGGTTAAATACGTAGAAAATGTCTGGTCTGGTGTTCACCAAGTACTTTAGTGAACCTACTAGCTGCCTGTAGACAATAGCATCCACTACTTCTCCAGAAGTAGCATCCTCTTTCCTCCAATTTCCTGGAAGAGGAGTGTACATGGGCTTACAAATATCCATGTGAAACTTACCTAGTATCTCTTTGGCATACTTGCCTTGAGAAACAAAAAGTTGACCATCCCGCTGCTATATTTCCAAATGAAGGAAATAGTGAAGGAGTCCCATGTCCTTCATTTCGAACTCCCTTGCAAGATCCTCCTTGCATGAGTTTATCAACTGATCATCACCTGTCAAAATTAGATCATCAACATAAGGTATGATATTCAAGAGCTTACCATCAACCACAATCTAGTACAGGTTTGCATCAACTTCACTTTTGGTGAAGCCCAACCTGGTGAAATAGTTGTCAAATCGAGTGTACCAAACACGAGGTGCTTGCTTCAGCCCATACAATGATCTCTTGAGTCGACACATATGCGACTCACTGTCAAAGATCTCGAAACCTTAGGGATGCTCTATGTACACTTCTTCCTCAATAACTCCATTGTGAAACGCAGTTTTAACATCCATATGATGAATGCACCACCTCTTTTGCACTGAGAGTGCAAGGACAGATCTAATGGAAGAGTACCTCGTGAATGGTGCGAAAGTCTCATCCTAGTCGATTGCCTCAACTTATGAGAATACTCGGGCCACAAATATGGCCTTGTACTTCTCCACACTCCCATTAGCAACTTTTTTTACCTTGTAGATCCATCTAGATCCAACCACTGATTTTTCGACCAATCTTGCGACAATCTCCCATGCACTGTTCTTGACGATGGAGTCATACTCCTCTACCATAGCATCAACCCAAATTGGTTTCTGCACTGCTTCCTGAAAGGAATATGGTTCTCTCACAATACACCTGCTCATAAGATCCATGTATCCAGTAAACCAGTTTGGAGACTGTCTCTGTCTACGCAATGAAGTAGTGGCTCCTACATTCTCTGCTGCATAAAGTCTCAATCTATCAGCTTTCATGGTGTGCCTTCTACTATTTCTGGTGGATGGCTCTGCATGAGTGTTTTTTGCCACTCCATGATCCTCTGCATGTGGCTAATTCACATATTGAGGTTCATTCTTTGGAACTAATAGTTCCTCCTTTGCATGCAAATCCAACTCCCTCTCAAGGGACAATCGCATCGCTTTCTCCTCATCAAATTTTATATCTCGTCCCACAACAATCATTCTACTATTTGGAAAATACACCTGATAGTTGTGGGGAGTTTCAGTGTACCCCAAAAGTATCCCAATCTCTGCTGTTGGTTCTAGCTTCTTCCTGGCGTCTTTGGTCACATGCACAAAAACAGATGAGCCAAAAATCTTAAAATGTGAAACATCAGGTTTCTTACCAATAAAAGCCTCTTTTGGTGTACTCATGCGAAGTATCTGATGAGGACAACGATTTTTCACAAATACTGCTGCGTTGCATGCCTTCGCCCACAGATGCAATGGTAGGACCTAATCATGCAACATCGCTCGTGTTGTACCCACAATTGTTTTGTTCTTTCTTTCTGCGACCCCATTCTGCTGTGGGTTATGAGACACAATCAATTCTCTTCGAATTCCTTCTTTGCTGCAAAAGTTATTGAATTCATTGGAGATGTACTCACCACCATTATCTCTCCTAAGGGCCTTCACATGCTTCCCCATGTATTTCTCCACTAGTGCTTTGAACTTAATAAACTTTGAGAACGTCTGATCTTTCTTTTGCATGAATTAGATCCAACACTTTCGAGAAAATTCATCAACAAATATCTCATAGTACTTATGATTTGTTGTTGAAGCAGTAGAGAATGGTCCACACACGTCTCAGTGAAGTCTCTCAAGGATTTTTGAAGCTCGGTTCTCCTTCTCATGAAAAGTTACCTTCGCATACTTCCCCTAGTACATCCCTTGCATGTGTCCGACTGTGCAAGTGTACTCTTAGGAAGACTCGTAGAAATATGTTGCATGACCTTCAAGGCTCTGTGGTGAAGATGGCCTAATCTCCTCTACTACAACTCACCCTCATCCTAGCTAACCACTTTGTCCACCTTACCCATCAACGCTGCGCAACCATCTACATCAAGTTTATAGATATTATTAACTTGAATCCAAATCTTCTTGGCTTGTCCTATTGTTTTGTGTCGCAGGAAATATTTTCCTTCATTGAAAACAACATCATAGCCTCTATCCTCCAACATTGCAACTGAGACTAATTTTTTCTTCAAGCCTGGTACATGCATTACATGTTTTAATTGAAAGGGTTTACCTGCATGTCTCTCGAAGGTAATAGTACCAACCCCGGTAGCACTGTACCGCCCGTGATCACCCATTTCGATATGCATCTGGAGGTCCTTCTCCTCCAAGCTACTGAAAAGTTATTTGTCTCTCGTCATGTGAAAGGAAGCACCACTATCCAAGTACCACACTAATCCCATTACACTTGACATAATGCATGCAATGAACAAGAAGTAAAGCTCAAATTGCGAGTCCAAAGCCTCACCATATACAGATCCTGAAGCCTTCTTGTTCTTATTCTTTTGTGGAAAATTAGTGGCATAATGTCCTTGCTCGTGACAGTGAAAACGCTTCACTCTGGACATGTCACGCTTCTTGCTATATTTACCAGACTCAAATTTGGAATGAAATTTATTTATTTTCCCCTTCTTCGCATTGGCAGCCAAAGCACAATCTTATTCATATTCATTCTTAGATGAAGATCCATCTCTGGTATTCTGCCTGAATTCTTCTTGCACCAAATCCGACCAAAGTCGTTCCAAATCTGGAAACTTTTCCCTTCCATTGATAGAGTATTGATAACTATGCCAACTCTTGGGAAGTCCTAGAATAGCTAGGCTCACCAACAGTAATGCCGACGCTCCCAAGCTCATCCTGACATTGGACAAACTTTGCTAAATATTTTTACATGGAGTCGCCTTTCTCCATTTTGATCTTCCTGAGTTTACCCTCCAGTGCTAATTTTCTATGATCACTTCTACTCTGAAATAGATATGTCAAAGCTTTCCACATTGCATATGGTGTCACTTTTCCATGGAGACTCAAGACAATGTGGTCTCTTACTCTCTCCAATAATATCCTCCTCGTGTTTGCAAGCTTCTTTTTCCAGGAATCAAGATTTGCAGCATCTATTACGGCGGGTTTGGGAACATCATTGTCAATGACTTCTCTCAACCCATTGTCCTCCAGTACTACCTCCATCCTGTCTTTCCAAGAAATATAGTTAGATCTTCCCTCGAGTGCATTCTCCAATCTCAAGCCATTGAAAGCCATTTCGATCCTGAATCACCTGTAGCACCAAGAATGTCTTCTGCAAATTCGAATTCTATTCAGTCACAAACTTAACTTCTCCTCCACTATAGTGATTTCCTGTGCTTTGATACCATGCATAATTTATACAAACATATTTATATCATTATATTCAATCTTATATAACAATGTACTAAAGCTAGATACTAAATCGATTCTAGAAATCAATTGCTGAAATTAAACACAATCGCCAATCACATGAAGCAAAGAAAGAATTAAATCAAACCACAACACAGATAATTTCCTTGGGAAAGCTTGCTGGTCAAAACCCCTCTATCTTCTATTGTATATTAACCATGGAATCATGAAACAATTACAATGCACTCTTCTCACAAGAGTCTCTTGCACTCTGATAAGTGTCTCACACTGTCCTGGACAAAACTGAACAACACTTAACCAGTTATCAGCCTCTAAACAACCTTCCTTGCTTGCGTAATTCCTGATGAATGAAATCCCTATTATTTATGAATTTTTTCCTTCCTAAACTGTGCAAGGATCATGGGCACTTTAATGGATGTCTGGTTGCATGCAAGCAACCTACTAACCACACAATTGATAGTTAACCTCCCTTTCACCTTTGTCTCAACCGAGTCTCCACTGGAAATGACATGCATGAATATATTATTAGTAAATCATCAATTGCATGGAAAATAACTGATTGTGAATTAAATAATATTTAATTCACTTGATCTCTCGCTAGTGCAACAAATAATTACAACTAGTTCAACTGGCTCTAACTCACTTAACTGAGTTAACTGATTACACATGCATTAAACTAATGCACCAACTGCAATTCGAACTCCATAACTAATAGAATTACTCTGCATGCCTCACCAACCAACCTCAACTCGAAGTACATGAGCTAATTGAGTTTATCACACTCAGTTATCTATTACAAGTGATCATGAGATAAGATTAAATTTTATTGTCCAATTTAATTAAGGGAAAATTAAAATAGACACTGCACCAAATTTAGCACACACTAGTGTAGGTGTTGCTAGAACCTATTGGTCCCACACTAGTATAGGTGCTGCAATTTCTTGTTGGACTTCAACATTTTCCAGTTTCTTTGGTGCGATAGGAAGGTTTTCTTGAGAATGAAGATTAGGTTTTTATTAGTGGACTTTGCTAGGCCATTTCTTTGGGGATAGTAATTAGCCGAGTGTTTCAAAACAATGCCATATTACAAAGAAAAATCATAAAAGATTAAATACGAGAAATAAGTGGCATTATAAAAAACAAGGGAGGTTGGAATGCCGAACCTGGTCACAATGTACTTCTTGAGAAAAGATATTACCTCTTCATCGTTGACTTGTTGTAACAGAATGGATTTCGCCCACCTCGTGAAATAGTTAGTGGCCATGAGGATATACCTTTGTTGTTTTGATAAGTGTGGCATGATCTCTCCAATGAAATCCAACCCCAATTTTTTAAATGATTCTTCCATTGCTATAGACTTGAGTGGTGCGTTTGACCGAGATTTCCTTCCAAGACATTTTTGGAAAATTGTACATTTCCAGGCATACACGTGAGCGTCCTTGAAAAGGGTAGGCCAGTAGAAACCTGCTCTCATAACCTTATTTGATGTAGTATCATCAGCATAATGACCACATTATAGCCCATCATGTAGCTCCTTTAACACCCATTGGGCTTCGTCGAATTCCATACATCTGAGTAATACATCGTTGTGGTGTTTGCGAAACAAAATCCCCTGTATCAACTAGTATGATGCGGCTTTGAGTGGCACAACCATATTCTATTTCATAGATAGGGTAGGAGGCAAGGTCCCATGTCATAGAAATTGTTTCACGTTGGCATAATAGGACAAGGAGTCGTGAGCAGACGTATGGTCGTTCTGGTACACCTCGAATTCATGATACCAACCTTCTTGTTCATCATCTTGCTAAACTTACGCCTGGGCGACTAATTTACATAACCCATGCCCCTTTACTATGCGTGCTTGCTTGAACCCCAAGTCATATTCCTGAAGACAGGTAATCTAGTTAACTCTTCATTTTCCTAGCTCCTATTGGAAAAATAATGATCTGAATAGGGGTGCAGGATGAACACTATGACATGATTCTTGAGGATATAGGGTAAAAAATGTTTGACCGTCTTATAAACCGCATACGCTTGTTTTTCCATGTTTGTGTAATTGAGCTTTGCACCTTGTAGGCCAACACTCATGAAGGAAACATGGCACTCATTATTATTGATGTCCTTTTGTGTCAATACAACAATTAGAGATGCATTTGAAGCGAAGGCATATATAAGAAAGTATTTGTTAAAGTTTGGGATATAAAATGAAGGGGCTTCAACAATAGATTTCTTGATGCAGTCGAATGCTTCCTTCTCATCATGCTTCAATTTAAAACCCACATCCTTATTTATCATATTTTGCAAAGGCCTGACGATCTGGGAAAATTCAAAATGAATTTATGGAGGAAGTTTATTTTTCCTAGGAAAGACTGCATACCTTTCTTGTTACTTGGGAGTGGGATTTGCACGCTCAAGGTACACAATGATTCCACCTTTAGTCACAATATGCTCGAGTAGGTTGCCATATGATACTGAGAATAATCTTAGGGTTTAACGAGATCCCGTATTTGCAGCAACGCTCGAATATCTGCTTCAAGTGATGTAGGCGGTTTGATATCCTTTTCAAAAACACCGTAACATCATCCAAGTAGACTACCATGCTTTGACCTATCAATCATATGAATGATCAGTCCACGACCCTTTGAAAATTGGACCCAACATTGATAATACCAAAAGGCATACATCTCAAAGCAGAGGTTCCCCATTTCGTTCAAAAGGTTGTCTTCAAAGAGTTTGATTAGGCGACCAACACTTGGTTATACCCGGAGAAACTGTTGAGCAGGGAAAACATTTTAGAACCAAATACCGTCTAAATAATTTGCTCCATGGAGGGGACCAAGTAGTTGTCTTTGTCAGAGACCAGGTTTAGATTATGGAATTCAACTTAAAGCTTAATTTCCCATGACTTTTTTCGCAAGGGGACCAAATTTGAGACCCATGTGGAGTGCATGAGTTTGAAAATGATCCATGCATCTAACAACTTCTTCGACTCATTTTGAATGAGGGGTTCCAACATTGGGTGCACTTTCCTTAGTTTTTTTTGGAATGACTTGACCCCTTACTTAATAGGTATGACATTTTGGATGATCATAGTATCATAGGTCTTTAGGTCATCATATGTCTAGGTGAAAACATCCTGATACTTCCTGAATAGGCTGAAAAATAATTGTTTTCATCAGGCGAACATCTGACACCGAGGTTGATGAAATTGGGGTCAGCCTCGGTCCTGAGATTCTGTTGACGGGAAAGTTTGTTCGGCCAATAGTAGGGGATCTCCTCGGTTAAAAGTCCCAACTAGACTCTGAACCGTTTGGAATAGGGATCTCGTCCGGGGTGTGGGTCCGGCTACCGCTTAGGTCTCCTTTCTTTAGGTCTCAAAAGAACTCAATGAACTTGCAGACACACACTTATTCAAATGATACCAGATACATGCTTAATGAGTTAAACCATATACAACACTATGCGTAGCAAGGTAAAATAATAAAGCATAAACGCTGAAGGAAATGCTGTTAACAACACATCATTGGGGCTATGCTTGTAGGCTGTTCTGACCACAAAAGAAACAATTCTTTATGGCAAAAATGCCCTCCATTCCTGAAAGATTTAAATGATAATAAAAATGCTAATAAACAAATTCATTAACGTTCATAAGAAAGCCAAAAGATCCGAACATCATTAACACAAATACAGAGAACTATAATGCGTAATGATGCCACTAAAAGTGCAGCTTCATTAATCAAAAGATGTTTGAAACTGTATAAGAAATACTCATAGTGTTCGCACAGAAAAACACATCAGATCCAAAAGGAGTTTTGATAAGTATCTCATTCATATGCAATAGAGTGTTATCCTTCAATACAATGCTCTATAACTCTTGAGTCCCCAAAAAAAAATATCCTTTACATTTTCCCCGGAGGGAGTTTTATAGATCAAAATTTTCCCTTTGGGCTTCCTGACTCTTCGCCTGCTTGACTGTTGAGCTGCCTTGCGACCTGGAAGGGAACTACGACCTGCGACTTGGCTGGGCAATGCGACCTGCGACCTATGACCTGTTTCCAAATGTTACCAGCGATCTACTGCCACCGGACTATGAGGATGTGTGCACAATTGTGAGATCAGGGGCATCAATCTGTTGTCCTTTAAGGAAGTTTTTCCAAGTCTGATAATCTGTTGCTATGGGAGAAACCAAAGGGACCTCTTCTTTCAGCCGATGCATACACTCCAAGGTGTTTGGGATTAGAGTATCCTTCTTCTGTGAGATCTGGTTGGACAGAGAGGCGAGCTTGGTGTAGACCCAGAATGGCGTGACAAGAAACTTGCCCAGGTTCTCTTGTGATGCTACAAGGTCGGAAGTGGCAGCATCTTGCTTAATGGGTTGCAAAAATGACTGGATCTCTTGATTCACCTGCTCCCATTTCTTCCCCTCGTCCAATGCACCCAACGATGGAATGTGATGTAGGATGTGCATCGAATCGATGCCGCTGATCAGATGTTCGTATGTAGCCATCACCTTGTCTAGGTCCTTGGATAGCTTATCCTTGGACTGCATTTTCATACGGATCTAGACTTTGGCATCTTGCGTGTGAATCCAGTCCTTCTTTGGAAAATGTTCGGGAGCCTGGGGGTACTGCACTATCCAGTCCATCATTCTATCCAAGGCAGCTGAGGCTTCCTTCAGCTGCTCGTGCCTTTGCTTAGTTTCCATTTGGGCTTTCACCAAGGGGGTGACTGTTTGTTTTACGGTAAACATTTCCGCATAAACTTGCCTCATGGTAGTCTCTAATATATCGACCTCCCTTTGAATGGTAAGCGACACTTCATTGACAGGGGGAGTTTTGTTTTGGAGTTGCTGAACCTCCTCTCTTAATGTTGTCTTTTCCTGTTCTGCCCTTGCCTCCCGCTGCTCTGCTTCATGTAGCCTATTTTGTAGAGAGAAGATCTCTCTACTCATTCTGGTTATATTCTCTTCTGTGGCCGTAGCGAAAGCTGTGCTGGACGATGCTATCATCACAAGATTAGTCCTAGTATCGAGGACTATGTCTTTTCCCGTCGCGACTGTGGATGAGGCAGAAGGATTTCGCGCTAGGCATCTCCTTTTCTCCTGTCGGATTTTGAAGGAGAACTGATCGTACGTGAGCCTGGTAAGATCAAATACCTCCTCCTCTTGCCCCTAGGAGGAACTGACATCTGAGAGCATGGCTCGTGTACTGACTAGAGGTACCTCAAGGGGAGATACCTCGATGTTCTCTAACATTGCATCCTCCTCTTCTTTCTTTTTCTTTTCTTCCTCTTCTCTTCGTAGGTGTTCGACTTCTACCTTTTCATGTTCTCTCTTCCGCCTGAGCTCTGCTTCTGTCGTTACTTCTAATTCGGCTTTCCTTTTACACTCAGCTACTGCAGCTTGCTTTGCTTTCTTCTGGTGGTCGACTTCCACTTTATCTAACTCTTTCTTGAGTTCCCGTTCCGCTGCAGCCTCCGCCTCTTGTTTCTCCTTTTCCTTCTTGGCCTCCTCGGCCTGCTTTTTTTCTGCTCTAACCTTAGGCTCTTCTTGCGCTTATCTTCATCTTCTTTCATTTTCTTCTCTCTTTCTTGCTGGGCTTGGGCTTATATTTATTTCTGTTGGGTAGAAGTACTGTGCCCAGTACTGGTTCGAGGATTTTTCGCTAAATAAGAAGAAGCACCCCCAAACTCACGGCTCCTGTCTTCCAAGGTTTAGTCATCTGGGTCTTCTTGATCAGAGTACGCCCTCGGAGCAAGTTTTCGGTCTGCATTATACCAGTTTCTTCTTTCATCCTCGCCTGGGCATTCCGTGTGTTGGTAGTTCCATTTGAACTTAGCCCTCTTGCATTGATCAGGGACTATCCTTTCCGGGTCATATGTCCAGTGGTCTAATGCCCCCAGGTGGTAGCTTTTCGTCTCTTATGCTTCTGCCTCTACCTCCCTGAAATATTTGACTGTGTAAGCACCGATAGTGAGGGGTAGCGTAGGCCACGACTTCTTCTTACCCCTAGATAGGACCCTGGAGAAACTGGAAGACATTTGGAAACAGACCTCTTGCATGAGCATTTTGTCTGTGACATATCGAGGCATAGCATGTGGGGCCCTGAATGAGCCAAAGATTTGGATGAATGTATACTCGGCAAATGGGAACCAATGCGCCACCTTGCCTAGCGTTTCCATTTCTCGCCAAGACATGCAAGGAGTGTCTTGGCCAAACAAATTTCTGTAAAGAGCGGGGATGAACACTTGAGAGATCGGCTCTATGCCTTGTTTATACCTGGAATCCGAAAACACCTTGGTTTGTAAGTGGATTGCACGGGTCTGTTTTGGATCCCAGTTATGCACCCATCCCTCAAAGTGCAACCTTGAACAAACAACATCCAACAAATAAGAGGCCATATAGAATTCAAAAGGCATTCCTTCATCTGGTACCAATGCCAACGATAAGTTTGTCTGAATGGAGGTCACCAATATGCTGGCCCAGTTGAAACGGGTGTTGTGCGCCGTGACATACTCCATGAGAGTTGCCCATGTGCCGCCGAAGGTGGTGGCATCAGGGCGCCCGTACAATCTGCAAAGCATGGAAGCCACTAATTTATATACTTTCCTAAGGCCCGCCACTGGATATTCCTGGTCCTTCTTGACCTTAAATTTCTCAGGCTCCTCCCACCACTTCTTTATAGTATCAACTATAGGAACTGCATGGGCGATAGCCCATTCTTCTGTGAAGTCCTCTTCTCACTCAGGCAAAGAGTAATAAACATGCGCGTCTGGTCCTTTGAGTGTTGCGAAAGCCTTGCCTTCGCTGTCCCTGATTACGAACTTCTCGGGGTCAGTTTTCTGTATAATCCAATCTATCATCTTTGGGCATGGGAATATAGCCGGATGGGCACCTGCAAGATGTAGCTTATACCTTTTGACTTGTAAGTATATCTCCCGATCAGGGAGGTCCTCTAGGAATTCTATTCTAGCGAACTCTTGGTACACTTGGTACCAGCGCATGCTGTCCCCTTTGGCAAATGTGCATAGGGTATCTCTATAGATCGGGGGTGGGGACATTGGCATGTCCATCTCTACGTTCTCCATTGCCAAGCTCTTGTCTTTTTTCCGAGATACTGGAGGTCCCATGTCGCTTGAATCTGAGGGGACAGGTATACACTCTAAGTCTGCTTCGAATTCACCTGTCATATTCATGAAAGAATCCCAGGATAAGAAAGACGCCATGATGATACAAGACCAGTTAAAGCTTATCAATTATTTCAACTGGGGACACAGGAAGAGCTGAATAAGCGGCCTACTGGGTCGCAGGGTCGCAAGGTCGCAATGTTGATATTTTTAAGAATTTGCAACTTTGCGACCAGGTCGCGGGTCGCTGGGTTGCAAGTTGTGAGAAAATTGAAAAAGTGCGACTTGCGACCTTGCGACTAGGTCGCGGGGTCGCGGGCTGTGAGAAAATGGAGGAAATGCGACTTTTGGACCCTGCGACCAAGTCGCGAAGCTGAGAAAAAAACAAATGGAAGAGAAATCTGCGACTTGGAGACTTAGCGACTGGGTTGCAGGGTCGCAAGTCACGCTAGGGCTTGCCGGGGTTTTGGCGCGCGTGGCGTGAAGTTGCTTTTCCCTTTAAATTGAAAAACACAGGGCTAAATGGGTCTAGACAGAGCCAAGGGATAGCTTTTGGATCAGGATACAGGCCATGAGAGGCTGGATGAGGAACTGTGATAAGTTGGGCAAGCAGGGTGAATGTTGGAATCAAAAGGGAAACCCTAAGTGACAAATGAAAACAATGGCTAAGGTAGGGGGAAATTTAAAGGCCGAGGAATAAGAGATTAGGCAAGAATAACCAAAAAGGAAACAACAGGAGGAAAATGACAACTTACCCGGGAAAATCGCGCTCCAGTCGACCTGTCAGAGGCATTTTTTTCTATCCGCTGCATATGCAAAATGCGACCTAGCGACCTCCTATATATAAAAAGGTCGCACATGCATGCCATTAATGAGGTCGCGGGGTCGTATGGCGTGGAAATCTTAGAGGGATATGACCTTGCGACCTCAGGGTCGCGGGGTCACAAGGTCGCGGGGTCGCGGTTTTCCACAAATTTGAAGTTTGTGACTCAACGACTTAGCCCTTCCGAATTTTTACTTAACTTTTCTTTGTGCTTAAGGGGCTCCAAAAAAAATTCAAAGTGGGGGTTTTTTTTGGAGGGTGTTGTAGAGGCTACAACAGATTCATTTTTTCATATGAGATCATGGAACTCTGGGTCGTAGTATTCGGGGGACCTCAGAAACGGTTTTGAAGATCAAACAACTTTGCAAGTGTAACAACACATTTGGGCATGGGGTTTCCCTTGAGATGAATGGCCTCTTCTTGTATTATATCTCTATCTTGTTCTTCATCATATATTGCCACATCCATGAACATGTCAACATTTCCCATGAAATCAAGTATCTGTTGATCATCATTAAAGACAGGTAGATTAGTTACATTATCTAGGACAACAGGTTTAAATATAATTTCAATAGAAAAAACATATCTTAAAGGTGTAAACCTAGCTGGATCTTAGCTAATGTATCCACGATGATATTATTCATTCTAAGAACGAAAGAAATACCAAAACCTTTAAAACAAGAGATTAAGTGCCATACCTCCTTTTGGTAATTCTTTAGATGCGGGGACAAACAATGAATAGTCTTTCATACCTATCGTGTGATGATTTTAGAATCCCTGATCACCTTCAAACATTATACCTTCAGGTCAATAGCCTTCTTAAGCCCAAGGATCAATGCTTTGTACTCTATCGTGTTGTTGGTACAGTAAATTATAACCTACAGGAAATCAATTTTCTTTTTTTGGGTCCAGAAGGATATACCCGGCATCAACTCCATCCTGAGTTTTTGACCCATCATAATATAAAGTCCAAATTTAATTCCTAGTTACGACTATATCAGAAGTATTTACATCTATAGTATGGGGTTCGTTATTATCCACTGGAGAAAAATGAGAGAGTTCCAACTGGGTTCCAGATGGATGAGTGATGACAATGCTTCATAACGCCCAATGCTCGTTTCTAAAAAACACATTCCCAATCCTTCTCGGGAAAAACTAATGGGCTCGTTTACGACCTTCAGACCAGTGACCATGTGCTTCATATAGGGCTCGTTGTTGACTCTGATCTAGTTGTTCTTTCCTTTGTAAGGTAACCATAAGTGGGACCAGTCATTCACAAAGTATCCCTATAGCTTGCTTGACTAATCCATACTAGGTAACAACCCATATGCCTCAGGGATGTCAACTACCACTATGTCGATGCATTGATGTACCCTAGAGTCGGAGGATAGCCTGATTATCGTATTTCTCAATTCCCCAACCGCAGGGACTTGAGATCTGTCCAATTGGATGATCATATCATCTGTATTCTTAGGTTAGATGTTCAACTTCTTACAAACTGATAAAGGCATGACATTGGTTGACACACCAGTATCCACAAGACAATTATGCACATTGTAGTTGAAGATCTAAAACTTTAGAAGGAACGAGGTGGTGGAGCCTCTCAAATTTTCATTCGCAACATTGACAATGGATTGAAGATTAATCGAGGCCTAAGACTCGATGGGTGAGCTGGCCTTGGAAGATGAGGTAGATCTAATTCCAGATGATGGGGAAGCAAAGGCTTTAGCAATCAATCCACATTGGCTAGCTATCTTGAAAAGCTCATACAATGAGATGTTAGCTCACGTTTTCTTCATATATTTGATGATATTGTAGCCTAAATCTAGTGTTGTTGTGCCCTATGTGGATACTTGTGGAGTGGAAGTAGATTGTGTGGACCCGACTGCGGTTCCGAGGTTCATGGCATAGCCCCTATTATGTACCAGAGTACCCTTTGAAGTTTGGCCATACGGGTTCTTGGGAGTAGAGGAGGGAGGTTTATTTTAGTTTTTCGGTGGAAGGATCCTCCTCAACGATGCCCTTTTGAGTCTCCTCCAACGTGGGGTCTGGTACTAGACCTTTTCTCCTAAGGTTTTAGGTCTTTGGTGGCTTAGGGGGTGGGGTGTCTACCGTGTTGGATTCTTGAATGGACTGGAATTCACCCCCACAGATGACCTCAAAGGACAAGACAACAGTCCCGATATTCTCATAAGGAGTGGAGGTATCATCCTGAGGGTATTTGAACTCTTCCTCGTTATCCCCAATATTTTGAACTTCAATCATTTTAGTGAATATTTCAATCATATGATGTCTCCACTATGGACACGTTTTCTCCGAGTGAGTGGCTTGGTGAAAGTTGCAGTAATTTTTTATTCCTAGCTCTTCTACATTGAAATTCGTGTTGGAGCTATGCGCTGACTTTGTGGGGCGATTGTCGTTCCTCCTAAAGAAAGGTTTCACGAACTTACTTCCCATTGAGGTTTTTTTGGTTTTCCGATTTAAATCATAGACCTCATTGGTTAATTTTTTCAGGGACTTGGTCAACCCTTCAAATTCGAAAGGGTACTTATATTTACCGCCAGATTTGATAGTTGAGGTTTGAGCCTTCTTGTTTGTCGACTTAGACTCTTTCCAGGTGTCACGTTCAAACACTCCTATGGACAACAAATCCTTTTCTATGGAAAGGGATTCTACAAAATTTTCAACAAAAGTTTCCTTAGCTTATCTCTTGACAAAAAAAATGATATCGTGTGGTAGAGATTTGGTATAGTAATCCACAGCGATTAAGTCATCCAAAGCCACATCCGCTAGGAATTTATTTAGAATGGGGAGGAAACTTTGATTGAAATCCTTTACCTTTTCCTTTTTGTGGCATTTTAAAGTGCTTAGTTCGGCAAGGAGCATGGATGTGGTCTTATCCCTAGAAAAATTCTCAAGGAATGTCTTTCTAAACTCGTCCCAACTACATATAGAGGTCACGACAAATAATGGTACCATGTGGCTGCCTTGTTTTCTAGGGTGTGAGGGAAAATTTGACAAGCAAGATCATCATACTCTACCCTCATTATCTACAATACTAAGTAAAAATTATTAATATGGTCTTCGGATGTGGTCCCCTTTTTAGGATCGAACTCCAAGAGATGCTTTTCAGGGTGATGAGGCATATCATGAAGCGGGCCTCGGATAGCTAGGGGGACTGGGCCATCGAGGCTAAAGGATGGAAACAAAAAAAATATTTGTTGTGGAAGGAAAACAAGACGGTTAGCATTTCATTTAGTTCCACTTTCAATGTGACCTATATTCCTCACCAGTATGAGGAGGTTCTCTGCCATCACCTCGAGGGACCCTCAGATGACCTAGATCCCTGAAATTCCTGAAGTTTCTCCAGTTTCTTGGGAACTTGAGTTTTTATTCGTTACGAAGGGGATCACCATCATAAATTTTAACTTGATTCCCAATATTCTCTTCACCACTCGGCCTTTGCAGAACCTCAAGGTTCCTTCTAGGAAGTTGATTATCATCTCCAACATTTTCTAATGGTGGTTGGTTGCTACATTGTGTAACTATGCTTTTAGGTCCTTCTCTCTTTGATGTAGGGGGGATCTCCAGACCCTCTATTGAAAACCTTTCAACGAAATCAACATAGTCATCCAAAATCATGTCGATCATATGAGGAACTGAGTTTACTAAAACCCCTTTACAGGTATGGTGAGTCCTTGAAGTGCGTAGGTTAGGAATGGAGCTTGTAGTGGGGATTCCTTTGAGCCCATTAGAAAATTTCCATGTAAGGGGGTGTAAATATCTCAGCTGTTCATACGTGACTTCATAGAGAGGATATTCTTCTACAACAGGGGCATCCTCAAGTGGAGGGGGCTAGGAGTCACCCACATTAGTATCGCTGAAAGGCGAGCGAAAGGCTTGGTGAATGGGTGTCTCACGAGAAGCAGGGTGAGGCTCATTAATAGCTTGTTGGGAAGTTTCAGGTCGAGGACAGGTGTTAGTGTTGGCCATCTCCACTGTTTACATGAAGGGAAGACCCTCCTTCTAGCACCAAAAATATGTTGATGGGCTAGAATGTACCACCAAAAGTTAAGGGGATCTCCCCGATGCATAATCCTAATTAGACTCTACATCGTTTGGTTTAGGAGTCCCATATGGTATGTAGGCCCAAATGCCATTTCATTGGTTGAGATTTTCCTCGAACGAAAGGAAGAGTGTTAGTGGAAGGAGAACTAAAGAAACATCAAATAATGCAAATCAATAACTAATGAATGTCCAATATAGAAGATACCATGAATAGCAACAACGTGATCACATAACATAAAAATAAAAAAAAGTAATGTTAGTAAAACCTTAAGTGAGATTCACACACATATAAAGATAAATTACCAATCATGAATAATTTTGTGATTAATAAATGCACAAATCATAAGTAAACGCACAATCCATAATAATATAATGGCAACATGAATAAATTAGTTTATGACACAATCATATTATACACATAACATATACCGCCAATTTGTCGTAAGATAAATATCACAACACATGAAGATACATGAAAGATGACACACCAAAGATAACAAGAACTTCTCATTCATTAAGTTGATACTATCCAGGGCACCATAATACAATATCCCCATCATATCCAAGAGTGGAAATAGATAATTATTCCTCACATTCATTAGACGATCCTCAATTCTCAAAACCATATGCACCATAATAAGTCCAAAGCTAAAAGTTCATTACAATGTGTCATGAGGGTATATTTATAGAAAAGAGGGTGACACTTGGTCTGCCCTTGACTCTTGGACTTACTCGTGAATTTTGGGCTACTAGATGCCTCTTCATATTCCTACTAGAATCTATGCTATCCTATATTTCTATGCACAACAAAATTTGAAATTTATCTAACAACTAGGTAAAAGGTAAATCTGGAACATCTATGTGTAGCTGCTCCGTGAGGTAGGTGCGCCATAATTTGTGCTCGATAGCTACTACGATCACCTTTTGTTTCTCTTCATCATGCCTATGGAGACATTCAAGTGCATCTGGTATGAGCATGCCCTTCTTGAACTTGATTTGATTTGACAAGGTTACTAGCTTGGTGTATATCCTTGTTGGTTCTATCACGTACCGAGTGATTTTCTCTTTGGTGACCTGTAAACCATCTGAGGTGGCTACTTGTCTAAATGGATCAAGGAATAACTGGACCTCATGGAGGACCTATTCTTCCTTATCTCTCCCACAAATCCAATAGAAGGAATCCCGAACCTCGATCACAAACTCTAAACCACTCAGAAGATATCTGTAAAAAGCGAAGACTCTGTCCACATCTCTAGCCAATTTATCCCAAGACTGAATTTTGATGCAGATCTAAACATTGTAATTATGAGCGGTAAACCATTCCTTCTTGGGAAGAGTTTCCAGTGCCTCTGGGTAGTTCTTAGTCCACTCATGGATATAATTGATTGTTGTGGTAGCATGCTTCAATGATGTGGAATTTTCTTTCGTGTCAGTCTGTATAGTTAGAAATCGTGACATAGTTGAGTGCAACTTCAACATTTTTTATAAAAAATATTGATGGCTTCTCTCAGGGTCTCTACCTCCTCCTTGATTGATGATTGTAACTCCTTCATGCTTGAGTGGGTCAAGCGAAGGGCTTGATTATACTCTTCTAAATTCTTCTTGTCTTCTTCTGCACTAGTGGCTCTTTGTTCTTCTACATAAATCCTTCCCTGGAATTTCGCAATCTGCTTGCTCGTCCTCCATACATTTACTTAGTTGTGGTGACAGAGGTTGTCTCCACTGAGGTGATCATCTTAGGATTTACCATTGTATCTAGGACTATTTCCTTCTTCGTGGTCACAAACAAAGGTTTTGTTGGCTTTAGGGCATACGATTTTCTCCTGTCCTACATAATATTACAATTGAACTGGTCAAAAGTAAGTATGGTTAGGTCCAACATTTCTTCTTCTCCCTCTTCGAGAATGCCTAGCTCCTTGAGAGGAAGATTCCCTCCGGTGAAAGGAGTGGATTGAGGAACATCGATTAGAGGAAGTTCGATCTACACGTTAAGCTCTTGATGTTGTTGTTGTTGCTCTAGTTCCTGTTTGGATTTCTTATCGATTTCCTCCTGCTGTCTTCTCATCTCTTCTGCTTGCTTGTTCTTCTCCTCTTCAACTTTTTTTATTTGTTCCTCTTCCATCTTCTTCTTTTCTTGTTCCTCCTGTTATTTCTTCCTTTTGAGCTCTTCTTCTTGCTTGCGTTTCTCCTCTAGCTCATTTTTCTCGCGTTTCTTCCTCTCTTTCTCTTCTCACGCCTTTTGTTCTTCTTATTCCCTCTTCAGTCATTCCTCCTCCTACTGCTTCTTTCTCCTTTCTTATTCTTGCCTCTCCTTTTCTAGTTGGTTTTCAGGGTGATGATCTTGTGAATTTTGTGACCATCTGAATTCTTCTTCCTCTTTTCTCTTGAGTTCCTCGTCCAGGATTTCGTCATCTTCGTCTTCATCTTTTCGACTCGAGGGATCTTCTACTTCTTTGCCATTATGCTTCTTCACTTTCTCCCCTACCTTTTGTTGTTCTTTCTTCCTCTGGAGTGAGGATGGCCTATATTGAAGACTCACATTCTATTGGGAATGCTCAACATGCTCATCCTCATTGTCCCCTTGTTCACTTGGGTTGAACTCACTAGAAGCATTGTACCAATTTCTGACCTTTTCCTCATGGATTTTCTTAGTGTGCGGGTATGACGAATCAAATTTATCCTTCTTGTTGTGAGCTGGTACTACCCTCTTGAGGTCATAGGTGCGATAGAACAAGCTGAAAAAACAAAATCCTTTTATCTCCTCAGCTTCTGCCTCAACCTACTTGAATCTCTCTACAGTGTATGGCCGAATGGTAAGAGGGAAGGCGGGACATGGCTTCTTCTTTCCATTGCTCAACGTTTTAGAAAACCCTGTGGTCATTTGAGAGCCAGTTCCTGCATCAATAATATGTCTATGACGAACCTGGGAAGTGCATGTGGAGGGTTGTACGAGCCAAAGAATCTGATGAATGTTCCCTCTCGGATAGGAAACCAATATACCACTTGGGTAATAGCCTCGATAGCTGATCAGATGCTCAGTGTAAAAGATAAAAAATGAAAGTTCTCATAATCTATTGGAAATTGAATGACAACAAAGAGCTTGTTGCCAGGAATACGACGCAATTTTTTTCATCGAAAACAATGTTCAGATGAAGAAGATAGAGCCTGTTGTTCGTTTTCCCAAACAACTAAATTTTTTTTAGAACAGTGACAGGTTGATGACACGGTAGCATAGTTAGCATACCAGGTATATTATGGGAATATTACTTATTTTTTCCCAAGGACACTATGACAAGTGTCACAACAGGATTCACCAAATTGGTTTAAAGGTGTTTTTTTTTACAGTGGCTCCTAAGGTTGAATTCGAATTATATATATATATATATATATATATGGATGGATAGCCCAACTAGAGGTTAACATGTGGCGCAGCCAGGGGCCGCCACATGCCCCCTATGGTGGACCCTATCCGAAGTCTAGAATTCATGGTCGATTTGCATTTTATGGGAAGGTTTATGCTATGGTTGAATATCATATTGTTGGGCGCATATTTATTTATTTAACCCAAAGGTCGAACTATATTACAGGTCTGCATTTCCAAAGTCAGTTTTAATATTTATATTATGGTCTGAATTAATTCATATCCCAAATTCAGATTATATATATGGCAGCATGTTAATTTTTAATCAATTTTCGAAGGTTGGATGGAGCAATATATTATCACATGGGCGCATTTTCTTAAACCAAAGTTCAACATATATTTCAGTGTTGTATACACGAGGTTGGGCGGAGGTCGGGGCTCGACCCCACGACCTCCCTCATACCACCCTCCGTTGTTACCGTTGAGCCTCTACCATGGGTCTTAATAGACCACTACTTCAACAATTATTTAAATTTAAACGTATCTCCAACGATGGGAATGGAGGGGCCAACCCCCTCCCATATGACTATGCCATATAACCTCATGCAAGCGCCATACCTAATCGCGCTTAATGCACCTTAAGCTCACCATTAATACAATTTAACATTAATTAAGTACCAGTTAACTGCACCTAATATTTGGTGGAATTTTCAGCAGTTCCACCAGTTTCGGTAGACTTCCTACTTTGGCGGTCTCATCTGGAGTCTTCTCCAAATTTGGAGGAGATTTCCTAGGAAAATTAAATGAATCATATCTGGAGCAATTTTCAACCAATTTTGGCTCAAGAAGATTCATTCCTAACAGATTGGCATGTTATGGATCCAATGGTATAGGTTGTAGAGGCAGAGGAGCAATTCTAAAAGTTTTTTTGTCACTTTGAAGAAAAAAGAAACCCAGGGCCACCAGGAGGGAAGGCCACGCCTAGATCAGTTGAAGACCAAATTGGGAGCAAGAAGAGTCATTTATGATAGATTTGGACATTCTAGAATCATTGAAGCATGTTTCAAGAGCTGTAGGTGAATGTAAACACCAAATTTTTCACTTTTGAGCTAATATAGAGGCCGAAGCCATGGAAGCTGGACCAAGGAGATGTAGCCCAGGAGGGTTGAACTCATTCAGTAATACACTGTATTGATGGATCAATTGTGATGGTTTGCTGTGTATTTTGTTGCTATTGTTCCAAATTTGATTTTCATACTTTATGTTCTTGAATTCACTCATAAAACTCAGTTAATTTACCTGTTTGACACACATAAGCACCAAAGAAACCTATGTACAACAAGCATAAGATCAACAAATAAATTTTAAATATTAAGATGAAATTAACACAACAAAACTAACATTCATAATAAGATCAATAACTCTCCTGGATATGCAGGGAGTATCTTCTCCTAATAGAAAACAATACAGAGGGGAAATGAATGTCTCGACAACAGAATCGTGCACACTTTTGTATTCTGGGTCCCAGAATATCTAGTAGTGATGGTGTACAGGGTTTGCTGCAGCCAATGCCCAATTATAATTCTAGCTATCAAATTTACATCTCGCACAATCTAAGAGATAAGAGGCCATATAGAATTCTGAAGGCCGGTCTCCTTCCGGGTACTTAGCCGCATGTATGTTGGTTTTTTGTGCTGAGGAGAGGATGCTACCCTAGTTGAAGACCATGTCTCTCGTGGAGACAACATACATGAGAGGGACCCACATTCCGAGGAAGGTGTCAATGTTGGGCCTCCCATACAATATGTTCATCAGTAATTCAAAGATATGGTATACCTTCCTGAGACCCTATGTTTTGTAAATCTAATCATTCTTTACCCGAAATTTAGAGGGGTCTTTCCACTAAGACCATAAAATGTCCTTTGTGGGGACAAATAAATCTGCTAGCCACCTATTGTTAAATGTTTCTTCCTTATCCGACAACCTATAATAAGCAAAGATATCCGTTGAGGAGATGGTTGCGAAGGCTTCACCTGTATGGCTCCTAACCACCCATCGACCCATGTCGGTGTTCTGTATGATCCAGTGGATGGTCTCCGATAATGGGAACATTGGCAGATGCGAAGCTATCTTACGAAGTCTGGGCATTTTTATGTTTAGGTATACCTTGAAGTCTTCTTGATCCTTAGGGATGTTTGGCTTGAAGAATTCCGAGTACACATTAAAGCACGAGAACTTGGTGGTCTTGTGAGGTTTCCAACCGTGTCCCTGTATATAAGAGGTGGTGGGCCCTAGTAACTCTCTTGTGTGCTGCTTTTGACACTATTCCAGGAAGGCTTCGCCACTGGGGGTTCCATCTCGCTAGAGAATGATGATATTGTGATGCACTAGAGTTCGACATCGCCGGTCATGTCAAAAAAATAGTCCTACAATGAGAGAGACGACATAGAGAATGTGAAACTATAACGAAAACAAAATTCAAGGCTTTAGAGACCCTAGAAAGGTTCCGAGAGGATTTCTGCCTAAGAGAGGTTGCTAGGTCATAGGCAAGGGAGGTTGCAGAAACTGAGAGAATAAGAAGCACAACTTAGCGACTTGGGTAGGTTAGGTCGTAGCCTAAGAGAGGTCGCATAGTCGCAGGTCGCAGGTGATGCTAGGTTGCAAAGGTTGCGACATAAGGGAGGTTGCACGGTCGCGGGGTCGCAAGGTAGCGTGCTAGGTAGGTCACAACTTCATGAGGGTCGCTACGTCACATTGTTTTACCTATCATGACTTTTGGCTGTGCGACCTGATCCTTAGGGAAACTTGGCGAAGGAGTTGAAGCTCAAAACGAGTCCTTGGGGCCCTACAAGACTAGAAAACTTATCCATCCAGAGGGTAAGCTTGATTTGGGAAGAAATGGGACTGAATGATTGAGAGAAAAATATTTTAGAATGGTGAATGGCTTGGATAGGGTTGTTCAGATTGAAATGAACCATGAACCATGGATAAAAACCTTAAATTTGGAAGATGCAAAGTCAAGGGTGAAAGGATGGGGGAAATGGCAACAAAAATATTGACTGGGGAGAGGAAGGGTCGCATGCCTATCCAATTCGCCCAGGGTCTCTATATCACTAGCGACCGACTAAAATGACCAAATGACCGTTGGACAACCAATTTATAATAAAAGTCGCACTTGCGGGTGTCACGGTGGTCCCCAAGTTACAACAAATGTGGATTCCCCCCTTGAGACCTAGTGACCTATGCGACCTAACGACCTCCTTTATGAGGTCGCGAAGTCACGAGGTCGCAAAGGTCGTTGGGTGGCCGTAGAGAGGGGTTTGCGACCTTGCGACCCCATGAGGGCGAGGTGGTGAGGTCACAAAGTCGCAAGATGAGTGAAAGGTCACAAATATTTGTTTGCGAATTAGTGACTTCACTTAGCCAAAATGTGGAAGGTCACACAGTCACAAGTTTTAGGCCCATAAGATATTTCTTCCTGCAACCTGCCACCTAGACGGAGCATGATTTTTGAGTCTCTAGAAGTCAGACTTGTGGATGGACTCAGAAGGCTTGGTTTGTAGCCGGAATGTCAAGGCGGGACTTCAGAAGTGAGTGAATTTAGTGAAGGGGCCCAAATTTTTTGAGAAGTCGCAAATTTTGGAGGGTTGTTGCAGCGGCTACAACACACACAAAGAGATCATATTAAATTGTCTTGTAATTGTGCAGACATGTGTATCAAAGCCCACCCTGTGTCCTCCTTTTGAAAAAAACCAAAAGGGTTGGATTTAATGGCGGAAAGCAAGGAGTTTTTCACGATTGGGAAAGGCTCAATTCTCATGAGAGCCTAGCCTAAAGCCATGGAGGCACCTTGAGGTATTGGTTGAATAATCTGTAACTATGAAGGCCATGAAATGAGATTTCCTCCTTCTCGAAGAGCCTCTCTAGCATTATTTTGAAGGTATTACAATTTTCTGGAGTCAAAAGAACTCTGCCCTTTGGGGGATTTTGTTGAACACACTGAGTTTTTTACCCTAATTGCTTCTTGAATGTCTTGTTGTATGCAAAGAGATTATATTAAATAGTCTCATGACATGTGCACACATAATGAGGTTAAAGTCTATCCCATGTCTTTCAATTTTAAAATGTCAAATCTTATTAGCGTGATTGGATTTTGAGAGTTTCATTTTGTAAAGCTATCAAAATTCAAAACTCGTGACAATCATAAAGAGATTATATTAAATAGTCTCATGACATGTGCACACATAATGAGGTTAAAGTCTATCTCATGTCTTTCGATTTTAAAATGTCAAATCTTGTTAGTGTGATTGGATTTTGAGAGTTTCATTTTGTAAAGCTATCAAAATTCAAAACTCGTGAGAATCATAAAAATACCAAACAATCTATCCATGATTGAGAAACAAATTTAAATTTTTTTATTCACATATACACATTTAGTATAAAATATATTAATAAATTGTAAACTTATAAAATATATTAATTAATTTTAATTACATATTTAAATGTTGCAAAATATATGGAGATGCATGATTCCCATGATTTGAAAAGACACCCACTTACGTTAGTGAAATAAATTATTAAAATAACATTTCACTTTACTAAACACCCTTATTTATTCTTTTAATTTTAATTTTAATTTTTATAATATAAACACAAAAATATATTATGAGGAATCAAACTAAGTACAATGTTAATATTATAACTCAACGACATCCAAAGTATGTCGTTATTATACCTGCCACAGATATACGTATTCAATTCTTAATTTACTATGTATTATTTGCTCTTTGACTCATTTTTTTAAAAACTTTTTCAAAGTTTAACATTATTAATTAAAATTTATTATTTTTTTTTGAAGTTTAACCTTATAAATTAAAATTCATTATTTTTGAAATTTTTTAAAAGTTTAAAAGTATAAATTAAAATTCATTATATTTTTAGGTCGATAGGCTTTCTCTTTTGAAAGAGATCAAGTTTTTGTTCGTCAACATATTCATTCTTTTGGTGACACATGTTTTTTCTACTTTTCACTGTACCTTGACACCTGTTTCTTTAGCCATGCGATGAGAGAAATAGACTACCAACCATAGTTACCTGTCACAGTCTTCATTTACTGGCGGAATGGTAGGCATTTCCGTTTCAGTCATGGGCAAAGATATCTGGCGGAATGGTAGGCAATTTTAATCATTGGTTCCATTATCGCGCATTAAATGTGACATATATTGAAATTTAATTGTTCAATTTCCAGGTAGCGCCATTCTCTCCATGACGTAGCAATTTTAATCACTCCTGGTTCCATTATCTTTTGGAGTGGCAATTTCAGCGACATCTACATAGCTGGGACGGGTGTTGTTGGAAAGGCAGTTGGTACGGTTACAACTGACTACCGCTACCATCACAGGTATTGATTGTGATCTGCAAGGATTAGCAAAGGGAAATTGCACGAGTCTTCTGGTCTTGGAACTACAGGCTTTCAAACGAAATCATGCTCAATAGTAGCTACTCTTCTGGTCTTGGAACTACAGGCTTTCAAACGAAATCATGCTCAATAGTAGCTACTCAAATAATCTGTTTTATAGTCCATCTCCACATGCAAGACTGCACTAGGGGTTCGTTTTACAGTCCATCTCCACATGCAGGACATGACTGAGGGTTCGTTTTATAGTCCAGGACATGACTGAGGGTTCGTTTTATAGTCCATCTCCACATGCAAAGACTGCATTGAGGGTTCATTTTATAGTCCATCTCTACATGCAGGACTGAGGGTTCGTTTTATAGTCCATCTCCACATGCAAGACTGAGGGTTCACCAAACGACGAGATCGAGTTAGAATTTGAAGACTACAAAAATAAATGGAATTCGAGGGAGAAAGACACCTATTACACACCCTGCGTGCATCACAGAGCATTGCAAAGAGAAGTCGCACCAGATGTAGATCGTCTCATGATAATGTTTATTCCAAGAGGCTGGTGTATAGGCATATATGTAGTCAAAGTTTCAGTGAAAGTCACCATTCTGACCTGAGGTAGAGGTTAGGTGTTAATATTTGATCCTGGTATGTATTTAATCTCAAACATGACCATTGTAATTGGGTGAAAGCTTTATTTTGTAGACCAGGTAATTTCATAACACATTTTGTATTTTTTTTTTCATCTAATGTACCATCTAAGAAGGAACGCAACATATATAACAATCTTCATCCTCACGCAGAGTAAAGCTCTCTGGACAATTTTCGCAACGAGGAAGAAACTCACTGTAAAAAAGCAAGAAAAGTTGCAAACTCCCTGCAACAACATTTATGTAATTAGCACAGGAGAGTGTTTCAATGGAGAAAGCGAAGCCTAGTAATTGCTGGAATCCACAGTAGTTCCTACAGTTTCTGGCAGCAAACACAAGTCTTAGGAGGTTATAAGGTGCATTGGGCACCGCATTCAACTGATAGCAAGACTTGTTGAGAATCTTAGTAAAGAAGCTTAAAGTATGCAAGTAAGAACCGTCACCGTCCCCAATGTCTAATGCCTCACCGACGTCTATGTAATGAGTATCAATAACTCAGGTGATATTCATTTCGTCAGTGTGATTTGTTTTCTCACCGCACTCATGAATACTTAGAAATCCTGTCGACCCAAAGTTCTATAACGTACAAATTTGGCCTTACTATCGAATTTACAGTTTTTTTATTGGAAATATGAAATAATAGGTTTCGGTTTTTGGAAGGGTAGTAAAATGAAGGAAAGTCCCCATGATTTTCGTAAGTTGAATGTAATGAAATTCATATAGTCTAAAAAAGGTTTTTTCCTGGTACTAAATATAAATCAGAGTATTTTTCACGTTGAAAAATGAAACAATAGGTTTCTTATTTGCAGATGTTTAAGATTTAAGAAAAAAACCATGTAATTTTCGCTATGAGCGTCAAAAAAATATTTTAAGATGTATGATAATAGCTGGTTCAACAAAAACATTAACAACCAAGAATATCAAGAACATTAACAGCACGGTTACAGCCATCCAAAAATTTCATTCAACGAATCTGTTATTTTCCATCATCCCCAAAAAATTTAAAATCCCACATAGTATTCGTTTCTAAGCAATACATATACATGTTGAATCTTACACAAGTTCATATTAAAGAACAACGAAAATTTAAAATCCCACATAGTATTCGTTTCTGAGTAAGACATATGCATGTTGAATCTTACAAGTTCATATTAAAGAACAACGAAATAACAACGAGTGCGTTCGAAGCCTGTGAAAGTGTGAGAACGCCGAATTTATGTGTGGTCAGAGTCAATAGTGCTTGGCCGCCGCATATTCAAACGTCCCAGCATTGACACATGCCAGTTGATTCTCACAATTTCATGTAAAATCAAGTCAAAACGTACAAATAACATTTTCTAGAGGTGAGATTCCCTTGTCTACGTATATATTTATACATATTCTTAATAACTTTGCCCATTGATTCAATATGATTTGTATTTTTCCAGAATGAGATTCCTTTGTTTAACTATTGAAGTGTATATAACTAGTAATGGCCTTTAAAAGCACAAAAATACACTAAAGGCATATTCATAAATAATTTCTAAATCCATAATTAAATTTTAGAATGAGAAATTGATTATATAATTTCAAAAATCATTTTAATAATATAAATGCTTATAATTTTTAGTTTATAAAGTTTCAATTTAATAAATTTAATTACATTTAAAATATTGATTTACAATTTTTTTTTTTTTTAACAAATGATTTTTAATTTAGATAAACATGGGTTATATAGTGAGTAATTAATTATTATAATAATAAATGGTGTTTAATTAAGATAAACATGGATTAATAAGCATTTTTAATCTAATATTGCTAATATATGGTTTTTTAAACATTACAACATCTCTACCATACTAGACTGGAGCCCATCTCTTCACCCAATTAGTTTTGATGGGAAACATACCCAAATTGGAATAAAGAAGAATCATTTAAATTGGAAATCAATTACATAATTTCAAAAATCTTTTTAATAACACAAATACTTATAATTTTTAATTTATAAAATTTTCAATTCAATAAATTTGATTACATATAAAATAATGATTTACAAAAAAATTATTCATTTTTAACACAAAATGTGTAATAGAAAAAAAAAAAATCTAAATCTTACATTCAAAATATAAGGTTTTAAAATAGTAATCAAGATTTTCACAATTTTACATACCAATATTTCCCAAACAACCATTTTCAATCCGTGCAAACTTGGTTTTACAACTTAACAACACAAACACAAACACTTGGTTCCACAACTCAACAACACAAACACAAACACACTGATCAACAACTCCACAACTTAACAACACAAACACAAACACTTGGTTCCACAACTCAACAACACAAACACAAACACACTGATCAACAACTCCACACTGTTATTTTTGATGGGAAACATACCCAAATTGGAATAAAGAAGAATCATTTAAAAAAATAAAAAATCAATAATAAGAAGTCTCACTTTTCTCTTAAAAAATAAAAAATAAAATGAAAAAAAATAATACCTAACATATTTTTATCAAAATTTTTATCAAATTTCAAAATAAATACAATAAAATAAATGATAGTTTTATGCCAATAGCCATGTTTATTTCAGAATTTCCCTCCCAAAATTTAAATTTAATTATCAATAATTATAAGGTATGGTATTGTAATAAAAACTATTTACTAGATAAAAATTTCCATGGTAAAGTGGGGTGAATTGATTATAATGTGCATTTACCAACAATTTCATTTAGGCCTAGTCTAACTTATAAACAAAATGAATTTTGTTAAGAGTGCCAATTTTAACTCAAATCATGCAAATATTTTTTAAAACTTGAGTTTAAGTTGTTTAATATGTAGAATTCGATTGTCCAAGGGTTTTTTAGGTTCTCAATCTATTTATATATATTCAAAAATGTACATTAGACAACAAAAAATAGTAATCTGGTGTGAAATTATATCCTCTCATTTTTGTGAAAAAAAACTATTTTATCTATAAATTAAAATAAAGTTTAATTTATATAACTCCATTTATTTTCAAAAATATTTTGAAACAATAATCAATTATTATTATTTTATAATTTCAAATAAATAATATGCTTATTAAGATTGGATTTATTTAAACATGATATAAAATGTATTCATATCAATTTTTTATTTAATAAAGATTGTTTTTAAATTTAGTAACATTGTTTAGAAAGCTAAAACTTATACTAAAGTATTTAACTTTCAATTAAAATTTCACTTTAAAGCATAGAATTTTAATCTTAAAATTGTATATTCAAGAGTTTAAATCTATTTTAAAATAACTTAAATTATTTTACTCAAAAAGCTAAACTGCTCCTCAAAAACTGAAATACCACCTACCTCTACTCAAAATAAATCAATTCTCATACAAACATAAAACAATTTAAATGTATGAATGATATAGATTGCATTAATACTACAATTTTTTTATTTAATAAAAATTACAGTTTATTTAATAAAAAATGCTTTTAAATTTAGTGGACACTTCATCAAAAGTTAAAATTTAATGCTGGAAATTTGAAGATTAATGAGAAATAGAAAAATTTTTAACATCAAATTAAGGGAATGAAAATTTGTTTCTTAAGAAGATACAACTATTCCTTGTGGAAGATGCTATTGTTGCCCACACCACAAAACAGGGAACATTGATCAAAATGGGCTCGCCTTCCTTTACTTTGTAGGGGATGATGGTAGTTTAAAAAAAGAGAATATAGATGGACATCCATTGAGAATAAATCGTGGGTGAATGTTATAAAATAATCTATAGATAAGCTTTTGAATTAAAAAAAGAAAGAAGCAAAAGTCTCTTGCCCATGTAATTTATTTATGAAGAAATTGAAAGAAAAAGAAAGCCAAAGGTAACAATTATTACACTCACTTTTAAGTGGTCATCAAAAAGAATGTAAATAGATTGTATGGTTAGATTACTCCAACCATAGATTTTATCTTTAAAGACTATGTCATTACACTAAGATTTTATAACAATTTTACTCATTGTATTTTATAATTTGTGTAGAAGTTATAAAGGTATATATCATTTTATAAACATGTAAATTATAAATATTTATTATTATAATTATAATTTAATATTGAACTTATTTTTAATGGAGAGAGATTAAATTCTTGAAATTGTAAATTAGCATTGTTAATAATTAAAATATTTTAATTATATATGTTTGTTTCAAATAAATATTAAAATAATTATTATGATTAACTTATATATATAGATAAGTAGATTTTCATAATTATTTTATTTTTAAATATTTACACTATATTTTAATCAATATTAAAATATTTTATTATTAATAATATTTTATATCAATTTAAAGATTATGTAACTTTTCCATATTATCATATTAAATTATAAAAGCAGTCAATAATATAATAATACTTTGAATGAGAAAATTTTAATTAAATAATATTTAATTTATATTTATATTTTTAACTTATAATAATAATTGGCATTATTATTAATTAAATAAATTAAATTTATATATAATATCTTATAAATAATATAAATAAAACAAATAATAATAATTGTTTTATATTACTTTTACATCATCTAAATAAAATAAGATAAAAATAAAAATTATTTTATATTGATTTTTATAGGAAAATATAAATTGATGTGTTTTTATTTCACCTCAATCTTTTTAATGATGGAAAATTTATAATAATTATTTGTATTCATTGAGCATGGAGAAACTCATTTTATGAACTTAGTAACTATGGGAATGCTACTTGATATGACATTTCTTATGCTAAAAACTAATGGAATGTCACTTTATAGGACGATTGAAAAAAAATTAAGGTAAAAGAAAAGGCCCATGATAAACAAAAGGCCATTCACCCTCGAGCTGATTTTAGAAAGCACCCATCACAGCTGCAAAATCATGAAGATTCAAGAACACATAATGAATATCAATAAATTACATTTGAGCTCTTAGCCTTGATAGCTGAAAATAAAATTGATAATTTATTATTAAAAATGGGTTAGGATCCATTACCTAAATGAAGTAAGATGCAATAATTGTCACATTCATAACTTGGTGCAGGCATCATTAGCATGCATGACCTCTTTGTGCAAGTGAAAGACACCTACACATTGAAAAAAAAACTCACCATCTCACATTTTGGTCATTGCTGAAAATTTGTTATGCAGTGAAGTTCATCTTTAGATACTCATATCCCCATTGTTATGAAGCCCTAAGAACTTGCTCGTGTGAGGTTGCAACTCCTACTGATGGTTGAGGAGATGCATACGAATTCTACGTGAATTTCTCATACTTTATTTTATGAATAGTGAACATTCTACATCTTGTGTTAGTTTTCAATTTTGAGTTCCAGAGACATTGACAGTTCCCAATTTACATGTATTCTATTCAATTGTGGGAACATTGTTGCATCCAACGAGAATGCTCAATCACATAATCGGAATGGCTGGATCTTTATCTCGATCGGAATCTGCTATTGACAGCTTTGCAATGAGATTTGGATATGGAAGGTATGCGTAGAGCATCGAACGAGTGCCTGGCATTGAGAGGGAGCGGGGCAACCTTATAAGTACCATTTTCCGTGACACTCAGCACTTAAATGAAGCCCATATGCCTTCTCGGGAGGGTTAATTTAGTTATATGCTATCTCCATATTTCATGCTTTCAGAAATCTGATTTCATCTTCGGAGTGGATCTTCGACATGGGATATTTCTGTTCTTTTTTTAAAGTTTGTTGCCAGATTTTTGCATTGGTTTTGTTAGTTGGAGAGGGGAAGGGAACCACAACATGTAAAAATTATGTTGCTTATGATCATTTTCTGATCATTTCGCAGCAAAGGAATATAAATTTTTAGTGGCTACCACTTTATTCAATTTATGTTTTCTGATGGTCTATAACTTTTTACTACACTGTCTTATCCATCTGGGTCCAGGTGTGTAAGTAACAACAAATTTTAGCCTCTTACCTATTTCTAAATGAAATAGAGTTTCTGAATAGAATACCACTTTGTCCTGTCGATCATGCTCTGTCTCAGGCATAAACACCTTCCATTCAATCTGTGTGTGTATAATGTCAAATGAACACCATGTTTTAAGCTTTGACAACATTGGGATGGATAATCTTATATGCTACAAAAAATTTGTGCAAAAATCTACAAAATCTCCTTCATCTCAAAAACTACAATTACTTCAAATTAATAATTCACAAACAATACTCCTATCGGCCTCTCCTTGCACCTTCTGGGGCAACTGCTAGTTATATAATATTTAAATTTATTTATAGTTGAAATCTTTTAAATTTTATTATGTAATGATTACATATGTATTTCTTCCTTCAGCGACTTTCTACTATGTGTTTTGAAGTTGAGGCTCATTTTTGTTAGTGGTCATTATTTCAGGAGTTGATTTTAGTGTGATTTTTTGGAATTTCAGGTGTGAGAATCGGGTGAAAAATTTTAAGGTGAAATTTTGATTTGTATTATTTAAATTGGTTTTTTTGATTATATATATGGATTTTTGAGATGAAATCTTGATTTGTATTATTTAAATTAATTTTTTTGACTATATGGATTAAGCACCCTCAAAAGCCTCTAAATCACTTAAATATTAACTATCAAACTTGTGATTTCAATAAATTCATACCACATTTTAGAGAAATTACACTAAAAAAATCCACCAAAATTTTCAAAAAAATCATACTTATTCTTTTATCAACCATTACCCAACCAAAATTGCTCATATGATGCATAGTCAGCATTCTCGGCATTCTTCACCCAAATCACAACACTTATCTGATGAAAACAGAGAGTGGGTTTTCCTTCGAAGCAATATATTGTCTTATGACTTCCTCGCTAGAACAACCAAGATAGCAGAAACGAAAGAAACTTAACGCTAAACGATTTTCATTGAAATTCATAATTAATTTGTTTAAAATTTGTAGATTTTAATAATAAAAATAAATAAATTCATTTAAGTAAATTTTTAATGTCCTTCTTTATCTCTATCTGTTTTGGGCTGGCTTTTCTATTCTTGATGAGATCATGTTATGTATATTATGACAATCAGGATGGGATTTTGCCGTTGCAATAGATCTTATCTCTGCTCCCAGTGCTGATCTATTTCGATGGGTGATTTTATGCGCTTTTATCTTTGGTATGATATACTGTTTATATATATATATATATATATATAAAACAGTGTTTTTTTTCCAAAAAAAATAAAAATAATTTTTAATTATAAAAATAAGTAAACATTCTTATTTACAAAATTAAATTTAAGTAATTTTTAATCACAAAATTAAATTTAGGTAATTTATTTCTTTGAAATATAAGATTTTATTCACACTTTTAAACGTTCATGGTTAATTGTTAAGATAAATAAGCATGGTAAAAGTCGTATGATAATTTAAAATATACAAAACCATGTAAGACTTAAATGAATTTTAAATATTAAATATGTCATTTTATTAGACATATTAATTGTTATATATATATATATATATATTTGAATAATTTTATTCAATACAATAATATTTTCTTTTTATATAAACAATATTTTCAAACAAAATCATTTTTATTTAAAATTGTTATATTTTAACTTATTATTATTGTTACTAATCATTTTAATTTTTATTTATTGTCTCGAAATAAAAACCATATACTAAATGTATTTGACTTTTGGGTATTGATCAAATAAATAAAAAATTTATGTGATTATTTACAATTTTCCCATTTGGAGTTTGAAGATTTAATTTGGACTCTCAAATTCATATGCTTGTGGGCCATCTTAATAATATCCATATCAATTAAGTTATCATCAATTAATTGCCATAATGGATACATTTTTTTACTTTAATTAGCTATATTTAGACTAAGCAGTGACAACAATGTTCATAGACACAATGCTATTATAAAAATATTTATAAAGGCATTATAGTTGATCATGTCACTAGCCCAGATTTGAAGCTAGATGGGAAAAATAATTTTGAAGCGGGCATTCCGAGGGAAGCTCTGAGGCGTAGAGACCATGCACAAGGCGACACACATCATTCACAGAGTTATGGATAGAAGCCCAACATATGGACCTACTATGTGTAAGACGAGGGTGAATCCTGTAAATGATGTCCTTTTCAATATCACTTTTGACTGGTAGGTTACCTGTTTTGGTTTAACTGGTTTGGGGTAGTCACTGTCTATTGGTTTTTATCCGCTCTGGTATGCTGCAAATTTAGCTTGTACAATACCAAGATGTGGGGACGTTTGCATGATTTCCTTGAAAAGGACGTGGAGATCAGAGGCGGCGAAGAATGGATGAGCCTCACTTTCCTTTGGCGTGGGTGGCTGGATTCCTTCATTATCCCTCGTCCATGTAAAAGCATCGATTTTCGACTATGCCATAGGTGGTGGCACCTTTGTGGATGCTATTGCTATCGCTGTTGCCAGTAGTGAGTAGTGCATTTTTACCATTAACGGTCGGGGCCAATACTTCTCATTCACGCTATTATGGACAATGGTGTCTTTGGCCAAATAACATGGCAAAGTGAGTTTCTTATTTTGGACCAACCAGATTTTTGATTTTTCCATTTGCAGGTATTACACTAGGCGATCGGATTTGGATCCAATGGGGTACTGGTTATTCCGGCCATATTTCCAATCCAACTCCCAAAATTGGTTGCATTAATAAGAATCCACCAATTTTAAATATTTTGCGGTTGGCCTTAAAGAGGTTTATACTTGACAATGTTGGATAGGATCTGACGTTGATCCTCGATCATCCTTGGAAGGATTTCTTCCTTAACTATCCCTCTACCACACCCTGGTGGCCATTCCCTATTCATTTCTATCTAGTAGGTGCTGATGCCACATCCGACCTCTCAACCTTGGGATCTGACCATTCTCCTTAGTGCACCCTCATCCACTTGGGTCGCCCATTAGGGATCGTGTTTTTTATCATTTTTTCCGGATTGTCGTGCAAGCAGGACATTCCTCTTTTTGATGGGCATACTGCCATATACATGGGTATTTACTGCACATGTCAGTTGTTTGCAGGAGAGCACCGTCACTGTTGATATGGTGGACATTCCAGAGGTGAATGTCACGCAGTCTGACCCACCTGTCATCTTATTCTCTAGGTTCATATATCATCTGGGATGGCTCGTACATGATGGCACATATTGCAGAATATCTGGCCTCGTTGGAGGCATATGTAATCGAGTACGAAGATATTATTGATGTTGTGCGTGTGGTAGAATGTAGGAACAAGACAAACACAAACGGGGTGTGTGCCACATATCCCCCGATAAATATTACAGGGTTTCCATTTCCACAGATGGAACACATGCTGGGCACACACAGGATCGACTTGGTAAAAGTACCGAAACTCATAAGTTTTAAACAAAACTTCACAGACTAGATTCTGAAATTAAACTACTCAGTTTTGGATATGACGTTATGTGGTATTGGGTGGCAAGTTTGAGGAAGAGAGCACTCATCAGAAGGTGTTATTTTCATCACGAGAAAGATCGAGACATGCAGGATTGGTTTAGGGGACATCGGTCTCTCCTACTTGGATACCCGCCGAAAGTTTTTCGATTGATGAATGGATGGTACAACTTCCACTTCATGTCTTAGGAGGATGATGCCCACACACTAGACATTCCATGGGTCCGTGGTCGGTGTTTCTTCTCACTGCACCCCCCTGGTATATCGGTTTCAACAAAAACCATGAGACGCCCAGGAACCATATTGTATGGGTCAAGATACCCGGCCTCTCGTTGGAGTTTTGGACGAGACACGTTCTTGCTTCGATTGGAAATTCCATCGGCCGGTTCATATACACTGATCCTAAGTGCCTGGGTCAATCGGACAAGCGCATTGCATGGATATTGGTTGAGATCGGCTTTACAGGTGGAATTCCAACACAAATTCACCTTGCATGGGAATGTGCAGTTCATAGGCAAAGATTGTAATACTGGTGTGTCCCTTTCTGATTCCTTCTTTTTCATCATACGAGACACCTCCTCAAGACTTGTCCACAACGTTTTGGATAGCGGGGTCGTTTTCTACCGCGGTGGGAGGAACATAATTCTCTGTCTCCATTTTCAGCTCCCGAGTCTTCTCCTACTTCACCAGGTCTAGCAGGTACGGTATCCTCCCGAAATTTCCACCTCGACTCTCATACAAAGGATTTCCCTACCCCCCCTTGCAAATATACACACCCGGTCAAACATGATCCACTCCATACTCATTCCTCATTATGCCGCTCATCGTCATTAAATAACATCTCGATATCTTCCATGGGCGGTGACACACAAAATTCTCTTCAGATGTCAGGGAGCTGCTGTGTTGTTGCAGTCCCTCTTGGGCGACCCATTTCCACCTCCTCCCCTACCAACTCCCCACAGGCTGCCCCATTACCACTTCTACCATCCGCATTGACCCCTACCTACCCCTCCCAACATACTAAGCCACATTCACCCCATAATTTGGTGGGTAGTGACATGGGTTTCCTTCTTCTCAACCCAATCATGGACCTTACTACTATTCCTATACACCATAGGTTGACCCCTTCCCCACCCATCTCCATTTTCCCACATTTTGCGAAGAATGTTACGACTCGCCGAAAGGGTGGTCGTAATGGTAGGGGTTGACATCGGTTGGACTCCTCGTCCCTCGAATTAAAGAATCTCCGTGAGGTACCCATATCTATTGTCTTCAATCGGGTTCTTAGAGCAATATCGCCCGACAAGGGATGTCCATGATGAATTTCATCTCCACTCGAAATTTTTATCCCTCAAAAATTTTATTTGCTCATGTTACCCTTCCTTAGTTCTCTATTAGGAAACTATGACATGTTCTGCACGAGTTTACCCATACTTTGGCGATATGTTCCCATATTGGCATATTGTTGCAGGGACTCACTTGGGCTATCAGGCGGCCTTGTGGCACTCTGGGATCCACAACTAGCAAATTTGAAGGCCTACAAACTATTTGCTATCATTTTACTAAATGGTTTTGTTAGTGGAATCTCCGAGCGTATATAATTCCACAATATACATGCTCCATATTCAAACTGTCTCACCTTTTGGCATCACATGACAGACAATGATATACTTAAAATTGGTTCTCTCGTTTTGGAAGGGGATTATAATGCCACCCTCTTAGAGTAGGAACTATGGGGACGGAGGTGTTGTAGAGATCCCATGGCGGAATTTCTCAATGAAATTTTTGATAATAACTACCTTCAGGATATTTTCCCTCCTAAAATCTGCCCCACATGGTATAACAGACGCTCTGGTGAGGGATATATTGCAAAAAGACTTGACCGGTTCATGCTCCATGAAAATCTCCTTGAGCGTATGTGGTCTATATCATCATCGGTGGTGGATGTCCTTATATCCAACCATCACCCTATTTTCCTTAATTGGCGGGTGGACAAAACTCTCGGGGAAGGGGGGGGGGGTTTCCATTCAAGTTTAATAGGTCATGGTTGGAGGACCCAAATTTCAACAGATTGGTACTGGGACATTGGGATTTTATGATAGGAAGGGCATCTAAATATCCCGTGGTGCACATGGTGGATTCTCTGAACCGTCTAAAAATCAAAGTAAGGACCTAGGAGCAGGAGAAAAAATGAGGTCTAATAAAGGAACAAACATCTTAGTGATAAGGACATCATAGTGAGAAAAGAGATAGATCTTAGTGATACAGGATCAAACATAGTGCTTAAAGAGCCGGGGGATTTGGCTACATGAAGGTGATAAAAAAACTAAATATTTTCACAATTACGCCAATTAGCGTCATAAAAGAAACAATATCTGGGAAATTAAATCAACAATTGGTCATTCGACACACTCCACAGTGGATATCTAGGCAAAGGCTGTTCAACATTTTGAGTCGTTATTCCGAAAGCGCCCAGGAGTACATATTGATGTTTAGTTATGGGCTATGGCATATTCCCCCCCTCATGTTTAATAATGCACAAAATGACATGATATACAGGGCGGTGATATCAGAGGAGGTGTTTAAGGTACTTAAATCGTTTGCGCAGGATAAAAGTCCGAGACTGGAATTATTAATACATTTTTATGACAATCTGGCACATGACCTAACTATTATGGTGGAGGAGTCAAGGTTGCATGTCTACATCTCTGGAGCTAAAAAACTCAACATTTATAGCACTTATTCCAAAGGGGTATGCTCCAACTAAATTATCAGAATACCGACCTATATCACCATGTAACATTACATATAAACTCATCTCGAAGATTATTGCTGAAATAATTAAGTCTAATATTTCATGCCACATCACCAATGAGCGATTTGGTTTTCTCCATAATAGGTTAATCCACAATGTCGTGGCCATTTCATAGGAGACTATACATACCATGCAACTCAGAAATTGGAGGCAGTCACCATGAAGGTTGACCTCTGCAAGGGATAAAACTGTGTTGATTGGGAATTCCTACGACTCATTCTTATAAAAAATTGGCCTATCTGCACAAATCACATAATGGATTATGTGTTATGTAAATTTGGTGCACCTTGTTGTCATTATTAATGACCTACCATCAATTTTTTTCCAGGCGGGGTAGGGTTTACGACAAGGATGCTCATTATCTCCCTTTATTTTCATCTTAGTGATGGACAGTCTTAGCATCAAGATTCGGGACGCTGTCAGGGCGGGTCATTTCTGTGGTATCAAGAATAGAGGGTCGGTGGCAACTTCCCATAATTTATTCGTGGATTATATCTTGATTTTTGGGCGCATGGAAGTTTCAAAATGGCGACACCTACATGATATATTTCTCATATTTGGCAATGCATCGGGTATGTTGGCTAATGAACATAAATCACTGATCGTGTTCTCGACTAGTGACATGGTGGACATATAACATATTGCAGATTTATTTAGATTTAAGTTATGCCATATATCAAAGGGATTTACTTACCTGGGTTTTAGATTGAAACCAACCAGATACAAGGTGGAATATTGGCAATGGTTGGTTGATAAATACCAGAGGAAAATATAAGTTTGGTCACTCCGTTGGCTCTTAATTCGCGGGCGATATGTTTTGGACATCGCAGTTTTGCAACAACTAGCTGTATACTGGGCTCACTTATACATGTTGCCTGCTGCTACTATCCAACGTCTCCGTGCATTAATGGAACATTTTATTTGGGTTGGAAGGATGGACGGGCATAAGTATCACTTATCCAATTGGGATATCCTAACCACGCCTAAGGAATTGGGTGGATGGGGGCTCCTTGATATCAAAATTTTCGGTAATAAGCTACTGATTAAGTCCCTATGGAGATGTATCTTCAATATTGGGCATTGGTCTAACATTATAACTCACAAATATTTGCGGAAGTGGGATATTTAATACTGGTATCAGGCTGACACACTGGGAATGTCACATGGCTCTTACATATGGCATGGATTTAGGACTGTAGTCGCCTCTATTAGTCTTTCGGGGATGGTCACCGAATCATATTGGGCACATACCAGATTGGTGGCCTGAAATCACTGATACAACATAGTGTGGATCTACTACACATATTACATTCCAGGGGTTTTTCTTCCTCATGCAAGTTATTAATTTTTGGAGGGATGACATGCCTCACTGGAAGGAGGTTGTGGATTTGGGCCTGGTGGGAGATGCAACCATTGAATGGGAGGCATTAAGGGAGCATGTTATAAGTTCCGAATTAAATCAGAATCATAACGGGGACTACAATACATGGGCTGGTACACTTGCAGGTACTTATTTTCCATTGGACACTTACAGGTACTTATTTTCCATTGATAGGGGACTACAAAGGAAATGCTGGTTTGTAGAGGTGTGGCAGGTACACATTCCATTCAAAATCATCATTCACAATTGGTTAATCTAGAAAAATACCTTACCTAGGAGAACCTTTGCAAACATGGTTGGTATGGTCCAGGATGCTTCCCCTTCTGTAGGCAGGAGGGGGAATATAGTTTGCATCTATTATTTCAATGTAGTTTTGCAGTCGAGATATGGTCTCAGATTTGTTTTATCTTGCAGGTCGAACAAAAAATATTTAAGAATTTGGAGGAGTGTGTTCTCTGGTGGAAACAAAGGGGTGGCTCCAATATCAGGATCCCTTTGTTGTTGACTAGGTATATATGGCTGGAAAGGAATCGCCTCATCTTTGATGAGACCCCGACAAGCACTACGCAGGTGACACAGAGAATAATGATGACAACGGATGGGAACCATACCAGGTTTAAGCTACCATGAGACCTTTCCTGATGCATAAGGCCATACACTATTTCATACCCGGTCGATTATTTCGATGGAGCATCTCAACAAGGCAGGTGTGGATGCAAAGCATGGATCAGACTAGATCAGAGCCACTATAAGATCTACTATAACTTTGGTACAATACAAATAATAGGGTTGAAGTGGTGGTACTATGGGGATTAATATGGTTCTATAAGAAACTGTACATTGAAAATATTTCCATATTTGGTGATTTCAAGGTCATTATTGAATGCATGAAAAATAGGAACAAATTCGCCCCACCACATATGGCACACTAGATGGAGCATATTGATAAGCTCTGGGACACTTTCCATAACATTTCTTTCACTCACATATACTGGGAGCAGAATGAAATTGCTGATGGGCTATAAAAAATGGGACTCAAGACTGCATTCGGCCATATACACTACTGCTTAGTTGATGTGGACGCCATATGTGCACAAGGCACCTTCCTATTGCCATGATTATTTGTTTTTTTTTTTTGCTGCTATCTCTTTTTTTTTTTTGTTTTACAAATTTGCGGACACACTATTGTTTTCATTTCCTCATATTTTGTTTTAGGCTTCACGACACCTTTTTGGGTATCCACATGTTTTTATATGCTGTTAGTTTCCCTAGTTTGCAACTATGGGATATGGAGATACCATGAATATGACTCCTTTGTGGAGTTGTTTTGATCTATATGGCAATTTATATGCTCCACTGGCAGATTTGTATTATCAGCATTTGGGATATGTACTGGGTATATGTTTTATGTTTCCATGTGGATTATTATTTTAATATGGGGGAGAATATCTGGTTTTATGTATGCAACTGATGATTGAATTTGTACTGGTACATAATATAAACCAGGTTTTTTTCTTCTGAAAAAAAATACTAATTGATAGGTACTCACTACTATGTAGCACTTGTTTATATGTTGCAATGTGCCTTAGTAGATTAGTACTTTGTTTTTTTCTTAATATATAGTTTCAAAATTGAAACCCTTATGGAAAGAAAAGGGTGATTTTATTTTAAAAATATTACTTCTTATAATATTAAATACTTATTTTTTTAATGTATTTATTTAGTGTAAATATAGATTGCATGTTTCATGGCAGTTATAAAAGCGATGACAATCTGATTCTCAGTTTATAATTAGATTTTTCAAATTATTATAAAATGAATTAAGTTAAGGTGATATTCAAATATTATTTGGGTCTAAAGTATGTCCTAAAACTATTTTTGTTTGCCTAAGTGCTTATCTTACTCGGACATAAGGAAACACATTAACGAACCATGATCCAAAGGCATCTAGCATGAGTGAAAGCCTGCCCCCTTACGAACCACCCCCTTATAGACCACCAACGATTAATTCCAGGTGGCTTGGTTTTCCTTGAATAGTAGTGATGAATTTACCTAAATTTATGGATAACAGCCAATGATGGTTGTCCCCACTGTTGATTTTACAAGGGATTTATGATAGGTTTTCCCATTGCCAAAATAAATGATAGAGATATTAAATTAATATAAGATAATTTATAAGAGAAGGTATTAAATTATTGATATTAGTATGTCGAAGTGGTAAATGATGTTAATAATAACCAACATAGATCCATCTTAACTCCAAATCTCCAAAGCTCCGAGAGAGATCAAATATCTCAATATGCAAACCTCTTTTTTAGTGCAAAACTTAAGGAAAAGTTTGCACCTCGAAATATTTTATTCCTCTGGGCTCTTAAGAAATTTTAAGTTCAAGATGAATCAATATTAGTTTTGAACAACACTAATAAATAAATAAATAAATAAATAAATAAATAAATATATATATATATATAGATATAGTTTTTTTTTACTTGTTTTTTATAATATATAGAATTAATTTTGTTATTAATATCTTTTAAAATTTTACATGTTTCAACTCTATATTAAACATTGAAGGAATTACGAATCTCTCTCATACCTTGAATTACATACATACATACATACATACATACACACACACACACACACACACACACCACACACACAATTAACGATGAGGAAGCATCTTAGACAAGTTTCGCCTGGTGCCTTGTGGAGGAATTTTCAGGAGAAACTCCTACGTATATTTCATTTATTCTTGATGTTAGAACATTTTTTAAAGTGTAGGGAATGAAGGATAAGTATGCTGGGGGTGGTGTATGTTCAGATGCAAGGGGATGCCTTACATGTGAGCCATTCCCTTTCTCTAGTGTCTCGATGGTGCATGCGAACAATGGAGCGGGAGACTTTGGTGTGGTGGCAGATCCACATGTAATGAAAACCGCAACTTGGGATCCAAACTCATGACATAGTGTTGAGAATAGGGCCAAATTCACTTTGGTCGGTTGGGTGTAGGAATTTGAAGGTTGGCTTGTTATCAGTCGAGGCAATGACACAACAATTTGGGCCTTTACGTAGGTAATTTTGTCCTGACTACTCTCTGTAGGTTTATGTTATCGATATTCTATGTTTGAATTAAGTTATGGTGAATGCATTGGGGTGTATGAGGGAATTTTTATAGAATCTGTGTGGTCTTGTTGGCCCAAGTTCAGTAGACACCCCTATCTCTTGATTGTGGTGGTTTCGTTATGTTTTTGCTTTTATTAATGTGGCTTCTTGGCCTTTAGTTCTTTTGGGTCTGGTTTTTTACAATTGTTTTTGTCACTCTGTGGCCTTGAATGGAGGGGTGGGTAGAGTAAGTGTTAGTGCTCCTTAGTTTCCCAAGGTTGAGAAAGGAAACCAAAGAGGTAACCACAAACCAAATTTCAACTTGGTATCTAACCCTACCAAATCAGAGAGGGCTCTCTCAAAATCAACCTCACAGCCAATGCAAATGACTGGAGAGTATTAGGGTTTTAGGCTAGTTATCAACTCAATAGGGTTTTGATTAGGGTTTACTGGATAAGAAGCACCAGGTTTAGGAACTAGGCCAAGTATTCCAAATTATCAATTGCAGACATAAAATAAGGCAAGGTAGGCATAATCAATGACACAAAATAGATTTGTCATTTTAGTGTGGTGAGGAGGAAAGAAGAAAAAAAATGAGCATATAAGTATGAATTAATTTGTTTAGAGGATAAACACTTATATGAAAATCTCAGACAAAACAAAGCATTTAGACAATGAAATATGTTCAAAAAATTAAGAGATAATCATGAGAAGAAATATAGATGGTTACTGAAAGTATCTAATAATCAAATTCGTTAGGAAATACTGAAGAAAAAAATACCATTGATCACAAGACATGAATCTCACAATAATAGCTGCAACTATATTATATTTCTTTAAAAATCCAAGTACACTAGTTCAAAAAGTATGAACTTCAAGTATCCAACCCTTTCATTGACTTGATTCTGAGTACATATAGAAAACAAAAAAGATTCCACCTCTAGGGGTTGAACCCTGATCCATAGCAACTAATTAATGATCCTAATGACTCATTGCCTAATCCTAGGGAAGTTAGAAACAACTTTCCCCCTTTTTAGCTAACTAATTGAGCTTATCTCTCAAGGCATTAATCACAACATTCTTTACAATGATGATCATTAATAAGCCTATTAATCATAAGATAACTCATGAGTCATCTATTACATCGAACAATTCCGACCTTTGACCTCCACTTGTAGTGAAAAACCTTCAAACACAGAAACGCTACAAGATTTCCTAGAAACACACCAATTTTTTTTAGCAGATATGCAACAACTTGGGCTTCATTTTTAGATGACGTTAAAGAGGGTTTGAATGATTCTGAAGGTTGGTGAAGAAATATTAGGGTGTCTACTATGCCCTGGGACCCTTAAGTCATCCAAACTCATCATTTTAGCCCCCTCAAAATTTATTTTAAGACCAAGTGTACATAAACACAACGAATTTTTAAAAAGGTGGCAGAAAGGTGTAAAAAAGGCACTTTTTGATCATTTTCTTCAAAATCATGACTGTACAAGCATCCAAAAGTGATTTTATGATATCCTTAAGTCATTATCTTTCCAAACATACTTGAATTTTTGGATTTGGACCCTCTGAGAAAAAGCGCAACAATTAGTTGCTGCGTTTTTTTTGTTTTGTTTTTGTTTTCTATTTTGTTTTGTTTTGTTTTTGTTTTTTGTTTTGTTTTGTTTTGTTTTTTTTTTCCTGCATTTTTGTAAAAATAAGGGTCAAATATGGAGTGATATATATATATATATATATATATATATATATATATATATATAACCATACCAATTTTTACAAAAATGGGAGAGTTTTTTGTAGATAATTTGGTTGTGAAGAAAAACCTCTCTCCTTTTTTGAAAATTCATCATCATTTGGTCAAAATCCTCTTTTGAAAATGATGATAAAAACATAGTCAAAAGCACAACGAATTCTCTAGAAGTGCAACAACTTGAGGGAAGAGAAGGGAGGGAATGGGGTGTATGAAAAGTCATGAAAAAATTATGGGAGGTCGGGATATGTGTTAGGAACACAATGAAAGTGGAATTTCCAAAAATGAGTGAGAAATGAGGGGGGGGGGGGAAGGGAAAAAACATACCTAGGGTAAAAGCACAACAAATTTCTTGGGTTTTGGGGAAAATAAGGAAATGAAAGAATTTTGATGAGGGGATTGATGGGAAATGATCAGTGAAGGATGATGAAGGAGGTATAAGCTTAAAACCAAGTTCTTTGAGTCCTGAATGAAGGTATGAACCATGAAAAAGGGAAAACGCAACAAAAACCCTAGCAGCAAAATTGTGACTTAATCTCTGAGAAAAGAAGGTGCGAGTATGATTGATAGGTTTGGATGACCATGATTAATCAAAATAATCATGAAATATGGTGATGACATACCATGATGAAATAATATTAATTTTTGGAGTGGGAGTAGAAATGACACCTATACAATGACTTGGAACCATTTGACAATCAAGAGACACGTTAAATTTTATTTGAAAATATAACAATTTGACCAAAGACTCTAACTACAGCAGAAAGAGTAAATTTGATCATTGTGACTATTGGAAACTAACAGTAAGGAAGCCAATACTCAGGTTGGGGCAACCAATTTTATCTACCTTTGCATCCATGGGGAGGAGGAGTTGTTCAGTGGTGTTGCATTGGTAGTAGAGAGACGTTGGATAGAGGGGACGATGGAAGAAAATCCTTGGGACAATTCAGTGGGTAGTGTTTGGCTTAGCTAGGATTACAGAATTCAAGTGAGTAATTGGAGGCTCTACTTGTGGGAGGAGGTTTTTGTTGTGTGGTGTTGAAGTTGGTTAGTTGGTGCACCCGGGAGAGTCACTCTCAGGGATATTAGAGACCAATGTATTTTTACATTGGGGGAGCATGGATTGGAAGGCATAGTGGTCATATTATGTAGGGAAAGAGGTCACCCTCCTGAAGCAGTCAAAGTAGTTTTTGGAACGCGAAGCATGCAGGGGTTAAAGGAAACCATTAACAACAATCTCATGCTGCAAGAGAGGATGAACCTGGAGAGAGGTAGGCCCTAGGGGGCAAGGAGTTGTGCATCTGGTAGAACCACACGATGATGGTGAGGATTTGGAGCAGCCACATGCCAATTCTCTTAAGCATGTGGAATTTCCTTGACTATTTGATTCCTATTTGATTCCTTGTATGATAAAATCCACAAAGTGACAATGGTTGTTTAAAAACTGGCATGAGATCGACATAATGAGAAAAATAAGGTAATTAGCTTCTTTAATGAAATACAACATAACCGGTGGAAAATAATATATCGATTGGCATCCCTTCAAAGAGTCAGGTGAAGCCGATAGTTAGGTTGGGGCAACTAATTTTATCTACCTTTGCATCTAGGGGAGGACAATTTTTTCAGTGGTGTTGTATTGGTAGTAGAGAGACATTATATAGGGGGGTTGGTGGAAGGAAATCCTTGGGCCGATTCAATGGGTAGTATTTGGTTTGGCTAGAGTGACAAAAGCCAAGTGAGTAAGTGGAGGCTATGCTTGTGGGAGGAGGATTTTGTTGCGTGGTGTTGATATTGGTTGGCTTGTGCAGTTGGGAGAGTCACTCTTAGGGAGATTGGATATTAATGGATTTTTATATTGGGGAAGCAGAGATTGGAAGGCGTAGTGGTCATATTCTGTAGGGACACAGGTCACCCCCATGAAGCTGTCAACTCAATTTTCAGAAGGCCAAGCAAGCAGGGGTCTGTTGAAGAATGTAGCTAGTGTTGGTATTCATAATTGTTTTTGAATCATGTTGTAATGTATTTGTCAAAAGAAAGAAAAATACATTTTATTATAATATAAATTGATTTATTAAAGTATGGGTTTCATGCTTGGGTCAATTGTTTATAGGTTAAAGCCTCCATTGTAGGCTTCTAGGGTTAATTTCAAGTGTCCTAGTCCATGTCACAATGTAAAAGACCATTTTGGGGCTTAATTTGTCATTGAAAAAAATTATTTGAATGTAAATGAGGTATTCTAGGCCTCCTCCACCAAGTCAGCCTCAAACTGGATAAGTCACCTGATTGAGGGGCATAATCTCGTATATAAAGGCATCAACTCGACCTCATTTGGAGCACTCACTCATCAAGTTCGATCTGAAACTTATGGGGCAAGAAAAAGTGTGAAATTCAAGGGAAAAGGAAGAAAAGGCTAGCAAGGAGAAGGAGGTATCTATCAAGCAAATGAAAGTTGAAATTCTCTCTCTCTCACGTGTTAAGCTGTTGAGCTGCTGGAAGGTCCGTAGTTGCAGTACAAAATATGGCCTCAAATTCTGGAGTTGCTGGGGGTCAAAATTATGGGTTGTTGTTGGGATGAAGCCGTGGGATAAGAAGAGACTACTGAAATTTGTTGAATCGTATTGTAAGACTAACTTAGTGGAGGAGGAAGGTATTTTGGTCTAGGGTCTTGGTCAATCTCAACTTGATTTTTTTAATGGAAGAGTTTGACTTGGTTTTTCCATAAAAAGGGGTTTTATCCCTTGCCAAGTGCCTACAGATGGTGTCATTGATCTTCGTGTTTTATTTTTATGATTGCTTGATGAAACAAAGATAAAAGAAGAACATAATAAAGTTAATAAGAACACAAAGATATCACAAGTAATTATCAACATAATAAAATCTTTTTTCCTTTCTAATTTGCTAACATGGTATCAGAGCTAAGGTGAAGAAGAAGAAAGATAGGCTGAAGATCTATTGAAAGGAGAAATATAAGAAAAGGGTTTTAGGAAAGGTCACAAGGAGTAGAATATAACAATATGTCAATGAAGGGATAAAGAAAACTAGAAGGAGCCTCCAACTACAGGGTATGGAAAAAGAGGATATATCTTATCCTTGCTAAGCACAAAGTGTTGGATCTTGTTCAAGGAAAGCCTACAGATGAAGCAGAGAAAGATAATTTTAGAGAAAACGAAATATTGGCCATGAATCTAAAAATAGATGGAGTAAAGGAAAACCTAATTCCATATATATCGAACATAGAATCTGCTCAAGAAATTTATGAGGCTCTCTCCAAATTGTTCGACATCAAAAACATTGGTCAAATAACAACCCTAAAGAATGAACTAAGGACAATAAATATGACAAGAGACGATACTATATCAACTACTTTGTAATGATATCTAGAATAAGATATGAACTCCAAGCAATAGATGAAGTTGTACCAGAAAAGGAGCTCTTAATTGTTGCTCTTCTAGGACTACCAAAATCTTGGATTGCTTTTGCATCAAGAATTAGAAGTTGGAAGGATACTCCAACATTTGAAAAAATGTGGAATGCATGTAGTCAAAATAATAAGCCCAATTATCTTTAGTAAACAACAAGAATGAGGATGAAGAAGAAAACACCTCTAATTTCTATTGGTCTCGTCACAAGAAGAAGGGAACCTTCAAGAAGTTCAAAGGAACAAAGAAAAAAGTTGACCTATCCAAGGTTGAATGCTACAAATGTCATAAGATGGGTCATTACAAGAATGAATGTCCCAAGAATCCAAGCAATATGAAGAGAGACAGGGATCAAGAAAATATTACCAATGCAACTCCACCTAAGAAGAAAAAGGATATATAATCAAAAGTCAATGACTTATAATACCAAGTCCTCTCTTACATATCCTTCTTAGTCTTGTACTGTTTTCCTTTATGTTTTTATTTCTAGAGTTTGTGGGCATAATATATCTTGTTAGAACATTTTTGAATTATTTTGATAAGTTGTAGGTATCCCTCAAGATTGGATTAAGATGGAGACTTCACCCTTTTACCAAAATATAAGTAACTTGTTCCTTGTTTCCTCTTTTATGTTTGGTTTCCCTAACATATCAATATTTTTTTGTAATATATGATAATAACCTTTTCTTTGTATTTTCCTTGGTAGGAAAGTTTTCCAATAATACACAAAGGTTATGAAGGAAAATTCAAAAGACAGACTTGAAAAATGGAAGAAGTTATGTTGCAAAGGTAGCCATTCAATAATTGATGTCCTACAAGTTTTGTTAAATAAAAACTCAAGGTACATCTTAAACTATAAGTTTTGTTATAAAGTTCTCTTTATGTAAAATGTATGATCACTCTTCTTTTGAAATTTTCTTTATATTAATGACATCATTATGTATAGGATTTTGAATCTTAAAGATTGTTGTTAGGGTGATTAATCATTAGATTTAATCTACCCTAATTATACTATCATTTTGATCATTCTTGTGAAACCTTGACCTTTAGGGTTCACTATAAAACCTTAGCCTATTGTTGCTAAGGGCACGTCGTTGTTAAATAATTAAACCTTAATCTACTTTGGGGTTGTTGGTAAATTCTGATGGAAATTTTATTCTTTTGATGTTTAGGATTATGATAATGTTATGGTAAAAACCCTAGCCCTTTAGGGTTTTCTGTTAATGTATAGGTTATATAATGAAACCTTAGATTTTTAGAGTTTTGTGATTAAGGGTTCAGGAAAAAAACCTTTATAGTAAGATCTTGGGAGTGAAACCCTAGGTGTATATTTGTCTGTATGATCGAAACCCTAGTCTAAATAAAATTGTTGTATATCTAACTTTGATGTATTGATGTTTGTGTCCTGGGTTTACCTAGTAGGTATGAATATTGATATACTAGTACATGATAATGAAACCCTAGATATGTATATGTGAGTATGCTATCTTGATAGTTGATTTAGGGTATATAACAAAACCCTAGTAGAGCTTGATATTCTAGGATATGATGATATTGTTTTCAATATGATTTAGCTTTGATGATAAAATCTAGGGTTTGCAACAAACCATAGTATAAGTTTGACATGTAAAACCATATTGGTGAAACCTTACATGTAAAGTAGGATTTTTATTTGATTGAATCGCTGATATCTAAGGTGTTGTGTCTCGAAGGTGGAGTCTAAGGTTTATCACAAAACCCTAGCAAGAAGTTGAAGTCTATAAAAGATACGACCCTTTCTAATTATGAACCTAACGAGGTTTAAGTATTTGATGTCTAAAAGCATGAATGAGTTTATGTTTCTATTTCAATGACATAGTTAACTTCATACTTCTGTATATTTGTCTTTAGTTGTACTTTCTATTAAATTTTTGCAGGTACACAGTATTCAAGATGTTGAACATGTTCGTAAATGAATATGACTTGATAATATTGGTAAGCATGATGAAGGAAGCTATAATAATGACGATGATAAAGATGACCTTGATGCCATAAGAAAGAAATAAAGACTTGAAATAATAACGTTTCTTCGATAAAATGAAACTGTTGATCTCCTTAAGTTGAGAGGGATCCTGGATAGAAGAAAGGGAATATCTCCCTAGTTGAGATGGAGGGCATATTATAACAATGAATACCTTGAAGTAAGAATGAAACCAAAATGAATGAAAGTACTACAAATGAATATTTGTGATTCATGAAGTTGAAAACAAAAGACTTGAGAAGTATTGAGGCTTTATTTGGTGTTGTAGAAAAAGTGAAAGAAGAAATCTTTTGACAAGATATGTTTGGATAACTTGATTATGATATAAGCAACACCCTAATGATTGAGGACCCCAAAGATTTATGTTTACTTGAATACGTCTTTAAAAGTTTATTATTGTTTGGGGTTGTGATTGTGCTGAATCTCTCTGTAAAAAGGTTGAACGTTTGAAACATGCTTGGAGTGGTAGATATATATGTATGATTTATTTTAGAAGGAGAGATGAAGCATCTTATGGCAAGATACTTGGGAGGAAATTTGGTTGAACGATGAGTTGATGTATAGATCCCGAAGTAGGAAGGGTTGCATTGGTCATGGAGCTCTGACCTTCGATAAGCACCTAGATCCCTGGTTTGTGGTAAAGATTAAAAGCCTGATAGTACCTAGAGTGTCTCAAGTTTGTGTCCATCTTAGTCCCACCTGATTAGAGCATCGTGGTCAAGTATATAATCTGTAGAACTATGTGTGTTGTGACTCTTCATAGAGCATATAATTTTTAGATCTTCCATGTACCTTTATATATATGAAATTATGAATACCTCCCTAGTTAAGAGTGAGTGTTGAAGAATGTAGCTAATGTCAGTCTTCAAAATTGTATTGGAGTCATCATTTAATGTATTTGTCAAAATAATAAAAAAGAAACATTATTATAAAATAAATTGACTTATTAAAGAATGGGTTTCATGCTTGGGTCAATTATTTATAAGTCAATTCCTCCATTGTAGGTTTCTAGGGTTAATTTCAATTTTCCTTGTCCATGTCATAATGTAAAAGACCCTTCTTGGGATTAATTTGTCAAGATTTTTTTTTTTTTTTAAATGTAAAGTAGGTCTTCTAGGCCTCCTCCACCAAGTGGGCCTCAAACTGGAAAATTTGGCCTAATTGAGGAGAAAAATCTCCTATATAAAGGCAACAAATTGACCTCATTTGGAACACTCACTCATCAAGTTCGATCTGCAACTTTTGGGGCAAGAAAATGTGTGAAATTCAAGGGACAAGGAAGAAATGGTTAGCGAAGGAGAATGAGGTCTCTATCAAGCACAAGAAGTCAAAATTATCTCTCTCTATCTCTCTCTCTCTCTCAAACGTGTGAAGTCACTGAGCTGTTGGAAGGGATGAAGTTGCAGTACAAAAGATGGGCTGAAATTATGGGTTGTTGCTGGGTTGAAGCTGTTGGACAAGAAGAGACTACTGAAATTTGTTGAATCGTATTGTAAGGCTAACTTAGTGGAGGAGGAAGTTAATTTGGTCTAGGGTCTTAGTCTATCTCAAATTGATTTTGATAGTGGAAGTGTTTGATTGGGTTTTCCACTATAAAGGGGTTTTATCCCTGACATAGTGCCTACATCTGGGGTCATTGTTATTCGTGTTTTGTTTTGATGATTTCTTTATGAAACAAAGTTAACAAAAGAACATAAGATAGTTAATAAGAAAAAAAAGATATCATAATTAATTATTGACGTAGGAAAATATTTATGCCTTTCTGATTTTCTAACAGGGTCAAAGGAAACCATTTACAACATTCTCATGCTGCGATAGAGAGGATGACCCTGGAGAGGGTTAGGCCTATGGGGGTAGGGAGTTGTGCATCTAGTAGAACTGCACAATGACGATGAGGAGTTGGAGCAGCCACATGTCATTTCTCCTGGGCGTGTGGACTTGCCTCTGCCCTTTGATTCCTTGGAGGCTCAAATCCGCCAAGTGAAAACGGTTGTTGAACTGGCACAGGATCGACACTATGAATAAATGAGGTAATTAGCTTCCTGAATGACATACAACATAACTAGTGACAAATTATAGATCAATTGGCCTCCCTTCGAAGAGATCATAAGCAGATTCATGAGCGACTGGATAACTTCAAAGGGGGAATGGCACATATGGAGTCCCATGTACATGAAGCATTCTGACACCTAGCAGAGGATAATATGGATAATTAGGCTCGAGGAAACTTGGATGGATAATGAGGATGGTGGGATAAATTTTGGTTTTTGAGCAGTTCTAATCTATATGGGCAGTGGATCTTAGGCCTAATAAGTTTCTTTTGTTAATATCTGTGTCTTTTTGCTTATACATGCTGGCTAATAAATCTAGTAGGAGTGAGGCCCTTACTATTTTGAAACTGTACTATCCACGATGTAAATTTGACATGATTTAATATAAAACATACATACATACACACAAACACACACACAAACACACACACACACACACACACACACACATAAAACTCATATTAATTTTTTTTAATTAATAATTCTTAAAAATTGTATATGAACTTCATATTAAGAATGGAATAAATTACATATCTCTGTCACAATAGTAAAAATAGAATATACATTTTTAAGTTATTTTATTTTTCCCTATAAAAAATTGATATAAAATTATGTTATTTATAATTAATAGTAAAATATTTTTTTATTATTAATATATTTTTGTTTTAAATATTACATGTCTACTAAATTACACTAGTATCAATAGCATTATTTTGTACATGTAATTTGCTAACTCCATATTAAGTTGTAGTGAAGGAATTAAACTTCTTCTTCTTCTTCTTTTTTTTTTTTTTTTTTTTTTTTTTTTTAAATTAATAGTTTTTAAATATTATGATGAATTTCATATTGAGAATGGAATAAATTGCATATCTCTCTTGAAAATAGAATATATATATATATATATATATATATATATATATATATATATATATATATATATATATATATATATATATATATATATATATATAAAATTGACATAAAATTATGTTATTTATAACTAATAGTAATTTTTGTTTTGTTTTTTGTTTTAAATATTACATGTCAACTGAAATCAATAACATTATTTTTACGTGCCATTTGTTAACTCACAATCTTAAATAGTGAAGAAATTACACATCTCCTTCATACTAAAAAGTGACTTATTTTTTTCTTTACTTTCTATTACTTTACTTTTATATAAAGTTTGATGTAAAATTAAGGTGGAAATTGAAGTATTTTATTTGTGACAGATATTGATTTTTTTTATTAATATTTTTAAAAATTTTAATGTAAGAATTATTTTATTAATTTTAAATGTAACATTACAACATCTCCCTCATATTGGGTTGTACATTAATAATGTTTATGGATGTTGAATAGTTGGTCAATGAGTGCATTGTTAAGGCATTCCTTGCATAATGGTCACTAGTTCCAAAGCTTGTGGTTATCCCACTTACATAACCCTCAATTCCAGGTTATCGTGATAGTTATTGGAATCAACATTAGGTCACATGAGTACTAAACTGACCTAGTTGTTGATTCTTCTAGTCACAAAATAATAATAATAATTTTTTTTAAGACGATAATTGAGCTAGACACTAAATTTGTATATGAGATCCACTTGTTTATAGAACAAGGGATATATTTTGTATGATTTGACTACTAAAGTTTGCAGAGGGGTACATACCTAATCACCCTTTGGATTTGAACCTATAATCTTGTATGAGGAAACATATGTTGTTAACCATTAGACCCATTCAAATTGTACAATGTCCATAACCATTATATCAATGTGGAAATGCATTTCAAAACTATTTTATAAATTAGCATACTATTTTCGTACAAATAATACCATATATACCCACTATAAACCACTCTCTCTCACAACCGTGGTACACATGTAATTAATCAAAACTCACACAATTAGAAGAAAATACTAGTGTAGAACTAAATTCCAACATAAAAAATTATGTTACTATAAGGATAAATTGTGCAAAGGAGTGACATATTCCTACATAAGATAAATTGATGAAAAAATTAACATTGTGTTTTCATTTTAACCTTGTATTTATGTAATTTAACGCAAATCCAATCCACATTTCTCCTCTTTCTTTAGTGATAATTTTTTAGCAGTCACATTGTGAGTAACTTCTTCCTCAAAATACCTCATCCCCTCTTGCATGGAGAAAAAAACTTTCACGCCAATCATGAAGCTTCAACTTCCATGGTACATATTTTTTTATACATCGATATGCAAGTTCCACTCTATTTGTTCCTTGCTAAAAAGTTCTTTGGAAATGGATAAAGGTAATTTGGGGATCCCTCATGTAAGAGACGTTAGTTATCCATTTGACTATGAAATGTTTCTTCTTCTTAAAAAATTTTGTATGGCGATAGAAAGAGAAAGATTTATTTAATAAACCATGGTTCATGGAGGTCAAGTACTTATTAATGAAACTATATTGAATGGTATATAATGCATACAAAGAAGTATTAGTAGGGCTCCTAATATGGGTGTAATTACTTAGTATACATTAAAATTCCAGGGTAGCGAAGACCTAGTATGTCCATGTTTTTCCTTTGGCTTAGAGTCTTGTCGTAGCTCCACCACCGTCATAGGTGTAGTCGCTGGGTGGAGCAACAAGGTGGCTAGCTACTTTGTTTTTGACGGGGACGATTGTCATACTACAGGATTTGGACCCATGGGGCCATTGTATTGGGGGTGGTACATTGATCATCACAAATGGCTACGAGCTGTGTGGGATTGGTGTTTCTTAGTGCGAGGGGAGGGTGAGTAGATTGTGAGGTTGGGACCGAGGTGAGGTAGGGGTTAGACTACTGTGCAGTATCACTGGTCCAAGGGCAGGGCCGACAACAATGTTATCTTGAGACAGATTACAGGGTGGGGGTCCTGTGGAATTCGTGTAAAGCAGAGACCTTGGCAGGACATGCAATGACAAAGAGGACATGCACATAGGGGTACTGGCCCTCGAGGCATCAAAGTGATGCATCTAGTCGATCAGTGGGACCTTGGGGGAGAAGTAGACTAGCAGGTCAACTCTCCAGGCATGGTGGACCTTCCTCCCCCATTTGACTCTATTGAAGCCCAACTGTGTCAATTTACTCTGTGAACTCGCGATAGGAACCACGACTGTAGTGAACTCATAACTTTCATGAATGATTTGTAGCATAACCAATGGCACATACTAGACATACCAATTTCTCTCCAGCGTGGGAAAAAGAAGATACATGATAGGTAGGATCAATTGGAGGGATGTCTAGAACACATGGAAGCACATGTGCATGAGGCATTTCGCCAACCTCTGCCACCAGGAGGAGGATTGGATGCTCCAGATCCAGAGAACACTGATTTTCAGGGATACATACTAGTTGCTTTTGTATCTTAGGTCATTTTTTTTTTTTTTAAATTTTATTGTGGGATACATGCATGCATTTTCTAGTTTTATCTTACTTTTGTTTTTTTAATTTTGTTAGTACCTCCTAGCCAACAAGTTCGGTCAGAATGATGTTGTAGGAACTTTGATTTAGAAACGACCATGATGTAATATTTTGAGGACTTAATAGAAACTTTTGAATTTAATAATAATAATAATTGAAAAAAAATTAAGAAAAAAAAACAAATTAATTTATTATTATTATGGCGGAGTCAACCTGCTACTTGGTTGGGCACTACCAAAAGACCGTAGGCTAGGCGGCTGGAGCGGCGACCCATGACCCATTGGTGCTTCCCAGGCAGGCGGCGATTCAATTCCGAGAATTGACCATGCCTGCACAAACTCTGTGTGGGCATGGCCAATTCTCAGCCTGCTCCATCTGCCTAGCCTGTGACCCATTAGTGATGCTTGGGTGGGCGGAAGGTCAATTTAGAGAGTCAACCATGCCTGCATAGGATTTGTGTAGGCATGGTTGATTATTTTACCATGGAAGTGTGACAATATCATGTTTGAAGCTAAAATATTCATAGAATCCCTCCTAGTAAAAATATTTAAAGATGTCCTAATGTTGGGTAAAACCTAGTAAAATATCAATAAAACTTACATTGGTTTGTTGATACATGCTTCTATTCCATCTCTGCACATAGGCAACAAATCCATCGATATGTTCATGATTTTGAGGGCGACTTCTCTCACACTAGTGGCATTGTTGGATACTCTTATGGGAAAAGGAAGATGAGGCATGAATAAAATTCTCCTCATCAAGAAATGGAACTAGAGCCAGGGTGACAATTGATTTTAAATGGCCTATTTGGTTTAGGAGGGTCCATTGAATGAAATGTTCACTCTTTTGTGTGACTTTTAGGTCTCGAATCATATTATACCTTCATCATTGCTTCATCAAATACATGGAGGTTTCTTGTATCAATTCCTATGGTGGTTACATGTATGTTTGGTTGATATATCCATTTCGAAGTGGATGTGTCGTTTATCGTTTGAAATTAGTGTTGTTACTTGTTGTGATCATCAATGTTTTAATTATGATTTAATCAAAACCTTGCGGTTGCTTGTGATGGTTTTGTCCTTTTGTCTGGATGTTGAAATCCTAGGTTACTTTGTTTTTATGGTTACTCATGGTGTTTGGTCCTTTTTTTTCCTCCACGTATGTTGTTGGGGACACACGTATGAGGGGGATTTCATATTACATTTAAGTGTGTGTGTTTATTATAGGTTCATCACTCTTTTTCTTGTTGATGTCCTCCGTAAGGTTGTTGCAAGCCACATTCCTTGCACAATGTGCATTTTTTCATTATTGTATTGTTGTGGTTTCCATTTGGTTGTTGGTTTGTGACGGTAAGCTTTCATTTGTTGAGTTGAGTTGCATGGCTTCCTCCATCAGTATCCTTCTGGCTATTGGTTTTGAGTTATAAATTTTTATGTGTAAGTGCCAGTTCTTAAGTCATTGATACCATTTTATAGCTAGTGGGTTGGATTTTTAAATCATTTCTTTCAGCATTTTCTAAACAATGAATTGAAATTTGTTGAGCCAAACTATCACATTGTTTTTAATGCAATGGGATGTAAAGAAATAGGGTTATGTTTTTTTCAGAATGATCACTCAGAGTGATTATAGCCCAGTTATTCCTATGTATGTATGGGCATATAAAGACTAATTGTGTTTTTTTTATTAATTTATCCCAATTTGTGTGTCTCAACAAGCTCATTAGTAATCATTGAGGGTGTTGTTAATATTTTCTTTTATTAGTTTGAAATTAAGTGTGGTTGATAGTTTTGGTTTTGGGTTTTTTTAAAAGGCTTATTTGCTTAATATTGTGCTCATGTGTGGATGTAGATTGTTATCATATTTGCATCTATTCTTGTGCTCATTCCCAAATTTATGACAATTGTTTATGGTGTAGCCTGATCTCATCTTTGTTTAATGCATCAACAATTTTTCATGTTACTCTTAATTAAATTTCCCAATTTTGCAAATTAATGCATGTTGAACTTTATTCCAATATCTTTTAGATACGTAAAAAAAGTTTTTTATAGGGTTGTCCTACTTGCTAATGTACTCAACATTACGTGTTATCTACAATTATCATCTCTATGCTTGGTTATATTAAAACAAAGATACAAGGGGTGCTTAAATTGCTTGTTGGTAAAATGACTCTATTGATATATGTATTCTCAATACATTATTCTATCATCCCCAAAGTTTTATTACGTTTGGATTTCTTAAATTGTGAAACCATAAAATATATCCCTTGCAAAATACAAGGGTTTCGAGATAAGTGAGAACTGGTAACGAGACAAGAAGTTCTTTGATATTATTGCTAGTTATTGTTGATCAAGGGTTTGACTCTCTTCGTTCCCTTGAGGCAAGGCCCCATAATTAGGGTCAGAAATTTATCCGGTTTACCATCCCCAAAATATGGGGAAGTACTTCAGGATTTCTTGTCCTTCATTCCAAGTAAAAATAAAATAAAATTGAGAACTTGTTGCCTCTTATCCACCTCAAGAAAACTAGGTAAATTGAATATGTTTGCTCCTTGATTTTCTATGTCCCTCTTTGTTTGTTTTTACTCACTATTGGCTTTGATCCCTTTGGTTTTGTGTTTTTAATAGCCTTAGTTCTTGGTTTTGGTTAGAATATTTTTGTTCAATATTCATATTTGTTTAGGTATTTTAGTTATATTATCTGGCTTGATCATTATATTGATTGACCTTTTGATTTGATATGTGTTTTTGTGTCTTGATGTTTGCATAATTAACCTTACTTTGATTTTTATCTCATTGCACCCTCTTTTCTTTGGCATTATTGTTTATTTGTTATCTAAGTTTTATTGTTCTCTTATTCATTTATTCTTTTGTTTTAATTATATATTATTTTTATAGTTCTATTTTTAATATTCTCTTTGTATTCATGATATTGTTCTTTTTAAAATAATAAAAATAATATCATTTATTTAAATAATTAAAAAGGGAGGAATAAATCAAAGGAAGAAAAAGGGTGGGGGGGGGGGCCGTGGGAGAAAAACAAAGGATAATAATTATCCTTTGGAACTGAATGAAAACCGAAACATAAAATGGATGAGATTGGATTAAGTTAAGGAGAATAAACCAACCAAAATAAATTAGCTAAATAAATCAAGATAAATAGAAAAGAAAAGAAAATTAACAAGAAAGGTGATGGATAATAGGCTTCTAGGATTGGGTTGATTTGAATCCATCTTCTCTATTTAAATTATCGGGGTGCTTCTCGATTTCAAGATCTTTCCTGATTATGCGAGTGTTGTGAAAAGGAACCAGGGATAATATTTTGGATTGATCAACGCAAACGAGGTGTTTTGAATTAAATGAATGTTCAACAATGGTTGAATTTGATAAACATGGATGGTTGGTATCAACTATATGTTCCTTCAAGCGAGCTTTGAAGAGACGACCAGTCTGACCAATATAATACTTCTCTCATGATCATGGAATTTTTCAAACCCTTGAACATAACACGGGATCATACTTATCTTTGGTTGACCAAAACATTTGCTTCAAAGTTTTTCAAGGTTTAAAGGTGGTTTTAATGTTACTTTTTGACATTTTTTTTTTTGTAAGTTGAGTAGGACCTCTTTTTTCACTCAATTTATAAAGGGAATATTACATGATATAATCTCTTCCGTGGCCTCAACCTACCCTGCAGGGAAACCAAATCTATTGGCCATCGGAAGGCATTGTAAGCCATCCAAAAACAAAAAAAATTTAGTCTAGAATATTCATCTTTTAAAGCCGCAATGTTGGTAACTTTGACATAGTTTGAAAAACTGGACACAAGCCTACTAATTACATAGTTTAACAATAAGGACATAAACATAGATAAACATAAAAAGTAAAGAGATCAAGACTAAAACCAGCTTAGCCCTTTGAGGATTCAATAGGCGCCGGGTTTTTAGCACTGGACCCGGGCATCTCCATTTGCTACGAGTTCTTCAGGAACTTCTCAATTCTTCTCAATTGGGCGTTCTGTCCTGCCGAATTTTTTCAGCTCAGGTTGGGGGATGGTTGGGAATGGGGCATGGCCTTGGCATGCACCCAAAAGGAAGCCTATTGGGTGAGGGTCACCAGCCTGAGGGGTCAGAGAGGGGTTGGGAAATTCATCTTGGGTATAGATTCATGTGGAGGTCTCGAGTCAAGTATGTTATAGAGGCAGCGCATGCTAGCTCCACCATGAGCCACCTGGGCTCTTTGTGAGTGGAGACTGGGCAAGGAAACTTGAACCAGGATGATTCTATGGGCAACAATTCATTTTCTGTAAGTTGGGAAAGTGGGTTGTATGTCGAATGGGATGGCACCAGGTGGGGGGTTGGGGTATTGATGGAAGGAGACGGGTTTGTAAGGGATGAGAAAGCTAGTCGAGGTGCACGTAATCAACTGGGACAGGGGGTGGTAGAGGCGACACAGGGTGCGAGGGTGCTTGACCCTCAGAGTGACGAGGATGGGAGAAGTTTTGGGAAGAGACCCTCGGGGCACCACTGTTATGATATCTCTACTGCATGGACTCATACAAGTTTGAAAAACATGGAATTATGCCCCATTTTGCTTCTGTGGACATGTAATTCTCCCGGAAAACTTTCTTGAGTCTGTGGGAAGTCTCAACACATTATCTCAGCTCACAAGGCTCATATCTACCATGTAAATATCACTTCGACGATGGCCTGCTCTAAGAGCGCAACAGCTCGAGGCTGCAGCCGGAAAGATAAGGGGAAGGAGGTTGAAGCTCAACCCAGCTCACCCCGGAGCAAGCCAAGAGGAAGAGGGCCAACAATGGAAGTTATCCAAGAGGCAATGAAAGCATACCATGAAAAAACATCAGAGGAAATTCATAAGATTGAAAAATGGGAAGCTGATATAAATCGTCAGGCAAGGACAAAAATGGAGACAGAGGAATGGAAGGGCCTTGTCCCCAATCCGGGAAAATGAGAGGCAGACTGACACATTTTAAGCATAAATTGTTTCTCTACTTGTCCATGAAGAGCATCCTTGGAAAGGCCTTGGAGTAGATCTATATGAGTTTGGTAACGCTAGCCCATGACTTCTGTTAGGTCCCTATATTACTAGTATAGTCCCTTATTGTTGTTAGTGTAACCCCCTTATTCTATTATTATGCCCTTGTAACCCCCATATTGTTATTATTGTGCCCTTAAATAATTATTGTTAGGTCAGCTGGGATTACATTGTGGCCCCACTAGGATTACATTGTGGCCCCATGGACTCCTATATATAAAAAGGAGGCTTTGTAATTTGAATCATCTAAGAATTGTTTATTCATGTAATGTATTGGAGGTTGCCCCCTCGAAGTGGCTTATTTCTAAGGCGTTGATATCTCTTTTCTTCTCTTTTTGGAGCTGGTTTCACAACATTTGGTATCATAGCTTTGAGATTCTAGGGTTTCGTTGCTCCAAACAGGTCATCGTGGCATTTTCACTATAGATTTTTTTCTACGAAGTTTCAGAATCTGAAATTTTTAAAGTGCAAAGAAAAAATCCTGAGGAACATTGTCGCAAAATTTCAGAGCTTGGTTCGCAATATTTTTGGAGATATGATCTGTGCAAGTTAGGTCATTTTGCAGGCTCCTGAATTTAACCTAAATAGGTCATCGTGGTATTTTCGTAATAATTTTTTTTCTACGAAGGTTACGAAGCTAAAATTTTTAGAGTGTGAAGCTGCAATCCTGAAGAACATTGTCGCAAAATTTCAGATATTGGTTCACAACATTTTCGAAGAGATGATCTGTGGAAGTTAGGGATTTGTTAGGCTTCTGAATTTCATCTCAAAGAGGTGATCGTGGGAAAATCTTCATAGCTCTCTCTCTGAGCATTGGATTGAAATTCTGTAAAAAGTGGCTGCAAGTACACGGACTATAGTTTTTGGGTCTATCAATTTCATAGCCAAAGGAGTAAACAGTGGCACGTGGCAAGTCGTACAATTTCGTTCTACTGAACCAGTCCGAAATTGGGTCATTGTGGGAGATTGGACATAACTTTGTCTTGAAGAATCCAAATCAGATCAGACCTGTGGAATTTGAAAGAAGCTTCAGAGGGCTACTATAGGGCTGACTTTCAGATATTGAGGATCCGAAATTATAGAGATAATTCAATTTCAATATCGAGCTCCTCAAAAGCAAGTAAAAGGTGTGTATTTTTTTTTTTCCCGAATTTCATAAGTCTTGTTTGAAGAATCAAGTTGAATTGATTCCAAGGGAATATTGTAGAATAGATATCAGTATTGGATTCTAAAATGGCCCCTAAAAAGAATTCAACATCCATTAAGCCTTCAAAAATCTCTACTATGACTCATGAAGACGAAGAATGGCAACATGACATATCAAAATTACAAGAGCAAGTGCAACAAATTTCGCTCTCGCAAAGAGCAACAAAAAATGACATGGAAGTTTTGAAGAAAGGAGTGGAAACTAAGATGGATGGTTTGAAGAGAGACATGGATGGGTTGAAGAATGGCATGGAATCTAAGATAGATGGCATGGAAGCTGGCATGGAATCTAAGATGGATGACATGGAAGCTAAGATTGATGAGAAAATGGAAAACATGAAGAATGATCTAAAAGCAGACATGGAAGGTTTGACAAAGTTGATACAAGAAATGTTTCCTAATGGTGAAAAGATAGTAGAGGAAACTCATGATGAGAACAAAATAAATGTTAATCGTGATTTCATAAACTCTACTGTTGTAGGGAAGAACCACCATATTCCAAAAATGGATATGAGGAAGTTTGATGGAAAGGATCTTGTAACATGGATACTACAGATGGAGCAATATTTTGATCTCCATAATGTGCAAAACACACAAAAGGTACGCATTGCAACTTTACATTTAGAACAAAATAAATTTGTATGGTATCGATGGCTTTGCTCCCATAAAAAAATTGTCACTTGGTCAATTTTTACGGAGGAAATGATAGCACATTATGAGGATACAAAGAGCAACACCTTCTTTAGCAAATTGATAAATCTCAAACAAAAGGGTTTAGTGGGGCAGCACATTGAGGACTTCCAAAAATTGAATATAAGGGTAACTGATATTCCAGAGGAACACAGGATTGATCTCTTCATAGGTACTCTAAAGGATAACATCCAACAGGAAGTTCGTGTTTTGGAACCTGATTCATTGGAGAAGGCATTCAGGTTGGCAAGAAAATTTGAATGTAAAATTATGGCGACAAGGAAGCCTACCACTCACTTCTATAAAGATGGAAGTGTTACTACTCCTAGATTTCCACAACCTACAAGGTTGACACCACAAAAATTGGAAGAAAAAAGAGCAAAAGGGCTTTGCTACAGTTGTGATAGAAAATACACTAAAGGTCATAAGTGTGCTGAGAAGAAATTATTTTACATAGATTGTGAAGAGGAAGAAGAAAATGAACAAGAAGAGGATATACATCAGGAACCAGCCCTAGAAGAGGAAGAAATGAATCCGACCATATCGTGTAATGCACTGGCAGGAATTACCACTCCTCAAACTCTCAAGATAGCAGGACAAATCAAGAAGAAAAGGTAATAGTGTTGATTGATTCAGGTAGCACCCATAATTTTATTCATTGTAAGGTAGCCAAGGAATTAAATTGTTTCCTATACCCAGCACCTGAATGTCAAGTGATGGTTGCAAATGGAGGAACTATAAATTGCTCTGGAAAATGCCATAATATTAAGCTAACCATGGGGGAATATGTATTGACTAGTCCAATGCTTTCCATTCCTATGGGAGGTGCTGATGTTGTACTAGAGTACAATGGTTACAATCTTTGGGGATGGTAGCTTTTAATTTTCAAGAACTTTTCTTGAAATTTTTTTCAGAAGGAAAGGAAGTCGAATTACGGGGTATTGAAGGGAAGCCAGGAAGGATAATAAGCTCTAATGTCATGACAAAGCTTCTAAATAAAGAACAACGAGGCATAATTGCACAATTATGCTCACTAGAAGTTCCGACATCAAAATCATCTATTTCTGCAGATCTCCAACAAGTCTTGGACAATCATTCCAAGGTGTTTGAAACTCCCAAAGGACTCCCACCTATTCGTGATCATGATCATGCTATTCATTTGATTCCAGGAAGTGTTCCTCCAAACATCAGGCCTTATAGATATCTTTATGTCCAAAAGAGCGAAATTGAACGTATGATTGCAGAAATGTTAGAGGCAGGTATAATTCAACCTAGTCAAAGTTCTTTCTCTGCTCCTATAGTATTGGTACACAAGAAGGATGGATCATGGCAGATGTGTCCTGATTATAGGGAGCTCAATAAGCTCACCATTAAAGATAAATTTCCCATTCCTGTGATTGATGAATTATTGGATGAATTACATGGAGCAATTTATTTTACCAAGTTGGATCTTCGTTCAGGATATCATCAAATTAGAATGAAGACTGAAGATATTCCAAAAATAGCATTTCGAACTCATGAGGGTCATTATGAAATTTTGGTCATGCCTTTTGGCCTTACCAATGCACCTTCTACATTTCAAGGGTTGATGAATTCCATTTTCAAACCCTTCCTTAGAAAATTGGTGCTAGTATTTTTTGATGATATACTAATCTACAGCAGGTCTTGGAAGGATCATGTTGAACATGTTGACAGGGTGCTCAAACTATTGCAGGAGAAACAATTATATGCAAAAACATCCAAATGTTTCTTTCGAGTACAAGAGGTGGAATATCTGGGTCATATTGTATCTCACGAGGGTGTTAAAGTAGACCCTAACAAAATTAAAGCCATTAAGGAATGGAAAGTCCCCACAACCATAAAGCAGTTGCGAGGATTTCTAGGGTTAACAGGGTATTATCGCAAGTTTGTTAAGAATTATGGGAGAATAGCAGCACCTCTAACAACATTATTGAAGAAAGATGCATTTTCATGGACTCCTGAAGCAACCAAGGCCTTTGAACATCTTAAAGAGGCAATGTGCCTAGCACCGGTCTTAGCTACACCAGACTTCACAAAAACCTTTATTGTGGAATGTGATGCCTCAGGAAATGGAATTGGTGCAGTTTTAATGCAGGAAGGAAGACCCATTGCTTTTGAAAGTCGTCCAATCAAAGGAAAGTATTTACAGAAACCTATATATGAGAAGGAAATGTTAGCAATATTGCATGCACTAAAGAAATGGCGAACTTACCTAATGGGAAGACACTTCAAGGTAAAAACTGATCATGATAGTCTTAAATTTTTTTTGGAACAAAGACTATCTTTAGAAGAGCAGCAAAAATGGGTCACAAAGATGTTGGGTTATGACTTTGAAATAATATACAAAAAAGGGAAGCTAAATGTTGTTGCAGATGCACTCTCAAGAAAGAATGAAGAGGCGGAAGCATTGCTTTGTGCCATTTCTATTATCCAACCAGATTGGATAACCAAAGCAAGAGATGAATGGAAAAAGGACGAATAAGTGTGGACACTCATTCAAAAGTTGCAGCAAGATCCTAGTACATCTAATACATTTAGTTGGAAAAATGATTCCTTATGGTACAAAGATCGCTTATATCTTTGTAAGAATTCCCAACTAAAACAAAAGATTATTTTGGAATTGCACACTTCTCCTTTAGGAGGACGCTCAGGATTTTGGAATTGCACACTTCTCCTTATTGTTGTACTGCTTATCAGATATGTATTGCAACCATAAGGATGTAGGAACTTAGAGATGAAACTATCCATTGAAACTATATATACAAATTCTTTGAATCTTACACTATCCATTGAATAAAAACATGTTTTGATGGAAGCAATAGAGAAGACAAAGACTTGGACCAAGAACATTACAACTTTTTCGATGTAAGTTTAAAATTTACATGCATATTAGAGGGTTGATTTTTATTTTTATTTTTTATTTTTTATTTTATTTATTTTATTTTTTATTTTTTGTAAATTTGTTAGGACTACATCTTCATCATCTCCAATATATCACCCCGATCGAGGCAAGGAATTGAACCGATGACTTCACATCAAGAATTTCCTTAACAAAGCACCCGATCACCATCTATCCAAGACCCCGTGAACAAAAGATTAAAAATGATTAATAATAAGTTAACTTATTTATTTAAAAAACTAATAGAATTTACATATTTGGATGTTATTAATTAAAAAAAGAATGGACATCATCTTAAATAATAAATAGACGTCATATTAAATAATAAAACTAACTTTAAAAATTGTTATTATTGTTAATTAAAAATTCAAAAATTAAATTGAATATTATAATTATATATATAGTCAAAAAATTATGTTGTTTAAAGCTTAATAAAGTTAGAGTAAATATAAATTATTAAATATACAACAAAATTTTAGTTAAATTTTATGTTAAAGTTGTCATCTTTAGTATTTAAAAGACTTAAACCTATGAAAAACACATCATTCTATTGAAAGTATGTTTTCGGCGATTCATCATATTTCAACATAGTTGAAAAAGAGATAATTTAATATCCTCTTATTAAGCTCCACAAAGTAATGGTTGAAACCCATTAAGATATTTAATTCTTTTAATATATGTGAAAATTCTATAAAGAAATTTAAAAAAAATAAAAAACTCATGAATTGTTTAACTTGTTCACTTTTTAATATTTCACCTCTATTCTTCAAAGCTTACGTTGACATATTCCATTTTTAACTTGCTATAACTATAACTATAATGAGACAAATATAGAGGATATTAGGTCTCTAAAGGCACCAAACTACATGGTGAGAAGAAAAGAAGGAATGAATTCCATTTATTTTTAATTAGTTTTAGAGACCCCATGAAGCCTTGTCCTCTCATATCTCTCTAGGGTTTGCTTACCTCGTTATTACGTCGCTTCCCATGAAATATTATCCTCTCACATTCCACGTGGAATTTCTCACTTGGTTTTTTAGGTCAGTCACTACTCATGGAATCTTATCATCTCACGTCCTCTTTTCTTTTCTCACCTCATATTTTCTCTGCTACAACACCCTCCAAAATTTCACTACATTCGAATTTTGGAGCCAACTATCACCGTCGTATCTAGTGTCGATGTGATCATCAAGTGTCGCCACATGTTATTTCATGTGTTGCAAGTATCCTTGAATGGTCTCAAGTGTCTTCGCATTTGGATTAGAACATCTTTAGGTTCATTTCTTGGTCGCGACACCTTTGTTGTTGTAAAACGACACTTTTGGGTCACAATCGCACACACTTCACTCATTGTACTTGGGGAATGTATAAAAAGTGGCGTTTTGATGTATATTTTTCATTGTTCAAGTTTGTCTAAGTTTTATCGATGAGTTGGTATATGTCGCACATGGTTTTATGTCTAAAATCATCATGTTCGCTTCTCCCCCTATATCCCAGGCTTAGACAAATCTTCGGTTTCAAAGCAAACCCATTTAGGCCAAGAGCGTATGAGCACACTCTGAAGCCTTGATCAGGATCCTTCATTGTTCAAAAGTGCGCCATTATCCCTCCAAGAGCTCAAAGTGAAATCCTTAAGCATCTTTCCCCTTCCTTATTCTAGATTGCGCCCTTCAAGAGACTAAGTCTTCCTTGAGCGCACATATTCAACTCAAATAAGTGCACGCTCGTAGAGCACATGAGCGCACCTTGAAGGACTTAATATTCACCCTTCAACCTTCCCTAATGCTCCATGCGCCCTCCAAACCCTTTGAATGCATGAGCACACTCTGAAGGCACACAACTTCTCCCTTCATACTTCATACTTGTGCCATGTGCCCTCCTTGGCCTCTTGAGTGCATGAGCACACATAAAAGGCTTGAAGCCTTCATCCTTCAACTTTCAGGAGTGTTACAAACGCCCTCCATCTCTCCCTTGAGTGCACGGTGCACTTGAGAATCTCGAAGCCTTCCCCTTCATCATTTGAACTTGCGCCCTGCGCCCTGCCTAGACTGCCTCCTTCCCTTGAGCGCATGAGTGCATGAACACATGATAAAGCCCTAAAGCCTTCCCCCCTTTAGCACTTCAACCTTTCAAAGTGTGCCCATGTGCCCAGAAGCTTAGCTTGTCCCTCTTGGGTGCACTGAAAAGGCATGAACAAAAAATATGCATAAAACATGGTAGAATAGGATATCTTGGGGCTAATGGTTGCTTTTCATGAGTGATTTAAAATAAAAATATCCTAGGAACAACATGTAAATCACACACGAGGAAGATCAGGTAATGAGAAAAAACAAAGGAAGCATGGAAAGAACAAAGGACACACTTGAATCTTGATGATAAAAGCACCTTAAAGACTCTAGTAGATAAAAGACCCTTTGGAGGATGAGGACATCAACAATTGAAGTTGCATGAATAATGGAGATATAAGTGGTAGCCATGTCACCATTGAAAAAGACCATGTCATCAGTCACTACTAGTCCCAATCACCAAATATAGTGACATGTCAAGTCTTATCATATGATGATGTGGAAGTCATGATGTATTGTTGTAATCATTGTAAAGACAAATAAACGGAAGTCCAAGAGTCATGTATGAACTAAAGAATCATGGAAGTCCAAAAGACATGTAATTCCAAAATTCATGTGTAATTCCAAAATTCATTTGGAATTCCAAAGGTTGTAGAAGTCCAAAGGTCGTTAGGAGTTGGAAAGTCAAGAGTCATGAGGATGTGAAAGGTCATGCCTCAAGTTATAAAAGGATCATAATTTCTCATGTAAAGGAATGTTAACCTTGGCTTCTCCCACAAGTCATTAAAGAGACAAAGTTAGTACTTTTGGGGAGCACGTAATGGCTATAATGATCCACTATTGGAGCTAGTGGTGTTCATTGTATTTATGTATCTTAGGAATTTTGTAATATTGAAGCCTTGCAGGCCAACACATTTTCACACATGGATTGTTAATGTTTCTAAGACTATTATTTGAATGTTTATGGTTCATGTCTGATTTCACCTATACTGGAGTAATTAAACTATTTCTGTGACTTCGGTGCTTACTTATTGGAAATGTGTTGTAACATTTATAATGATCGCCGCATCTATGTGAACTATTTTTCTTGTTGTTAGACGAGTATTTCTTGTTCATGTGTGTCTCCATTAGGGTATTAATATACATCTGCAATTGAAAATTCACCAAGGCACACTCACTTGCTCATTCAAAAGGACATTTACACTTCTCTCTTGTGCTAAAAGATAAAGCCAAGGCATATCTTTAAGTAATGACAACCAGGTTGTATTTCGGATGGGACTCCTACACCAAACAATATGAGGTCTAGTTGGGACCTTAATTTGTTAAGACCCCCCTTTATGTTGGTGATATCTAGTACCATCAACATTCTGGCGCTAGAACGAGGGCAACTAGTTTTTTATGGTTGATAACTCCACACACCCTAATCATTCTTCTTCTGGACAAGGTAGCAATATTTTGAGCACCACACCGACTCCTATTCCTGAAGTAGGAGGACCTTCTTAGCTTGGCCTAGAATTGACTTGCGAGGTTACCTACGAAAAAATTCGGGCACTTCGACCTATAATCTTTCGATACGCAAAGGCTATTAGATTAATTTCTGGAGTGTAAAATCTCCCACATTTTTCGAAGAAGAAAGAAAAAACTAGTATCGATATATTAGTTTCTACAGTAGAATATTTGGTATTTTCCACTCTTGAAGAGTTGGCAGAATCCTTATATGATACAATGCATCAAGACCAACTTCCACCCTTTAATGAAGGGTATGAGTGTTATAAAATTATATATTATAGATCAATGGAACACAAAATATCCAGAAACACAAACACAGAAAACATATAAAAAAAGTGAGACACAAATATAAGTGGTTCACCCAATTTGGGCTATGTCCATTAAGAAACAACCAGTCCTTCCTTATACATTATCCAACAAGATGAAGAGATAAAACCTACAACAGATCCACCGTAATTTCCTCTTTTCCCACACACAATCTCCTCCCTATTTCTCTCTCAAAATACACATAATACACAGTCACAATAAAATTCCCTCATATAAATTGGGGGGTTGCCTTCTAGGGCAAAAGACCTTAAATTAAACATAATTTCTACGTCAGATCATCTCCCTTATGAACAGACTAGATTGAATACGAAATTAAAATATTTTACAAGGAAATTTTGCATCTATTTTTAGCTTCAAGGGCACTGCCCCCAAACCCCCTGGCCCTCGGACACCCCCCACCCCCCCATCACATGGATGGGTGTACATCCTTCTTGGGGTATACATCTGGGTGAAACTAAGAATTCTAAGTCAGGAAGATAATCAGGCTCCACACCCAATAATGAGCAGGGTGTCGTTGTTTCTATCGACATCTTTGACGGTGAAGGAGAAGGCTCTTCAAATTCTGATAAATAGGAGGACCACAGAGATGAGAACATGACCGACCAGGACTTAGATTAGATGTCCCAAGGGCCTCTTTTTCTTCCGGACAATATCCATAAGATGCCTAGACATCCGGAAAAGATATTATCAAAGTATGATTTAAACAATAAGACAAAGGCAGAAGGTCACATCGATTATTTCTACATGCATATATGGATGTTGGAAGTAAGGTATGATGATTTTGCTTACAAAATTTTTCCTTATACATTAGAAGGTAGAGCAACAACATGGTACCATACTCTGTCTATTGATTCAATCGACACTTTGAGGGAGTTTAAAAAGTTATTTCATGAGAAATTTATTGATGACAAGACTCCTGCCATGTTACTTAAAGAGCTCAGAAACATCAAGATGGGGGAAAAAGAGAAAGTGAAAGATTTTAATCAAAAGTTCAATCACATATTGAACAAGTTTCCACAGGGAATGAAACCACATGATTCAATCACCATTGATTATTACATAGTTTCCTTGTCCACGAACATTTCCCATTTTGTTAAAAGAGTCGGGAAGCAAACATTGGCACTAAAATTTTCAGAAGTAATCGTCTTCGAGAAGGACTTGCGCACTATTGAAGTTATTACGAATGATGAGGAATCAAAATACTCCAAGGAAACTAGTAAGAGGTCTCAACCTTCTTCAAGTGAGGCTAAGGATAAATAATCATCAAATATCGAAAGATTGACTAGGATGGTGAAAAAAACTTACCAATGAATTTTCAGAGCGAAAGAAAAGGTCAAGTGATAATTTTACTAGCAACAACATCCCAAGTCCTTCCCTTTTCGAAGGAATATTAGCAGTAACAACAAAAATAAACCCACCAAGTCTACCCAAAATTCGAATGTTGTTCTGAATATAGAGAATATCAGCATGGACAACTACTATTATTTCCATCAAGAGTATCATTCATAAAATACATGTCCGTAGTGGAACCAAAAAATGAACACTATGGATGCACACATTGTGGATTCCCTATTAGAAAATGAGCAGGAAGAACAGAAAAAAGAAATAGAGGAACCTGCAACGGCTGAAGAAAGCAAGGTATTAGACATGTAATGAATACTTAAGATTGTTTTTTAACGCTGAAAAGAAGAATGTTGAAGAGCCACCACAAAGTCAGGCCCCCCCTCAGAAGAAAAATTGTTGATATAGTTAAAGGAGTAAAGGGCCCATCTCTGAATAGGAGTTGACGAGACAAAAATTAAAGGAGAATTTGTTAAGAAGAATCTCACCACCTGTCAATCCTGCTCATAATGCACAGAGTAATTCTGGAAATGTAGCTAATTCCAAAAACACTTCCTCCAGCAACAAGATTAAGTCTCTCGCTTTGGAAGTGTCAAATAAATCCACTCCTACAAACACTTCAACATTGTATGTTAGAGGTGAAATGATTTATTATAACATAGATGAATATTTGAAGAAAACACAAGCAAATATTTCTATGTATGAGCTCGCAAAGATCGTAGGCCAGTGTGAACTAGTTGTCCAAGCGTTTTCACAACCTTCGTTAGGTGATAAAGATTCTTCTTCTCAAAAAGTGTTTGGTACGTCTTCCAGTCCCCTTGAATCTGTAGTTAATGTTGTAACCCTAGAATCTAACACTCTTTGCCCACTATTTTTAGTAACTTTTGAAAATTTTAATTATAATGTCCATAATTTTTTAGTTGATTCTAGTGCATCTATAATGTAAAGCCATTATCTGTTGCAAAGAAAATAAATGATAAATGGGACAAAATTGATGCACAAATTATTTAGCTAGACAGATCTCTTGTCCAAGCTATTGGTGAATTTAAGAATGTGCTTATTAGATTATTAAAATATGATTGAGTTCATCAATGTATAAATATTGTAATTGTGGAAATCCTGGAAGCCTATGGCGTACTCCTTAGTAGAGTCAATACACATTGGTCATATTTGTGGCTTCCGTATAAGGGTAGGAATAACAATATTTGTGTGGAAAGTGAGTCGTATAGGAAACACATTGTGACACCACTTGAGGGCCAAAACGAGCCTTTTGCTTTCACAGATTAAATTTTTTGGAATTGTTTTCTTGAAACCGATCTCAGGTGTTATCAAGCACAACCATCACCCATTCCAACAGATACACAGTTGGAGCTCCTTCCTTGTTCTCCAGTTGGTGCGAATGAATCATCTAATATAGATGTACATAATACTAGTAATAATAAGATAGGAAGTAGTTTAGTAGCTCATGATATTTGGAATTTATATTTTGATGGTTCAAAGATGAACGACGACTCTGGAGCTGGGTGTGTACTTACAAATCCATGCAACAAGAAGCATATCCTTTCATGTCATTTGGAGTTCAAGTGTACTAATAATAGAGATGGTCACTCATCAGGTACTAGACACTATCCACCGTGTTTCACCGAATCTTAAAATATATCAGTAGGAGATATGGAGTTTGATTAATCATTTTAAATATTTCAATATTATTTATGTTCCTAGACTTAGAAATGTTGCAGTAGATGCATTAGAAAATGCAACCGCTAGGATGTCGCCATTGAAAAATGGTTTTTTTATTGAAATTGTATATAAACCATTTTTGCCTGACAACATCATTGATTTACATGTTTTCAATGATGACCAACAAATACTGCACTTTATGGCTAATGCGAATGTATTCAAAGATGTTTCCATAGATGAGGATGAGCATGATTATGCTTTGCAGGACACATCTAATGCAACGAAATGAAACATTATGCCTAAGGGTTTGGTGTCCCTGGAAAATTTATATGACCAGCAGAACATATTTATAGGACCAACCAACATGTAGAATCAGAGCTCAAAGTTATCATCTGAACAAGTCATTCTAGGAACCCAAGAAGATCTGAAGTATGTAAACCTCGGTACTTGTTGTTCTCCACATGGACGACATGCATTTATCTTCCTATTCAAACAATATCGTGATGTATTTTCATGGAGATACAATGATTTAAAGACATTAGACACTCATATTATCCAACATGTCATTCCTATAAAAGAAGGGGCAAAGCATTTCCAGCAAAAAATATGAAAATTTCATCCAAAAATGGAACCCCTTATCTAAAAGGAATTGAGAAAGTTGTTGGATGCTCAAATAATTTTTACAGTCATACATTCCGCTTAGGATCCAAGTTGGTCCAAGTTATAAAGAAGTATGGTGAAATAAGGTTATGTTTTGATTTTTGAAATCTCAACCAGATAAAGAAAATTACCCAGTGCCATCCATGGAACAAATCCTTCAGAAAATATCTAAGTCTGATATGTTTTCGCTATTAGATGGTTTCTTTGGTTATAATCAAGTGCTTGTAGTGGAACCAGTTAGATTGAAGACTACCTTCAGGATCAAATGGGGAACATTTTCCTTAAAGAGGACCCCATTTGGGCTCATCAACACAGGTGAAACTTTCCAAAGAGCGATGGACATTGCCTTTCGTGGCCCTATATGTTAGAGCGTTCTTGTTTATTTGGATGATGTTACTATGTTTTTCAAGAAAATATCAGATCACGTACATCATCTGAAACAAATATTTGAGCAGTGTCGAAAGTATGGGATTTATCTTATTCCCAAGAAGAGAGTATTTGGGGTGTCTCAAGGGATTCTCTTAGGGTACATCATTGCAAAAAGCAGAATTAAAATTGATCCAGAGAGGGTCAAAGCTATCACACAAATATAGTTTCGAGTGAATAAGAAGGCCATGCAATATTTCTTAGGTAAAATTGATTGCCTATGAAAATTCATCTCTGATTATGCTTAGATAGCCAAGCCCATACAAGAGATAATTAAGAAAGATGTAGTAAACAAATGGGGTAAACGGGAGAAGGACACTTTCGCTCATATCAAGCAAGCTATTGCGGATGCACCCCCGTTATTTAGTCTAAACTATGGAAAATATTTCCTGCTCTATACGTTTTCTTCAGATTCACCGATTGCGGCCATATTGACTCAAAAGGATATTGAAGGAAATGAACGGCCTATCGCTTTTATGAGCGCTAGTCTACAAGGGCTAGAATTAAATTATCCCTCCACTAAAAAATAAACATATGTTGTATACAAGGAAGTTAATTATTTCAGGCCCTATCTATTAAAATATCACACCATTATTTTTGTACCTAATCCATTAGTAAGAACATTGCTCGTGCAAAAAAAATTGGGTGAGAAGAGGGCTAACTGCACAAATTGTTTACAAGAATATGATTTGTAGTTCAAACCAATTCATACCATAAAGGGTCATGGCTTCTGTAAGCTAGCAAATGAAGCAAAAGATACTCCCAGGAAAGTTCATTCAGGTTGGGAGCAGGAGATAGGCATGTATAATAATGAACATGTTCCTTATTTCACATCTTCAACACCATGCTATTCATATTTATGGTAATTTCTAGAGAATGGAACCTTTCCCACACACTCATCGAATAAAAATAAGAGGGAAATCTATTTAAAATATCTATCTTATCAATTAGTGCATTTAGTTATTTTTAGGAAGCACCACAATGGTGTCCTGCTAAATTTCCTTGAGTTGTAGGATACATAGAAGGTACTTAGAGACTTGCACGATGGAATTTCAGGTGGCCACTATGTGGGCAACACTACAATGCATAAAGTTATGAGGGCTGGTTATTATTGGTCTACTCTATTCAAGGATTCCCATGCCTATGTCTGAAAGTGCCAAGCTTTTTATAGATGCATTGGTCACAATCAAAGGTCAGCCACCCCACTTCTACCAATAGTAGTTGAGGAACCATTCCAACAGTGGGGCCAATATGTTATCGGATAAATTTCTCCTCATTCGTCAAAGGAACACCGACTCATATTCTGGCAACGACAAATTATTTCACTTGGTGGTTAGAAGAAATTCCTATGAGACAAGTAAATGACCAGGAAGTCATCCACTTCTTGCAACAAAATATTATAACCAGGTTTGGCTTTCCTGCATCACTTGTCTTTGATAATGCGACTTAATTTCCATCATTGAAACTTTATGAATTCACATTAGAAAATAGGAATATATTGAAACATGCATCTAATTATTATTCGCAGGGAAATGAATAAGAATCTTATCTCCATAATCAAGAAAACCATATTCTCTGAGAAAAGGAATAGGCATAAAGCTTTGACCAATGCAGTTTTGGAGGACCGTGTAACTCCAAATCCTACGCTGAAGTCATTCCGTACTTTATGTTTTATGGTAAAGAAATTATCTTGCCTCTAAACCTATATCTTCTAGCATTGAAACTCTCCCAAGAGTCACAAGGTAGACCTTGCCTTCTGGTTCAGAGAAGGATAAACACTTTACTCAAACTCGAGGAAGAAAGGCTCAAATCCAAGGATAGATTTGTTGTGCATCATAACCGTGTAAATCAATGGTTTGATAAGAAGTACACATGGGAAAAGAGCTTTGATGTGGGTGACTTAGTACCGAAGTGGGATAAATCCCACGAAGAGAAGGGAAAACACACAAAGTTCCAACCTTTATGGATTGGACCATTTTCCATCGATGAAAATATCAGTCATAATACATTCAAGCTGAAATCTTTAGACGGGAGGATTGACTCCCTTCTCGCAAATGATCGAGATTTGAAACATTATTTTTAGTAGTAGCTACAAGATGCACTTCCTATACAATTTCTTTTGTTACTGTCTTTTCGTTTGTGTCATTCATTCGTGTGTTGCGTTAGCCGTGACTTGTCCTGTCATCTTTGTTGGTCATTGTACATAAATAAGACCCTTGTGTAAAAGTGCATGGCTCAAAATACCTTGTGGTGTAATGAAAGAGAAGTGTGACAACCACAACACTTGGCTTCTTATTGTTCTCCTTCCTTTTTTGGGAAAATGCCATAGGTTGAGCCAAGTCCAGATGGAAAATATGATTCGTCCAATAGGAGAACCTTGAGGGAACCTATTAGATCTACGCCTATGCTAGTATCCAAACTACTCAACTTGGTGTAAATCTACTTGTGTGTCAACACTTGTAAAATCTAGTAGAGAAGGAATAAGGGGAAAATCTAAAGCGAGAAAACCAATATCAGAGGTCTTAAAATACTTCTCTGAATGGCCAACCTCCTCTTCTCTCAATAATTTGGGGTGTCTCTTCCACACATTGAAAATAATAAGTTCCAATGCATAATTCTATTAAATAAATAAATAAAGGGTGAAAAAAGAGAAAGGTTTCATGTGCAGGGAGGTGAAGCAAGCGACTTTGCCAGGGTACTGTCCAGGCTTGTTGGTAGTGAAGCAACGTTTGTGCTCTTGAAGTGACTCTGTTAGGGTACTAACCAATCCTGATGGTAGCGGAGCAACACTAGAAATGAAAACTCATACTTTTAATATCAACCACACACATTACCCTTTCGTGGATTGAAACAATTGTAACATGGTGTATATTTTGTATGTGTTCAAACAAAGTAGAGGAAAGTGAGATGCTATGTATATAATCTAGTCGAAAGGGGGAAATCAAGGAAATAAATACTTCTTGAAGTTCTGACCCTTAAATGAAAGCTATTACAGGACAAAGAAGCTGAAGTCTGCCCAGTGTGTTGCAAAGTGTTGTCACTACTACAATACCCTCCAAAATTTCACTACATTCAAATTTTGGAGCCTAATATCACTGTCGTATCTAGTGTTGTTGTGATCATCAAGTGTCGCCGCATGTTATTCTATGTGTCACAAGTGTCCTCGAATGGTCTCAAGTTTCATCCCATTGATTAGAACATCTTTAGGTGCATTTCATGGTCGTAACACCATTGTACTTGGGGAATGTATACAAAGTGGTGTTTTGACGTATATTTTTCATTTTTCAAGTTCGTATAAGTTTTCTTAATGAATTGGTATGTGTCACACATGATTTTATGTCTAAAATCATCCTATTCACTTCTCGCTCTATATCACATACTTAGACAAATATTCAGTTTCAGAGCAAACCCATTGAGGCCAAGAGTGCATGAGCGCACTTTGAAGCCTTGATTGGGATCCTTCATTGTTCAAAAGTGCACTATGCGCCCTATAAGAGCACAAAGATAACTCCTTAAGCTTATTTCCCTTTCCTTGTTCCAAACTGAACCCTTCCAGAGACCAAGTCTTCCTTGAGCGCATACATTTAACTCGAAGAAGTGCGCCCTCATGGAGCACACGAGCTTACCCTGAAGGCATTAATTTTCACCCTCCAGCCTTCCCTAATGTGCCATGCACCCTCAAGACCCTTTGAGCACATGAGCGCACTTCTAAGGCACACAAATTCTCCCTTCAGCCTTTAGACTTTCCCCATGTGCCCTCCTAGGCCTCTTGAGCGCAAGAACACACCTCGAAGGCCTGAAGCCTTCATCATCCAGTCTTCAGGAGTGCACCTTGCACCCTCCATATTTCCCTTGAGTTCATAGTGCACTTCGGAAGGCCGAAGCCTTCCCTTTCATCCATCAAACTTGCACTATGCACCTTGCGTAGACTTCCTCCCTCCCTTGAGTGCATGAGTACATACCAATTCCCCAAAGCATTTCCCCTTCATCCCTTCAACCTTTCAAAGTGCTCCCATGCGTCCAAAAGCTTCTTTTGTCCCTTTTGAGCGCACTAAAAAGGCATGAATTTTTTTTTTGCATAAAACATGGTAGAATAGGATATTTTCAGGCTGATGGTTGCTTGTCATGAGTGATTGATGATACAAGTATCCCAGGAACAACATGGCACACACACATGAGGAAGATCGAGAAAAGAGAACAAATAAAGGAAGCACGGAAAGAAAAAAGAACACACTTGAATCTTGATGATCAAAGCACCCTGAAGACTACATTATATCAAAGACCCTTTGGAGGGTGAGGACATTAACGATTGAAGCTGCATGAAGAACGAAGATACAAGCGGCAATAATATCACCACTAAAAAAAATTCCATGTCATCAGTCACTATTAGTCCCAATCACCAAAGATAGTGACATGTCAATTATTATTATATGATGATGTGGAAGTCATGATGTATTGTTGTAATTATTGTAAAGACAAATAACTGGAAGTCCAAGAGTCATGGAAGTCCAAAAGACATGTAATACCAAAAGTCATATGTAATTCCAAAATTCATTTGGAATTCCAAAGGTTGTATAAGTCCAAAGGACGTTAGGAGTTGGAAAGTCAAGAGTAATAATGATTTGAAAGGTCATGCCTCAAGTTATAAAAGGATCCTCATTTCTCATGTAAAGGAATTTTAACCTTGACTTCTCCCACAATGCATTAGAGAGACAAAGTTAGTACTTTTGGGGAGCAAGTAGTGGATTTAACGCTCCAATATTGGAGCTAGTGGTGTTCATTGTATTTATGTATCTTAGGAATTTTGCTTAACATTTAAGCCTCCCAGGATAGCACATTTTCAAACTTGGATTGTGAATGTTTCAAAGACTATTCTTTGAATGTTTATGGTTCATGTCTTCTTTCACCTGTACTGTAGTAATTGAACTATTTTGATGACTTCGGTGCTTACTTATTGGAAATGTGTGGTAACGTTTATAATGATCATCATATTTATGTGAACTATTTATCTTTATGTTAAACAAGTTTTTCTTATTCATGTGTGTCTCCATTAGGGTAGTACTTTTAATTCTCTGTTAGAGGCTCACTTTATTTCCCCTTCTGGAGTAAGAGAACCTTGATACATCTGTAATTGAACGTTCACAAGGCGCACTCACTTTCTCATTCAAAAATACATTTGCACTTCTCTCTCATGCTAAAAGATAAAGCCAAGGCATATATTTAAGTAAATGAAAATTGGGCAGTATTTCGGATGAGACTCCTACACCAAATGATGTGAGGTCTAGTTGGGATCTTATATCATGGAGATCCCCTGTATGTTGGCGGTATCTAACACCGTCAACACCTCATTATTTAAGTGAAGTGACAGATTGAGAAATAAATGTGAATATTATCATATTACAAGTATTATATGAATATTAATCATGTCTCATGCACAATCAAGCCTCTAAAAAAGAAAAAAGAAAAAAGGATACAAAGTGTCTAAGCATTACAAAGTTTAGTGTTTTGAAGGCTTGGGATGAATTTGATCTTTAGTTTTTTCCTTTAGGACAAAGGATATGATGTCATATTTAGAGGGGCGAAGGTGCTGTTGTAACATACGGATTGGAGTTCACCTATAACAATTGCGGTGAGGAGTGGCAGGTTGCACAAATTGCAGATGGTCACTCAAAAGGAAACATTTAGCAATAATAGTCCAAGAGACCAGGGGGGTCTATGACATAGGAGAATGGGCCATATTCATCATGGAGCACTTATATTACTTGGTGAGACTATGACAGGTGTTCAAGAGGTGAGCACAAAGCACGATGATGTGCACATTGGATGTGTGTTGGGGAAGTTTATCAAAGAAATTTTTTCAAGGAGTGGCAACAGATCACAAGGGATACTAGACCTTGTGGATTTAGCTATATGTGGGCTGATGTAGATGAAATATCTCAGGGGGTTTGAGTACTTTGCTAATTTTATCAACGATTTCTCCAGGAAGACCTGGATGTATTTCTTGAAGACTAAGGATGATATCTTCAGTCTTTTCAGGAGTTTAAGGATCTAATGGAAAATGCAAGAGGTAGAAAGATCTAGACTCTTCGGTCAAACAACATAGGTGAATTGTAACAACCCTGGTAAAAATACATGTAATACCACGGTGATGGGACACACATTCTAAGCTGAATGGTGGACAAAACATCCTAGTGGGTTGTTCATTTCAGTTATTATGGCTTAGGAAATTGGCAAAGGTAAAGGAAAAGGCTTTGGAAAGGAGTGAGGCATTAATTGGCATTTTATTTATGAAAATAATGGAAATTAGTAGAAAAGAAAGGTGAAAGGTTAGAGGTTACATATGAGGAGGAAATTGAAGGAAAATAATGGAAAATGAAGAAATTAGAGGCCTCATTAATAAAAAGGATTTTGAGGATCAGTGGGCAAGGCTTGGTCAATGCAGTTTTGGATTTTTCATTATTCTCTCTCTCTCTCTCTCTCATACTCTTGAGCACTTAGTGTATTCTTGGAGCACTCTTTTAGAGTGTGGCATACTTGGAGATTTGGATCAAGAAATAAAATGAAAAGCAGGAAATCTGAAGAGGACATTGGGATCAACATCTACAACATGTTTAGAGTGAAAGTACCGAGTTGCATGTATGATTTACTCACTAGTTTTGGTATGCATGGTATTACATGTGGTTTCTTTATTATGATCTATCATTGGCATGGAGGATGGTCGAGATTGATAATAGATTTTCCTAGTCTTTCCATTTCTTGGATAGTCATTGTGATTGTGGGTTTATTTCCACTGATTGTTTTCTGGTTGGTTCTCATGATTCCTTTAGTTGTTGGGTTGAGATATTAGTTCCTAGAGCCTTGGTTGGACAAAAGCTCTGAAGCCCGATGAACAACTGTTGGGTTGAGAGACTAGTCTTGGAGCCTTGGTTAGACAAACACTTTGGAGCCCTAGGTGGGTTGAGTTACTAGTCTTGGAGCCTTAGTTGGACAAACACTCTGTAACCCGAGAACAACTGGGGTTGAGTTACTAGTCCTGGAGCCTTGGTTGGAACAAACACTCTGGAGCCTTAGAGCAGTTTGGAAAGAGACCAATCCATGATGGTTGTGATTTTTGATCATGAGGTGGAATCACTGGTTGAGGTGTTTTGGCCTCCGAAAGCCCTAGATTGATTGTGATTGATGTGTTTGATAAATTCCCACATTCATGCTTGGAATATGGCACGAGGGTGATTGGCTGAAGTGAGATTTGGCTCAACCATGTCTATGGTTGGGTGGAACGTGGAAGTCCCATTCCGGGTTGGTCATTAGGGGAATTTTGAGGTCTAAAATGGGCCTTCTAAGGAAATTATAAAATAATAGTGGAAAAAATCAAATAATATTGATGACATCATCAAATTTTAGAGGGAAAAAAGAAAAAAACTACTTTTTAAACTCGTATTTTCAACTTATCTCCCAAAGGTTTTACTCAAATTCGAGTGGGAGTACTCGTTGGATGCAAAATTTAATTCCTCATCCAAGGAGTACCCATGTTGCATACCTTTGATGGACCCCGCGACATCTTGATGTTATATGTATTATGCTAATTTGGATTGGCCTATGTAGATGGTTAGGGTTATGACATTCATGTATGGGTTCGCTGTGACTGATTGTCCATATGTGATTGAATGCATGAATGACAAATGATTATGAGCTTATGATGTGAACATGTCAGTTAGCTAATTTTATGGATATCATGACCTTATTTAGGTTTGATTTGATGTGTTGTGAAGTTATATTGTGCTAACCTAGTTTGATTGTGCAGACAAGATAGCCTCCCCTTAGATACATTAAGGTATGAGTTTGCTTATGTCGTCTACTTTGTACTTGAATGTTTGATTATGTCAACTATTTGGTGTTTGAGTGTTGGTGTCTATTATGTCATCTATTTATTGTTGAATGTTTGATTAGTCACATGTTATGAGCATGTTTCTATAAGATTGCATGAAGTAATCATCTTGTTTTAAGATGATTGTAATAACATATATGCATTGAGACAATTGATATGTACTTGATTGTAATTGTGTGCTAGTTGTAGTACTATGATTTTGACTGTCACGTTAATTATTAAATGGTTTTAGACTTGGTAAATGTTGATTCCAAATTAATATCTATGTTGTATTGATATTTGGGACATATGGCTGACATTTTTGTGTTTAGTTACAAGGCATCGTGATTGGCACAACAAGGTAAGATAATTAGCTTGTTGTTATGATTATTTATGCACTGATGGTTATGTGTTTATGGAAGTATGATGCAGGGTATTGCATGGCAAGAGACGCCACCGAGTCTTGAATAAGGCTCAGGTTGAGGTTTCCCTTGGAAGAATTGGGAAGCCATGGGAATTGAGTCATAGTTTTTGTTTCTCGTCTTGTGCTTTCGGTCTTTTTGATTTGTTTGTGCTTGATTGTGGTTTTGCTTATGTCTGATGAAAGGCATTGCCACTTTGTTGTGGTGTCATATTGCTTTTGGTTTTCATGGATTTCTTCTTGTTTTTTTCTTGTTCTTGCCTTTTGTTTGAGAGTCTTTGGGATCTGTTGGGAAAAAGGAAAATTGATGGAGCTCTGGGAGAGCTTTGTGGTACCCAATAGGTAATGAAAGACTTGGATGAAGCTCGGTGCAGGAGTAAGCACAACAGAAGGTAAGAGTATGACAATCGGTTGGACTGGTTGGGTCCATTGTGGTAAATGGATTGTGGCAGTACAGACATTAGAAAGGAAACAAAAAACGTAAAATGAATGAGGTGTTACATGCCTTGGCTATGTTGGGAACTGTTGTTCTCAACATTGTGCATGGTGTGCAAAAATAAGGAAGTTCTCTTAACCTAGACCTTATGATATCTAGCAATGGCTTTGTGATCATGATTTTTTTGATGCTTATATATGTATACATGTATGTGAGTATGTATGGCGTTGTCTTACATGATCATGATTATTTTATGAAAATGATTATATATATATATATATATATATATATATATATATATATATATATATATATATGCTACCTATATATTACTACAGACTGCCCCGTGGAGGAATGATTACTTATGCTAATGAATGGCATGAAGAGGTTCCTGGCTATGAGGAATCAAGTGGTAGAGTATCCTTGACATATATATAAGGTTAGTATAATGTGGGTGTGATTTGATATTATTATGCTTGTACTATGCCTATGTTTATGTTATGGTAGGAAATGTTGAGGGGTACATCGACAAAGTGAAAGTAGTGCGATCTACGACATGTTAGGATAAGCATGGATAGTGGAAAGACACTAGAAGAAAGGTTGCTTGTGGGGTTGGTGTGTGGTCTATGGATGTGCAGTGCTATTGTTGTGTATATGTTGCGCATGTTGAATATTCAGTGATTGTACCTATTGTGATGTGTAATGTTGCATATGTATTATTTTGTACATATGATGTTGTATTCATGTTGTATCTATGATGTTGCATATGAAATTCCAGGTATAGATGGTGCTATGTACATGTTGGATATGCGGTGTTGTGTATGTATGGTGTTATGTACATGTTGAATATGTAGTGATATGTACATATGGTGTTGTGTGTGTGATGTGCATATGGTGCTATGTGTATTTGGTGTTGTGTGCATGATTGTACACATGGTGTTGTGGGCATGCGGTGTTGTGTACAGGTTGTACATGTGGTGTCGTGTACATGTCATGCATGTGGCGTTGTGTACATATGGTGTCGTGTACATGTCGTGCATGTGGTGCTATGTACATGAGATATTGTGTACACATTGTACATGTGGTGCAGTGTACATTTGACATTGTGTACACGTTGTGCAGGTGGTGCCATGCACATGTAATGCAGTGCACACATTGTGCAGGTAGGGTGTGTATAGGTGGTATTGTGTACATATTGTGCATATGGCACTGCTATACATGTGGTATTGTGTGCATGTCATACATTTTTTGTTGCGAGCATGCAGTGTTATGTATGTGCATGGTGTATTCATGGTATTGTGACATGTGTATTTGTTGTATGATACTATGTATATGTATATGTTGTACATTGGTGTAGGTGTAAGTGTATGTGTTTTGTTGTACACTGAAGTGTAGTTGTATGTGTTATGTTGTGTGCCAGATGCGGGGGTATGAATTGTGTGGTGTTGTACACCTTGTGTGGATGTATGTGTTGTGATGTACACTGCATGTATGTGTATGCGATTGAAGAGAGGGAATTGGGTGCTTGTCGGGTGTGGCAGTCGATCCGATGTGTGTACAGAAAGAACAAAGGCAAAAGTAAGGAATAATGAAGGATAAGTATCGATATTTTACTTCAGTTATATTATGCATGTGATATGCGATTCTGACTTATGATGGTTGTTACATGTGATTTATGATTATGGTTTATGATGATTTCATGTGAATCATGATTTTAATAATGATGGTTGTGTTTTGAGATAACCATATTTGATATGTTTGTACATGATCATTTGATAAAACAACCAATTTGACTTGTTGTGAAAGGATTGCAAGTGTACCTTATTGACGAGTTACCTATGAGGTATGATTTGAATTTTTTTCAATTTATTTTGAATCTAATGGAGATTATGTGCTTGGTACAAGAAGTATGGAAATTCTCGGTTGGGTGGTTGAAACTGATTGCAAGCAGCAGCAGCAACAACAAAAGGAATTGGAATATGCAACAATATGTTGGTAAAGCATTTTAGGAGAAGGGCCATTATGAGACACTAGTGCTCAATAGTGTCCATTGATTTCCATGAGCATTCTATGACCAATATGATGGTTTTGAGGCAGGTATATGTCTTATTTTTTCGAATTTCCGATGTGAGGAAGCCTTTCCAAGTGATGGATTGCCCGAGATGGGGACTGCCCAAGGGACTGTGTAGCAGAGAAGGGAAGGCCAGGATGGATTTTTTTTGGTCATTAACATTTCCAGATGGAATCATATGCACATTGGGAGTGTGCCCTAGAACAATGAGCCGATAATTGTTCACTGAGAGGATAAGTGGCATAGGATTGTAATGCTGGACATTGGATGCAACTTTGACTTTGACAGTGGATTTTGGACTTCCTGGAAAGGAGTTGAATGCTGGTACTAATTTGAGGGTGGAGGTGCAAGTCGCTCGATTACCTTGTTTTTGATACGGGAATCGTATCCTTCTATTTGCTGGTTGAGCAACTGTGTATATGTGTAAATTATTTTAAATACTATATCGAGTTGGTTTATAAAACTCTACAAACAACATCGCCACTTACTGGTTGAAGCAAATGTGCATAAGTATATGTGGTTGTGATATTAAATATCGTAATTATTTGTGTTATAAATATCTAGTAAACGATATGATTATTATGTTTTAGCAGGTTATTCATTGTAAATACTGCAACGAGCTGTGTTAAAAAGCTCCATAGGTAGTATCTGTTGTTTTCAATGGTTTGTTGTTTGTACGTGTCATTGAACACCGAGGATGGTGTTCCCCAAAGGGGGAGGGTTCTATAACAACCTTGGTAAAAATACATGTAAAAATATATATAAGACCATAGTAATGGGACACGTATTCCAAACTGAATGGTGGGAAAAACATCCTAGTGGGTGTTCATTTTGGTTATTATGGCTAAGGAAATTGGCAAAGGCTTTGGAATGGCATGAGGCATTAATTGGTATTTTATTTATGAAAATAATGGAAACTAGGAGAAAAGGAAGGTGAAAAGTCACAAGTTGCATGTGAGGAGGAAATTGAAGGAAAATAATGGAAAATGAAGAAATTAGAGGCCTCATAAATAAAAAGGCTTTTGAGGATTAGTGGGAAAGGCTTGGTTAGTTCAGTTTTGGATTTATCATTATTATCTCTCTCTCTCTATTTCTCTCATACTCTTGAGCACTTAGTGTATTCTTGGGACACTCTTGTAGAGTGTGGCATACTTGGAGATTTGGATAAAGAAAGTAAAGGAAAAGCAGGAAATCATAAGAGGAAATCGATATCATCATCTACAGCAGGTTCTGAGTGCAAGTATCGAGTTTCATGTATGATTTCCTCACTAGTTTTGGCATGCATGGTATTGCACGTGGTTTCTTGATTATGATCTGTCATTGGCATGGAGGATGGTTGGGATTGACAGTGGATTTTCCTAGCCTTCCTATTTCTTGGATAGCCATGGTGATTGTGAGTTTAGTTCCATTGATTGTTTTCTGGTTGGTTCCCTGATTCGTTTAGTTGTTGGGTTGATTTATTAGTTCCTGGAGCCTTTGTTGGACAAACGCTTTAGAGCCCGACGGACAACTGTTTGGTTGAGTTACTAGTCCCAGAGCCTTGGTTGGAGAAACGATCTAGAGCCCTAGGTGGGTTGAGTTACTAATCCTGAAGCCTTGGTTGGAAAAATGATCTGGAGCCTGAGAACAACTAAGGTTGAGGTACTAGTCTTGGAGCCTTGGTTGGAACAAACACTTTGGAGCCTTGGAGCAGCTTAGATAGAGACCAATCCGTGATGGTTGTGATTTCTGACCGTGAGGTAGAATCATTGGTTGAGGGTTGAGGTGGTTTGGCCTCTAGAAGCCTTGGATTGAATGTGATTTATGTGTTTGATAAAGTCCCACATTCATGCTTGGAATATGGCACGAGGGTGACTGGCTAAAGTGAGATTTGGCTCAACCATGTCTATGGTCAAGTGAAACGTGGAAGTCCCATTTCGAGTTGGTTTTTACACTCATTAATGAAAGGTTCATTGCCTTGGTATTTGATGTGTATATGCACTGGTCTATATATGGATTATATTGCTGATGTATCCATGGTACTTATGTTGGTATTACGCTGGTTATAAGCATGCATTGTGATAGTGATGAGGTATGTCTCTCTCCATGTTTTTACTTGTAAAGGAATGCACAATGTGTCTATTGTTAAATTGATTAAATGATAACTTATAATGTAGGGGAGCAATTCTTCTTAGCCATTCTCAGATAAGAAAGAGACACCTTTGTTTAAATCTGATGTTTATACCTGTAGATGCTATGTGTCTACTCAACTTAGTGTTCCTAAATTGATGTCATAAATTGTCAACCAAGGCTAGTAAACTGTTGAAGTGAAGTGCACCATATGTGCCTAGGTATCTTCTTCCTACTTCGTTGTGCTTAGTGTTTTTCTAGTGTTTTTGGTTTTGTGTTTTTATACTAAGGGGAAAAGAACTGAATTACTAGCAAAGAGAAGTTAATGATCACACTAAAACAGAATAAAATCTACTCTAAACTATGAATGGCACCTAAGAATAGAAAATGCTAATCCATAGATTGTAAAGCTGATAAGAAAAGTAACTCATAACATTAAACTCAGTCCAATTCATTTCATTATAGGTATGTTGGAACAAACTGAGAAAAGGATTATTTTGATGTAATGAGGTTCTCTTTAGTAAAGAATAACTTAAAATATCACAGAGAAAATCTCATCTGTTGTTAGAAATTTGTTGGAACATTTTGAGAAAAGATTATCTTCAACATAGTAAGGAACCCTATGCAAAAATAACTTATGACACTAGAATTAACTCATTCTGCAACTCAAAATGTTACTATTAAGCCTCGTTCAAAGGTTAGAGATTTCTTGGAAAAACTTGGGAAAAAGGCTGTTTGTAAAATTATGAGAAATTGCAGAACAGTCAAGAGCTCAAAATGATATAACTAATTCTTGTTCATATGATAATGATGTGTTAGAAGAAGTTAAGAACAAGAGCAGCTTATAAAATAATGAGGGTCTTTTAAGTCTAATTAACAGGACTGAAATGCAATTAACCAATAGAACTGAAATGTAATGAACAAAACTGAACTAAAATGCAATTAACTCAAGAGTACTACAGCTATATCTCATTCACGCATTAGTGATATATTGGAACAACTCATGAGAACAATATTTACTGTAATATTCGATGTAAGTAAATGACATAAGCATGATGCAAGAGGATAAACTCAGAAAACTGCCTAAGTTAAGAACAAAACAGAGTTAAAGGTCACTTATCTAGAAAATATGCACAAAGCCTTTCGGATAGTAGGGTCCCTCTACCATCAGATTGGCACACAAATTCTTAACTCCTTAAAGTTGCTTCAGATCATGCATCAAAGTTATACTTCTTTCATTAAAGGAAAAACGCTCAGAAACAGAGTATCACAGTCTTTGAGAACTAACAACAAAACATCAACTAACTGTTTCTCGGTTCACCGAGTTATTTTTATAAGCAAATACATAACTGTCATTGAGTAGAAATAGGCATAGGTGTCTTTTATAATCAAAATCGAACTATAAATCCTGTTGAGGACTCTTATTTTTCTGAAGACATCTACAGAGTCCTTATCCTTGTAGAAGTCTGCTTCTTGGTTTTGGCTTTGTCCACGTGCATAACCACTTTCATATTTTCGCTCAGCCTTCGTGGAGGACAAGGAATGATGTAGGAGAGTTCTGGAATTTAACCATATGCAAATTTCCCTCAAATGACACCAGTAACCTGTGTAAACATAAAGATGGCTACGGAATATGCGACTAGCTACAGAATGATTGCATTTTGTAGCTAAGTCTGCTCAAAAATCACTATGAAAACAAAACCACAAAAGTATAATAAGTCAGTCATTGCATGCATTCTTAAAGTGTTTTTAATCATTCCTATTGATCTTTTAAGCCTATAGCTAATAAAGGAAAAATGGAATGAAGTGAAATTTGATGAAAGGAAAGGACATTTTTAGGGCTCAACATACCCCCACTACAAAACTTTTGCATGTCCTCATGCAATCAATCCATGTATTCTGAAACTTCAGCCAAGACATCTAGCTTCCTTTTTCTGCTTTGCTTGGTGTTCAATGGCATCCTAGGCTTCCTTATGACCAATTTGAACCTCAGATTTATAAGTGCCCTATTCAACTTCTTGTTTTTCTTCTTCAGTTTCTCACTAGCCTTGTACAATTTTTCCATTTGCAGATAGAGAGTTGTGTTCATGTTACTTTTCAGTTTGACTTGTTCCCTTAAAATTTCATTTTCATTTTTTATATGCCTATTGAGTACTTCCAATTCATATTTGTCTCTTCTCAGCACTTCAATTGAAGATTCTTGTGGGCTAGGAGTTCTTTCTCTGTTTTCTGAGGCTCTTTTTTCTAATGATTCAACATAATTATAGATCTGTTGTTGGGCTGGGTCTACCTCTGGAGTTCCTCTATCAGGATTTTCTTCGTATTGGTACTCAGGAGATCTGTCAATTGGTGTCTCTTCATCTTCAATATCTATGATTCCTGTTTGTTTAACTCCTGTCTTCTTCGATATGCCTTTAAGCCTATGACTTCTTCTCAGTTTAGATGGTCCCTCACCTCTCTTCTTAGCATCCTTTCTTATTATCTTTTCCTTTCTGAGCTGTTTCTTGATTTTGGCCAATTTTTCAGAGATAATATCCTCACTGTCTTCTTTTATTGTTTTATCAGTTTTAATTTCAACAGATTTGGCAATTTTTCCTCTCCTGCTTCTTCTTAAAAGTTTTCCTTCAGACATAGTTTCTTTAGGTTCTTCAAAATGATTTCTCAAGAGGAACTCATCCCAACTGTCTCCTACCTTTTTCAAACGATGCTCAATTAGAATTTTAACTAGGCCATGATGATATAAGGTAGTTTCTAAGAACTGAACCCTTTTTTGGACATTAGAAGCCATCCTCTTTAGGCTATGGAGCAAGAAAAAGGGTAAATTTATCTCTTCATCTAGGAAATTCATCATAAGCCGAATGTGATAAACATATAGGGTGCCAAACCTTCCTTCACAGGTTATAAATTTTTGTATAATTAGCAACATATTTCACCATTTATTTTTCAAGGCTGAACTAGGAATATCTTTCTTGAAAATTGAAATATCCATACCTGGTGTTTTTAGCATCTGTCTCCATGCTTCATTGTGAAATTCTTTGTTTTTAAACCATCGTTCACCTTGCCTTGGCAACTCTGTTGCTTCTGCTATGAAGGATTCTGTGACAATGAACTTGACATCACCTATTTCAACTTCTTACCCGTTGAATGACCGAGAAAATGACTTGGTGACCTCCTTGTGAAATCCATTGAACTTCTCCAAAAAATTTAGCCATCCAACCTGGTGTAACATCTCTTTAATCTGTGGGTAACCTTCTAGATATTTGGTTCCGACTGGCTTGGACCTTACAATAAGTCCCATGGCTTCTTTTCCTAAACTTCAATTTACTGCTCTGTTACTGCTCTCCTATCTGAGGTAAAAATGGCTGTAGAGGGTTGTTTCACCCTAAAGATGACTTCTCTGTTTCTGCAGACAGGAATTGGCTACGGAAAAATGACATGAAGTGGATATGGGATGAGTGAAATACGTTGAGGGTAAATCATACAAATGATTGAGTTTGAGAGTTGTCATGGAGTAAAAGACTGCTGAGAAATCTCATGAGGATTTCAAAATCATCAATGAATATTTCGGGTTAGTGACGTGATCTAATAGGTCACTTCAAGTACTGACCATTAACTTTTAATAAATGATGATTTGATATGGAGCGGAATGGAAGGGATTTGTTCAAGGATTTTATGATAGGCTTGATCAATACGAATAATCAAAATAACTTTATGAAACATACATATGACCTAACCATACTATATCTTTCATAATCTGCTATCATAATAATTTCACACAATTTTACCTTAGCCTTTCTTTTGATTTTTGTTGTTTTAATATGCTTTGTCTTTCCTTTGAAAATTATTGATCTTTCAGTCTTCATAATCCTTTTGATTTTGCTTGTTGAAGTAGGTGTGCAGGATCAATTTGCTGCTGAACAAGTGGTCGCTGACTGGTTGGCTGCAGAATGTACTTGTAAAAGCTTTGAGACATGGAATGAAATGATTTGAATATGGATGGAATGAAGTATGAAAAAAATGGATCACGAAATATAGTGGAATGAAGCATGAATGAAGTGAAATATGATGGAATGAAATGGATCATAAATGTGGAGTGGAATGAAATATGAAAAGTGGCCTGCAACTTATGATTTGTAATACTCAATTGCAGAAAAAGATCAATTTTGAAAATCTGAAATGAAATGGAGTGAATGAAGTATGGATGAATGGAGTGAATGAAATATGGATGAAGTGAGATATGATGGAATGAAATGGATCATAAGTGGAATGTGATATGTAAAATGAGCTTGCACTTATGATTTTATGATAGTTGTTTGCAGGAAAAGGACAATTTTGAAAAGCTAAAGTGTCAGAAGGATTCTGATTTTCACTTTATCTTTTCTGTATAAACATGCTAATCAATGATTAGTTTTCATGTTTATACTTTATTTTTTATTTTATTATTATTTTTTTTTTTTTTTAGCATATGATTTCAGAAAATACAATTAAGTTGATGAAGAAGAAGGATTCTTCTTCATTAACTTCACATCACTGTTCTCTTGGAATCTCTTGACAAATTCTTCTCTTGAAAGTGGCTTATGATACAGTTTCAATCTATGACCATTTACAAGAAAAATCACCTTATCTTCATCTATTGTCCTGATTTTTATTGCTCCATTGTAAAAAAATTTCACAATTTCATATGGCCCAAGCCAATGTGTTTGGAATTTACCTTGAAAATCTTTGAACTTTGAATCAAACAAGAGGGCTCAGTCACCTTCTTTGAATTTCTTTTCCTTAATGTACTTATCATGCCATCTAGTCCTTTGTTGTTGGACTATATTTGTTCTCTGGACTGCATCCTGTCTGATCTTATCCAATTCATTAATTTGCTCCAATCTGCGCTTTTGTACTTCTGTTAGATTAAGTCCTAGCTGGACTACCATTTTAAAATTTTGAATATGAAAATCTATGGGAAACAAGACTTGTTTTCCATAAACAAGTTCATAAGGGGTATGACCTGTTGTGCTTCTCCATGTAGTTCTATAGGCCCACAAGGCTTCAGGAAGCCTGTCTGCCCAATCTCTTCTATGTAAATGAACAGTCTTTGTTAGGATCCCTTCAATGACCTTATTAGTAGATTCCACTTGGTAATTTGCTTGTGGATGATAGGAAGTATATTTTCTGTGTCTGATTTTGTACCTCTCCACCATTTGTTCCAATAGCCTTGATGTGAATTGAGCTCCTTGATCTGTAACAATTTCTCTTGGGACACCAAAACGAGTAAAAATATCCTCAAAAAGAAAATTAACTACAGATGCTTCAGTAGCAGAAAGTAATGGCTTGGCCTCTACCCATTTGGTAACATAATCAATGCAAACTAATATATATTTCTTTTGTCTTGATGGAGGACTAATAGGTCATACAAAATCTAAAGCCCATTTCTCAAAAGGTTCAATATGTACGTGAGGCTGCAATGGCATCTCACCTGAAGGAGAAGGTTTCCCTACCCTTTGGCAGCTGTCACACCTTTTGACATACTCTTTAGCATCTTTGAAGAGGGATGGCCAATAATATCCTAAATGAAGGATCTTATAAGTTGTCCTTTTATCAGCAAAGTGTCCACCACAAGGTTCATCATGACATGCCTTGAGGATCTCAGGCATCTCATCTTCTTGAACACATCTCCTAATGATAAAGTTTGGACCTGTTTTGTATAACTCATTAGAAACCCATGAATATTTTGCACTGTCATAAATGATCTTTATTTTATCTCTTACATTCATTATTGAAGGAAATTTCCCTAAAACTAGATAATTAGCAATATCAGCAAACCAAGGAGTTTGAGTAGAAATTGCAAAAAGATATTCATTAGGGAATTGATCTTCAATTGGAGCATTGTCTTTAATGTTTTGGAGTCTAGATAGGAAATCAGCTACTGTATTTTGTTTCCCAGGCCTATCTAGAATGGTGATGTTGAATTCCTGTAAAAGCAATAACCATCTTATGACTCACATATGATTTGTTCATTAAGTACCTAATTGCAGAATGATCCGTGTGAACAAAGTTTCATAGCCTGTTATATAGTGTCTAAATTTATTTATGGCATGGACAACATCTAAGAACTCTTTTTCAGTTACAGTATAATTCAACTATGAAGGAGTCAAATTTTCACTTGTATAGTATATGGCATAAGGAATCAGGTCTTTTGTCCCAATACGTACTCTAAAGATGTATCCAGGCATCTGTTGAAATATGAGTGTAATTAGAATTTAAATAAAGTTTGGGATTTTGCTTTTCGTGGTCTCAAATATTAACTGCACCTAGATTCCACTCTAATCTACAAATCTTGGTAAGTAGTTTATATGGAGGTATCTTGTGAAGTTTTCATAAATATTCACGTCTGGGAACTTGGTGAAAACTCCTTAACATCTTTTGACAACTGGTTATACCTAGAGATGACTTCAACTTTTGACTCATCAACTCTAATCCCATCCCCTGAAATGTGATGTCCCAAAACAATTCCTTTAGTAAACATCATAAAACACTTCTCATGACTTAGTGAAATATTTGCTTCTTTACATCTCTTTAAAACTTTTTCCAAGTTTGCTAAGGTTTCTTCAAATGTGTTTCCATAAACTGTGAAATCATCCATATATACCTCTACACAATCATGTATTAGATCCAAAAATATTCCTAATACTGCCCTTTGAAATGTTGTAGGTGCATTGCATAATCCAAATGGAAATACTCGGTAAGCATAGGTACCCCAAGGACAGGTAAATGTGGTTTTGTCTTGATCCTCAAGTGCTACTTGAATTTGATTATAACTACTAAACCCATCTAGAAATGAGAAGTACTTTTTTCCAGCTAAGGTATCTAACACCTAATCTATGAAAGGTAGGGGAAAATGATCTTTAAGAGTAGCTTTGTTTAATTCTCGGTAGTCAATACATACCCTCCATTTACCATTTTTCTTTGGCACAATTACCAAAGGAGAAACCCATTGACTATTTGAAATGGGATAGATAAAGTTAACATTTAACAATTTCTGCAATTCTTCTTTAACAATCTCCCTAAGGTTTGGATTCATCCGTCTCTGAGGTTGTCTGATTGGTTTACAATTTTCCTCTATGTAGATGTGATGAGTGCAAGTCTTAGGGCTTATCCCTTTCATATCAATGTACTCCCATGCATATGCAGAAGAATGTCTATGTAATATCTTGACTAGATTTTCTTGTTGAGATTTCTCTAGGTTCTTGTTTATGTTTAAAGTTTTACGGGGAAATATCTCAATTGTAGAGCTGCCAAATTTATCCATGGAGTAAAGAGACATCAGTCTTGATGATAAAAACTCAATGTTGGATTCTTCTTGAAATTGTTCATGTTTGTATTCCGAAGAGGATTCAAAATTTTCTAAGGTATTTAGAATCTGGCTATCTTCACTAATTTCTGAAATTGTGAAGAGAGGTTGTATGTCTTATTCATCCTCAATCCATTGAGTATCATCTAACTCTGTAATTGTTTTTGCTGGAGGATACAAGGTAAATTTCTTGGTTGAAACTACCATCAGAGATGTACATATCTCCGGATCTACAGCTAATGAAAGCATCAGCTGTAGCTAACCAAGGTCTTCCTAATATAATAGGATGTCCTCCTAGATTATTTTTAGGAGTTAGGATCATAAAATCCACAGATACTCCCAAGAATCTAAGGACACTGGAATGTCTTCTATTACCCCATCAGGTTTAATCACATATTTGTCTGCTAATTGTAATAATGTGGGTGTAAAAAGAAGATTAGGAAGTTTTAGTTTATCCATGATTTGTCTACTCATGATATTGATTGCTGCTCCTAAATCAATAAGTGTGTTTTGGATCTCAGTTCCATTGATGTGTATTTTAACAGCTGGATTTCCTGGGTCTAGATACTTTGGAATAGCAATCTTACCCATCATGATGTCTGCTATTTTTCCCGCCAGTTGAATTTTCTTTGTCTCTTTTATTCTTTTTCCTATTTTTTTCATGCTCAACTCTTTTATTGTCTTTGCTAAGATTGGAATTTCCTTGATGGCTTGTAGTAATGGGATCTTAATACAGACATTCCTTAGCTCATCTAGGAAATCATAATTAGGCACCATAATTTGTTTTTCTACACCCTTATCAATTTGTAATCTTTCTGGAAAGGGAGGTGTAGAGGTGGATGTTGATGGCTGCTCTAATATAGGAGTTGAAATTATTGGTTCTTTTTGTTTTGATTTTTCAATATTTGGGTCTTGAAAAGGTGTGCTCTCTTCAAGACTTTTATTTACCCGTAGAGAATATTCCTCAGAGTTGTTTTTCTCTTGTATGATTACAGAAGGTTTCTTCTTTTCAAGTATTCTTCCAGACCTAAGTTGAACATCATTAAGGTATAAAGGAGTAATCAAATAGGTTGGGAATTGTTGGCCTTCTATCATGTATGTGTTCTGAGGATTTTTATTGTTGGGGTTTGGTATGGGTTGGGTAGGTAACTGATTTGCTTTTTGAGGAAATGGTAATGGAAGTGGTGGATTTTGATGTTGTGGATTTTGTTGAGGAGGGAAATTTGGATATGGTGGATAAGATGGTGGATATTGATAATACTGAGAGTATCTTCCATAGGGATTTTGTGCCCAAGTTTGAGATTGATTTTGGAATTGGGGCCAAGGTTGCTTCCAAGAATTACAATTTAATGGGGGTTGATTATACAACTGATCATGGAATCCTTGTGTTTGAGGTCCTTGCCAAGGCCTCCTAGAGACAAAATTGAGAGATTCTGTGGAATTTGTAGGGGTTTCTTCTTGAAAGACAACTTTAATACCAAGAAGTGAAGGACAAATCTTGTTCTCATGTTTTTCTGAAAAAATTACACAAGTCTACTATTTTTGCATCCAAAGGGCACTCTCTCAAGGCATGCTTCTTTCTACATTTGGGACAAAAGATTGCCAAGGCATCAGATTCAACTTTTTGCTTGTTTTGTAACTTAAGGGTGTATATTTGTTCACTAAGACTCCCTAAAATGTCAGATTTGAATTCATCAAGCATATGTCCTATTTCTGCCCTACTTACTGTCCCAGAAGCAGACTTACTTGCCCTTGCAAGAGCAGGGTCTCTTGGTCCTTTTACAGTTTTAGATTTCCTTCTTGAAAGGTTGATACATAATTAAGCTATTTCAGGTAATATGAGCTGAGATATATCCCCTTTTCCCATCATATTAAGGATATCTAGCCATTCATCCCTAATTGTCTTCAACAAGAGAGCTTTCAAAGTATCTTGATCTAAGTTTTCCATTTTTTCTCTCTTGATGTTATAGTTAAACCTTTCCAACAAATCTTCCAGATTTTCATCCTCTTTTTGTAGCATTTTAAACACTTCCTCCTTATGGTTGACTGGCATACAGTAATCCAAATACCTCTCTAGAAATGCATGTTTCATGTCTTCCCATGTCCTAATAGAACTGTTGATCAAACTCATAAACCATTTTAATGCTGCTCTTTTCAATGTTGAAGGGAATAGTTTAAGTTTTTGAGCATCTTGCAAATAATCATAGGTTCTACATAGGACTTCAAATTCAGATAGGAAGGTTTCAGGATCTTCAGCTTTGAGTCCATAAAAGTTTGGAAGGACAGAGGGTGAAATGTTTTTCATAGTTGCATTGGTTTCTTCATCTACTATAGGAAACCCAAAAGAGCTTCCCATTTCCCTTCTACCTCTTCCTCTACCTCCTTCTTCACCTCTACCTCCTTCTCCTTCTCCTCTACCTCTACCTATACCTCCTCCAAATAGTGTATGTTCTCCATTAAAGACTCCTCCTCCCCCTTCTTCTGCCATGGTTGATTCTCCTGTGGAAGTGGAAAAGTTTATGTCTCTAGCAGGGGTCCTTGAATCTTCTTCTAAGACAGGTTCAGTGGATGAAGTGGAAGGTCTTTCTGATGGAATATCTGATCTTAAGTCTTCTGGAAGTCTATGATCAGTGAAGTATGGGATGTGGGTTTGAGTTGGAGGTGTGCTGCCTTTTGGTCTTGGTGGAACAAGTGGTGTTCTAGGAATCAAGCTTCTGCTTCTTATGAATCTACCCCTTGAGTCTCTTTCTCTATGCATATCATTGTTTTTGGGAGGTAAGAAACAAGGCTACCTAGTTACACTTCCCCGGCAACGGCGCCAAAATGTCTACTCAACTTAGTGTTCCTAAATTGATGTCATAAATTGTCAACCAGGGCTAGTAAACTGTTGAAGTGAAGTGCACCATATGTGCCTAGGTATCTTCTTCCTACTTCATTGTGCTTAGTGTTTTTCTAGTGTTTTTGGTTTTTTTTTTTTTATACTAAGGGGAAAAGAACTGAATTTCTAGCAAAGAGAAGTTACTGATCACACTAAAACATAATAAAATCTACTCTAAACTATGAATGGCACCTAAGAACAGAAAATGCTAATCCACAGATTGTAAAGATGATAAGAAAAGTAACTCATAACATTAAACTCAGTCCAATTCATTTCATTAGAGGTATGTTGGAACAAACTGAGAAAAGGATTAGTTTGATGTAATGAGGTTCTCTTTATTAAACAACAACATAAAATATCACAGAAAAAATCTCATTTGTCTTTAGAAATTTGTTGGAACATTTTGAGAAAATATTATCTGCAACATAGTAAGGAACCTTATGCTAAAATAACTTATGACATTAGAATTAACTCATTCTGCAACTCAAAATGTTACTACTAAGCCTCGTTCAAAGGTTAGAGATTTCTTGGAACAACTTGGGAAAAAGGCTGTTTGTAAAATTATGAGAAATTGCAGAACAATCAAGAGATCAAAATGATATAACTAATTCTTGTTCATATGATAATGATGTGTTAGAAGAAGTTAAGAACAAGAGTAGCTTATAAAATAATGAGGGTCTTTTAAGTCTAATTAACAGGACTGAAATGCAATTAACCAATAGAACTGAAATGCAATGAACAGAACTGAACTAAAATGCAATTAACTCAAGAGTACTACAGCTATATATCATTCACGCATTAGTGATATATTGGAACAACTCATGAGAACAATATTGATTGTAATATTCGATGTAAGTAAATGACATAAGCATGATGCAAGAGGATAAACTCAGAAAACTGCCTAAGTTAAGAACAAAACAGAGTTAAAGGTCACTTATCTAGAAAATATGCACAAAGCCTTTCGGACAATAGGGGCCCTCTACCATCAGATTGGCACACGAATCCTTAACTCCTTAAAGTTTCTTCAGATCATGCATCAAATTTATACTTCTTTCATTAAAGGAAAAACGCTCAGAAACAGAGTATCACAGTCTTTGAGAACTAACAACAAAACATCAACTAACTATTTCTTGGTTCACCGAGTTATTTTTATAAGCAAATACATAACTTTCATTGAGTAGAAATGGGCATAGGTGTCTTTTATAATCAAAATCGAACTAGAACTCTTGTTGAGGACTCGTATTTTGCTGAAGACACCTGCAGAGTCCTTATCTTTGTAGAAGTCTGCTTCTTGGTTTTGGCTTTGTCCACGTGCATAACCACATTCAGATTTTTGCTCAGCCTTCGTGGAGGACAAGGAATGATGTAGGAGAGTTCTGGAATTTAACCATATGTGTCTTTCCCTCAAATGACACCTGTAACCTGTGTAAAAATAAAGATGGCTATGGAATATGCGACTAGCTACAGAATGACTGCATTCTGTAGCTAAGTCTGCTAAAAAATCACGATGACAACAAAACCACAAAAGTATAATAATTCAGTCATTGCATGCATTCTTAAAGTGATTTTAATCATTCCTATTGATATTTTAAGCCTATAGCTAATAAAGGACAAATGGAATGAAGTGAAATTTGATGAAAGGAAAGGAAATTTTTAGGGCTCAACACTATGTTTATGACATGTTTGACGAAATGCCTATCATGGCTGGGTGGGGTTGAATGAGTTCCTAATTATGTGATTGCTTCCATATGTTAGTTTCAATTTTATTTACCCTCTCCTAAAGTTACATGAAGTGTTGGGTAGTGACTTGGGTTCAGGGGCTGAAAATGTGGCACAAATCCCAGAACTACAGGCAGAAAATTTGTTGTTTGGGCCTGACCAACTACCTTGCCAAGGCTAACCCGCGACTCTAGGGTCTAGAGTCATTCCTTTGCACTTACAAGCACGCGACTCAACCTAAAAGGTGCTAAAAATCAGTCCCCTCTCAAGGAACAGGGCCCTGGGAGGTTAGGTTACCTCTTGGGGATGTCAATGATGCAATGTAAGGTGTGTTTCTGATGTTTTCATCGGTTCCAATTCCTTAAGGTCATATAGGATGTTGAATCTCATATTAGTATCCTCTCGTCACATGTTTACCCTAGTTGGCTGGTTCCTTGGGTAGATGTGGGAAGAGGGTGTTACATGAATACAACAACAAGGAATTCCAGGAGTTCCGTACCAAGGTAGGTATTAGGGGAGAGTGGATGTTTCCTTACAACCCACAGTCTAATGGGGTTGTTGAGAGGAAGAACCAGTCTATTTCGGAGGAATCTAGAGTGATTTTGTATGACCAAGATCTCCCATGCTATCTATGTGCAGTGGCATATAGTATGACGATATATATTCAGAATAGGGTCCCACATAGAGAGATTGGAAAGATAGCATCAAAGGAGGCATTCATCAGGAAGAAGCCAAATATCAGCCGCTTTAGGATATTTGGCTGCCTAGTGTATTATCACATTCCAGGGGAGATACGTTCAAAGCTAGATCAAACTGCAGAGAGAGGTTACTTCTTTGGTTACAACGAAACCTCTAATTAGGCATATAAGATATTCATTCTAAGGGATGGGAGGATTGTATTCAGATTGGATGTCAAGTTCATGGAGGAGAAGGCATATAGAATATCCAGAGAGTTTCCAGCAACTGAAGATCAGAGTGAGAAAACAACAGAAGCTCCTAGAGTTGAGAAACATAACCAAGAGTAGAGCACAAGTATCATGACTAGTACAAGTACGAGTGCTCTTGAGGCTTCTCGAAGTATAGAGAAGTAGATGCAACAAATCTGGGAGATTCATCAAGGGGATATGGAGGTGGATATTCCCAAATCCATGGTTGGCAGGAGAAACCAGGAGGTTCAACAAAATCTCAGGGATGCTCAGGATTTGGTGGGGACTCCTATGAAGGGAAGGAGAGAGCGGAGACAACTAGAGTGGTACATTGGCTACATGGTGTTGGTCAGTCAGTTGGTAGATATTGGGCCTTCAATCTATCAAGATGTTGCACAAAAAAAAGTGTGGAAAGATGCAATGGTTGAGGAATATACCTCAAACATGCAAAACAATGTGTGGAAGTTTGTACCCAGATCGACAAACATGGTGGTGATTGGATCCGTTGGATCTATAAGATCAAGCAATGTGAAAATGGAAACACCGAGAAATACAAAGCCAAGTTCATCGCTAATGAGTTCTCTCATAAGGATGGAACATATTACGAGAAATTTTCTCCTATGGCCAGGTACACTTCTATACGAGCCGTGATCTCATTAACAGCACATATGGGATGGCAGATCCATCATATGGATGTCAATACAACGTTCCTAAATGGTGAAATGGAGGAGGAGGTGTACATAGAACAACTAGAGGGTTTTTTGGCATACAATAGAGAGAACCACATGTGAAAATTGTATAGAGATTTGTACGAGCTCAAGCGAGATCCCAGGGCGTGGTATGAGCAAATCAAAAAATAATTGCAAGGCATGAGATTTGTGAAGAGTGAGGTGGACACAAACCTCTACTAATTGGTGGTTCGGGGTGATGTAATAATTCTTGTCCTATATATGGAAGACTTTTTCTTAACAGGTTCACTACGGCTCATCAAGGAGTGCAAGAGGGACCTTGAAGCAGAGTTCAAGATCAAGGATTTGGGGCTCATGCAGTATTTTCTAGGCATGGGGGTATGGCAGACATATGGAAAGATTTTCCTTGGTCAAGGGAAATACTTCATAGAGATCCAGAGGAGATTTGGGATGGAGGATTACAGAACCATGTCTACTCCCATGATCACTAATTTGAGGGAGACAGATGCATCCACCTTGTACTGGCAATATATAGGCTCAGCAATCGATAGGCTCTCTCATGTATATGGTCAACACCAAGCCAGACATATCCTATGCAGTAAACTCTCTCAGTCAGTTCATGGTGGAACCAAAGAGAGTGCATTGGACAATGCCAAAACATGTGCCAAGGTATTTGCGTGACACTTTCAAGTATGGGATTAGGTATGCTCGAGGTAATGGTTTCAGGTTGGTTGGATATATTGATGCAGATTGGGCAGGTAACATAGTGGACCTAAAAAGCACTTCAGGGTGTTGCTTCACCCTGGGATCAAGAGTTGTTTCCTAGTATAGAAGGAAGCATAAGTCCATGGCACTGAGTTTTGCAGAGGCATAATACATAACAACAAGCATGGCTAGCCATATGGATTTAGAAGCTACTAGAAGCCTTGTTTGGTCAAAGGATAGAGATGAAAATGATACACTGTGACAATCATAGTCGCATCAGGTTGTCATAGAATCCAGTGTTTCATGACAAGTTCAAACATATAGACATCATATACCACTTCATCAGGGATTTTTCGCAGTGCACGATTGTCTAGCTACAATATATACCTATAAATGAGCAGGTAGCAGCTATTATGAAAAAGGATTTAGGGAAGGCAAGGTTCATCTTCTTCAGAGATAAGTTGCGTGTTATGCAGAACAACTTCCTCGCTAAGAGGGAGTGTTAGTTTATGTAGCTCGAACAGGTGTTCTAGTCTCAAGTTATGTGTATATCCAGTGTTTCATGACAAGTTCAAACATATAGACATCATATACCACTTCTTCAGGCATTGTGTGCAGTGCACGATTGTCTAGCTACAATATATACCTATAAATGAGCAGGTAGTAGATATTATGACAAAGAATTTAGGGAAGGCGAGGTTCATATTCTTCAGAGATAAGTTGGGTGTTATGCAGAACAACTTCCTCGCTAAGAGGGAGCATTAGTTTATGTAGCTCGAACAGGTGTTCTAGTCTCAAATTATGTGTATTAGGCTAGGGAATACATCTTCTCAATTACCTAGAAATGGTTTCACAAGAAAAGGCCTTGATTAGATTTAATTTTACAATTAATTGATTTTCCTAAGTCTAACTCAAGGAAATAAGCTTCATTATTCAATATTAATTAGGGTAAATCGATTTTCCTCTAAATACTTTTGGAAAAGTCACTTGATAGGGTCAAAATGATCGTAGCCATCGATTGAGATAAGATAATGGTCGTAGATTCTTCAATGAGAGATTATAAGAGGATATCGATGGGCATTTGGAGAATAAGAACACATTGAGACATAGAGTTGCAATGATAGCAAGGGTGTAGAGGCAGTGCAGGGGCACTAGTAGAAGGGTTTCAACATGATAAATTGAGGAGATATTTGTTGGAGGAAATTCGCTAAAGGAATTTGAAGTTACAAGAATTCACAACCATAGGGATTCACGGTTATGGGAATTCACTGTTGTAGGAATTCATAGTTATGGGAATTCACAGCTACATGAATTCTCAGTTGTAGGAATTCAAAATTACTAGAATTAGTAGCTATAGGAATTTGCAATTGTAGGAATTCATAGTTACCCTATTCGTAGATTGTAGGAATTTGCAATTATGAGAATTTGTAGCGACAAGAAGTGAAGATCAAATAAATTACCGGAGCTTTTCCAGTGCCAAACAAGTAGTTGATGTGCTCCTTAATTTGTTAAAGAAGAATAATAATAAAACCGTCATCTACAGAATTGGTTTCCCTTCGAGGTTTTTCTAGGGGCATTTGTCTGAAAATATTGGTGTTTAGTATTTGTGTGCGTGTGCATAATTTTTTTCTTAGTTCCTCTGATTAATTATTTTTTCTGTGAAGTTGTAATAGTTTTTTATTCAATATTTACCACAAGTATTTTGAAGAAGACATAATCTAAATATATAGGATAATAATAACTAGTAACTGCAATAAAATTTAAAAATTTTCATAAAAATAAATGCAAAAAAACCATAAATTTATGATAATTTTCACCAGCAATATTTTAGATTTGCAACATAGCCCAAAAAATACACAATGTTAATACTACGGAAAATTCATGAAAACACTGTAACACGATAAATAACTAGAAATGCCACAAGAAAAGTAAACACGAGCAAAATGAAACTAATCTCACCTTTATTATGTTAACCATAAATAAGAGTACATGGCAATACAAAATAGCTGGAAATAGTTGAGATGATGAGAGTCTTAAACAACAACTACAAACTAGATCTGGCCCCCAAAATATATCTTCTGCAAACATTGGATCTGGTCGCATAAACTGGAACTACAATTGATATTATAGCTCAAATCAAGAATTTGTATGATCCTCGCTCCAATACAGAAATATACTCTAGACTTGATCTCCATTAATGCCACTGAAGCTTTGTGATATTTCTCGATGAAATCCTCTCAAAGAGTGTTGGGTTTTCGTCCAACACACACAAGGAAACCCAAGGGTTTCTGCCCTAGGGATTAACAAATTTAAGAATTGCGTTCCCAAAACCTCTCCAACAAGAAGATATCACAACGCCAAGATGTCCCAAATGATTTGCTTCCCTTCCTTTTAAAGACTTGAGAGATGGCTCTCCTACCTTCTAGAAGTATTTATTTTGTTATTTTATTTTCATTTTGGAAGATTTTCCCCTTTACTTTATTTAAGTGACTTTTAATTTATTTTATTTACGTCATTTTTCCCCTTCTGACTTTTTTCTCTAACTAGGCACTTTTCCTTTTTTTTTTTTAATTGACTATTTAAAGTCACCTTTAATCCCTGGAAACAATTAATTGGCTACCATACTTTCTCCGGTCACTGTAACCACTTCTCACCATCCCATCCTATAGATCTCTATATTTCGAATTGATAGAGTTTATTTATTTTTATTTTTTTGTGACTGGTGAAATCGGTAACACGTTGATTCTCATACTCGTGTGACACATGGTTGATCCTTGATGGATTCCACTATAACCTCTAGGTGGAACTGCACTGTCCCCAATCACAACACACAGGTAAGATGAGGTTTGAACTTTTGACCTGCATAGCGGCATAAATACCTTAGCAGTATGTTCGCTGGCCAACAAGCCGCACCCCTGGGGGTTAGTTCCAACGAGCTATTACACTAAGGTGTTTCTCCAAATAATTTTTGAAATTTAGATAGATGATAGAATTTATTTTCATGGTAATTACTTGTGACAGATATTCATTGTTTTCGTAGATTTTACTTGTTAGTTGTGTCATCAAGCAATTACACATTAGCAAAATATAGAGAAAATAATGCACAAGAGACAAGAGACACTAGAAACTAGGCTTCAAGCCAGGGAAAAACCCCATAAGGGGGAAAACAAAAAAACCCTTGTCTTATAGAATCCGATCAAAATGAGACATCCAACACCAAAACTGGCACAAAAAACTCCACGTCCAACCCTCCTCCAAGTCACCTCCAAAGTCAAAAGTCAACATGGGTCAAACTGATCTTCCTGAAATTTTGACCACTGAAATTTTGGGCCTTCCTGAAATCCCGCTCCTGAAATTCCAAGTGTGCAACTAGATCATATTTCAACCTTTCTTCACAGAAATTATTCGTCAAGTGCGAGATCTTTCTTCCCATCCTTTTGGTCCTTTTCTCCATTAGTTAGGTGCAAAATATATGTATGATGTTGATGTATGAATGTGCTCCAAAGTGAGTGAATTTTCCTCTATATATATCTTTCCAAGAGCTCGAATGGGTGGCTCTTGGAGGCCAAAACTGACTTGTTCTAAGGAGAGTTGACTTGAAAACCTTGGTGGAATTTGAATCAATATAACAATTCTTTTTCTTTTCTTACAAAAAGTCTGAATGGGGCTTGACTCAAATACATTTTATTTTGACTTGCAATCAATTCTCTTTTGACTCAATTGAACCTATAAGCATGAAGAATGTGCTTTGACTAGAAATAAAATAATGATAATGAATATAATCAATGATAAGAGTTACATTTTATTACATTATGAAGACTGACACTAGTTACATTTTTCAACACTGACTCTTAACTAGGGAGGTATTCAAAATGACACAACAAGATACTCTCAAGTTGAATTATTCATATAAGAAAGGATCCAGATTGATAATATTAATGATGATTTTTCATCATCATAAAAAACATTGTCAAAATAACAAGGCCTTGAATAAAAGATCTATCTCTCCACTAGATCGAAGCATAATTCCGGGAGGCATAAATTTGGACACCACCGCCTCTCAGGAACAATCCCCATCCAGATATTCACTAGGTATGCCCTCACAGACTATTTCCTATTCTATTTTCAGAATACTTAACACCAAGAAATATCAGTCCTCAGGACTATTCTTATCTTCGATTAATGTACTTGATTTACGGAGGTTAGTCTTGGTCAAAGTACAATTCCTCAAAGAATATCAATCCTAAATACTGATCCAATCCACCATTCTCCCTACCAGTGCCTCTACTATGCTTATGACTGTTATTCCTAGCCATAATACATGACACATGGATAATACAATGTCCATCCTCACTCCCTCTCAACTAGGGAGGAGATCCTCACTCCCTCTCAAACAAGGCGAAATAACCACAAGCTTAAGCTTGTCTCAAAAATATTCATCGTTGCATCGAATAATTGTTCTTTAATGGGAATATGTTTGTAGCTTCTCGACTTCTATCTGCATCACATCATAATGAGGTCCGACCTTCCCTTATTTTTTTAAAAATCTTCATATCAAATCCAACTTGTCATAAAATAGTTCATCAAATGCCTTATGGAGCCAAATGTCTTCATAGATGATTTACACAAGCCTTCACATCTTCTTTCTTCATATTGCAACAAAATTATGCTTCACCCTCTTCCAATCAATCATATCAACTGCCAATTATTAGTAGCATCTCTATCATCATCAATATTGTCAACCCAATCAATATGTTCTTGAATTAAACTAATCATAACTTCCACTTTCCAGCTGAGGTAAGTGAACTTATTCTTTTGTACTGCCTTATAATCGAGTTCTTCTTCCTCCTTAATCTTCATGATTTTCCATGTTCTTCCAATTCTTCCATATGCTAATCAAGCTTAGATAGATCTTGTATTGGCCTGCGACCTTTATTAGAAGACTATGAAAGAAAAACAAGGAAAAGTACAAAGATAAAATAACAAAAATAATAATTAAAGAAAGGAGGTGTAGAATACTTATCTCTTTGAGGAGATTCAACTCCCTCTTAATCTTGGATATTTTCATCAACTTTGTATCAACACGATTTCATTCTTGTCATTCTCAAGAGCTAGGTTCTTCTTTTTACAGCAAAAACGGTTAGTTAGTGTTTTTGTTCCTAGGGTTTTCTAACTCAAACCTTTGCTAGGGTTTACAAGCCCTATATTCTCTAAAGGCTTCAAGATCTACCATTTAAGAATTTCAAATTATACAAGCATACTAATGAGTTAGCTTCAAACCCTAGAAATATTATTAGCAATCTCTACATATGGGAGATGTAATCACAAAACCTAGTCTTTAATGAAATAATTTGTATGCTAACATATCAACAATTTCTTATATATCTACACAAACCACTTTTCTAACACATCTATATCTTTCAAGAGATTGTTAGCTTATCCATAACCTAAAATAATTAATATTATATGTACTATAGATAGCATAGGTCATTAGTTGCAAAGGTTATTAACATTACATGTCCATCCTTGTAGTTCGTCTATCATAGGGATCTCGTCAACAAATTTTTTGACTTTATATCATTTTTTCCTTCAATAGAGGTACCTTACGAACCATAAAATTTCTTTGAGTTGCTAGCATCCTCGCTTGTTTTTGGCTCCTTACAAACTTCATAAATAGGTCAGTTATGCTCGATGTAGTAGATCCATACTTTATGTATTGGAAAGTAGTATCGGTAACATAGATCCTACTCATATTGGTGCTTCATAAAACTCTAGATATATTGTCCTAGATCTTTCACATAGTTCTCAAAATGTTATCCTATAATTTTGATTTCTTCCTTCTAGTGATCCAAACCAAAATGGCATAGGTTTGCTCTTTATCACAATAAATATTCCTCAGGTCCTCGTATGCAGTGCCTCAGAAATGCATATAGTACTATAAAGCTTCTCTCAACCTTCCAAGCTCAATCTAGTTACAAAATTAGAGGACTCCTTATTCAGATGCTTTGATTGCCAAGTTGATTCTTTAGTTGTTCAGATGAATTCACATGCCATTTCCATAGGAACTAGCATTGTTGTCATATAAACTAGTATCACAGAGAGATACCTCATAAAATATTATCATCATAGAGAATTATATTGCCACAGGGGTTCGTATTACATGTCCTTAGAAATTTATGTCATCATTAAAGAACTTTGGATTGTATTGCATCATCTTTAGGAATTTTGTATCATATAGAGGAACAAAACTCGTATTATATATAGGAACAAGACTTGCAAAATATGTAGGGAGCATAACTCACATCAAATGTAGGCTTGAATATTCATGTATTACAGATGATATATTCCTCATAATATTTTCTCAAGCCACTCGAGGATTCAAATTGCTTCACAAAACATCACCACATGCTCGGTCTTGTTCATTAGTGTCATCATGGATGCTTGATCGAATTTCTCCTTAAGATTTGTCCTTTCATCTGATTGATTGAACTTCTCATTCAGATTTGTCCTTTCATCTGCTTGATTGAACTTCTCCATCAAATTTTTCATTTCGCCCTTCTTTATGCTTTGTATACTTCAAAGTAATAAAATTTGAATTATGTGTGTGGTTCTTTGGAGGAGAACAACTATATGCTAAGATTTCTAGTTTAGCCATGATGCTTCGCATACAATGTTTTTTGCATGTCATATTCCTCTAAATATTTTTTCATACCACTAAAAATAAATTTTAGAAGCTCGAAATATTAGATCTCATTCCTTAACAAATAGGTATTGGATCACAAAGGATTATAATCAAAATAACCCTCTAGGTCTCGACCTAGATAACCCTGCAAAGTGTTAACAAACTTGAACCAACAATGGATTTTTGGATCACAAATAAGGAGCTTAGTGTAGCACTTGAGACTGTGGGTCCTCCAACAACATCTCAGACTTCAATCTTCAAGCTACTTCTTTATTCCTTCGTATACTCATAGCCTTTTCTAATCTACAATAATTCAGATGCTTTTGTCATAGTAGTTTCAAAATTTTAGATCATAGTAGCCTCATAGGTTCTGGCTTCTTCTTGAATAGATTTGGATCACAAAGAAGACTTCTTCATTTTATTTCCTATGCTCTGGCTTCTTCATTTGTGCTCCTATCCTTACCATAGCTCTGATACCATGTTGAAATTCAGATAGATGATAGAATTTCTTTTCATGGTAATTAGTTATGACTAATATTCATTGTTTTCTTAGTTTTTACTTGTTATTTATGTCATCAAAAAATTACACATTAGAAAAATATAGAGAAAATAATGTGGAAAAGAAAAGAGACATCAAAAATTAGGCTCCTAAATAGGGAAAAACCCCACAAGTGGGAAAACCCAAAATCCTTCTTTTATATAATCGATCCAAAATGAAACATCCAAGACAAAACTGCCACCAAATACTCCAAGTCCAGCCCTCCTCTATGTCTCCTCCAAAGCTAAAAGTCAACATAGGTTAAACTGGTCTTCCTAAAATTTCGGGCCTTCCTGAAATCTCGCTTCTGGAATTTTAGGTTTGCAACTAGATCAGATTTTCAACCTTTCTTCATAGAAATTCTTCGTAAAATGTAGGCTCTTTCTTCCCTTCCTTTTTTCCCTTTTCTCCATTAGTTAGGTGCAAAATATATGTATGATGTTGATGTATGAATGTGCTCCAACATGATCAAATTTTCTTGTATATATATATATATCTAGGAGGTTGAATGGGTGGCTTTTGGAGGCCCAGACCGACTTGTTCCAAGAAGAGCCAAATTGACAACTTTGGTTGACTTTGACTCAATATAAAAATTCTTTTTTATTTTCTTACAAAAAGTCCAAATGGGACTTGACTCAAATACATTTTCTTTTAACTCCCAATAAATACTCTTTTGACTCAATTGACTTCAGAAATAAAATAATGATAATGAATATAATCAATGATAAGAATTACATTTGATTACATTATGAAGACAAACACTAGTTACATTTTTCAACAATAATCCCCTCCACACAACACCTTCAGCGTTTTTAATTAAATTATGCTAATAATAACCTCGTTTGACAAGATTCATTAGAATGCAATGAAACCAAGAATGAACTATGTGGAATTCCCCCCAATGGTGAAATATAGCAAGTGAACTCCATCGGACCCCATAAATATCCTCCAAAACCCTTCTAGCCCTCTAAAGATGTAATCTCGCTCCTGTAAATTGGTTGCCACCAACCCTGGAAGTCCATCCTAACTGCATTGTAAGGAAAATTGAAAATGGGGATATTACACATTGCCAACTTGCAGAATTGAAATCTTAGAGGAACTTTGAGGAGAATTAAAGTACAACTAACAGCACTCTTGGTGGCCCTTTCGATAAAATGTCAATCGACCCTCCCACTTGATATATGATTCCATTTTGTAGAAGTGTTTTGTTTTTTGGCCAGTCTTGTTGTGCCTACAACTATCGTATTGCTATCCTTATGTATGTACGAGGTAGCATGCTAGATGATGTTTTGAGTTTCCCCTCATTGAATAACTTGTATATTGGAACCAATAGTAATATTTTCTCAAGTATTTTGTTGCAATCGAGCGCATTTTTTATTCCATAATTACTCATTTTTGTTTGAAAATAAACATTGTATTTTTGTTTGAAATCGCAAGTTAAAAATATTCTCTAGTCACCCTTACATCTCAGGGGGTAAAAATAACAATACTTACGCTTAACTCAAGTGCTTTGAGATAAAATGCAAGATCCTACTTAGGCCATGCCATATTAAAAATGAGAATCATATTGGAAATGCTTACAAGGTAGATGTGAGAGTCATAAACTAGGAAACACTCATAATCTCATTACCAAAATAATATATTTTCTTTGAATATAATTTTAGAGTGTTACCTCAAGGAGTGAAGGTGATATGAACACCCTAGGAAAGATAAGAGGTGAGAAAAAATGACAATAGAAAAAAAGGTAGTGACAATCTTGAAGCACCATTGACAACAAATGATTGCAATGGCCATGCAAAGCAAGAAAGGCCATCAAGGATGATGAAGTTCATGAAATACCGATGAACGTAAGAGGCAACAATGACACCATGAATCTAGCTAGGGTGCAAAATATGTGAAGACTGGTGAAGCACCAATGAAGGTGAAATCTAGAAGGTGGAGTTGATTTTATTTGCATTTTTCTTATTTATCACATTGCTATTGCTATTTAATCTAATAAACTTAAATAATAAGTAAAACTACATATATATTAATAATTTGTGCCATTGAGGAACTCTTCCAAAATTATCATGACAAAGATTTGAACTTATGACCTCAAATACACCAAATAAGTATATAAACTTTGCCAACCACAATACCTTTGATACAACTTCAATTTCATCACATATCTCAAATATCCATATATCTCAAATATAAACTTTGCCAACCACAATACCTTTGATACAACTTCAATTTCATCACATATCTCAAATATCCATATATCTCAAATATTCTAATTCAAAGTGACAAAATAGCCAATAAACCTCATATCGAAAACATATTGACCATGTATATAACCCTTATGCTTTCCCACTCTTTGAATTTTTCAAATTTATTTGAATTTACTTGATTAAAAATTATGTACCTATGTTTCACTACTCTCAGTGAGCATGAATTTGTGAGAAAGATAACAGTTTTACTCCACGCCACGAAAGATTTGAAACATAAATCTCACGTTGATAACAGATTCAACAAAGCATGTGCACGCTCATTCTAATGAATAATTTTTTAGTCAAAAATTATACGTCTTATGCTCTCAAGAGGTGCAGGCCTGTGCCACTATCTCTGTCTCTCAATAGTATTCATCAGCAACTAATCTCAGATTGATAATAGATTCAACAAAGCATGTGCACGCTCATTCCAATGAATAATGTTTAGTCATAAATATACCTATTATGCTCTCAAGAGGTGCAGGCCTGTGCCACTATCTCTGTCTCTCAATAGTATTCATCAGCAACCAATTCACCCGGGTCTTCTTCTCTTGCGTAGTCTTCCTTCTTTCTGTTAAATATTTCATAAAAAAAATCTTCCAAAAAAATCTTGTCAGTACAAGCCCATTCAAAGTAATATCATGTGTGGTGGGAATACATCGAGCAAAGTCAAGGTAGGCCTTTAGCATTCGTGGTCCGGTCTCAGAAGCACATTTGGCAGATCCAAAATGTCTATGTGTTTTTTCCAGACGTCGGCTTCTACCTCAAAGAAAATACAAAGGTAATTTCTGTATGAAAACTTTATTTTTTCTTCTCATCATTCGAAATTCAATTAAAGGAACAAAAAGAAGAGGGGCAACTCTCTCCCATTCGCAGTAGAACTCAAAGTAAAATGAGTGAATTCATGTAAGTGAAAAGAAACATGTTTCACTTACCCAAAACTGATATAAGCATAACCGAATGAACAGATTTAATGCGCAGAGACCAACAACCTTTTTTCTTTTAAGAAATTGCAGAGCAAACCAGTGTGTGTATTGTCTTTCCTCAAAGATTCTGCATTCTTGTCTTTCTGGCGTAAGCTCCAGACTTAAACTACCTTTGAGTAGTGATAAAAAATAACACAACTTGCATGCATAAAATTCACCCAATATTTTTTCTGAAAAAAAACACATACTAGGCACCCGTAGTATTATGGTAAAATAAACTGCAGCGAAAGAAGATTTTAAATTTCCACGATATTCCTTAAACTCCGAATAGAGTATTATCTTCCATAAATACATTCTCTGAGAATCCGCCAGTATCCTCATGGTTCCTCTGCGGCTCAAACTCCCAGTCTCGGTCTTTGAAAGCACTCAAAGCTCAATCATAAAAATGCTTGGGCCTAACTCGACCCTCCCTAAGATAAATCTCGGCGAAGACTCACTTCAAGCAGTGGCCACATTCTGTTTTCAAGACGATGGTCACGATTACGTCAAATCACTAAGTCGAACCCGGTCCTTCGTTAACGAAGTTGCCAACCCCAAAGCCATAACCACCAACAGCAAGAACTTGATTGAAATAAACAGTCTCTGCCCTCAAAATTTGGAGGAACAAGAAAAGCATCTTCGTCATAATTTAGTTCTACATCGACTTTCCACCGGTTAGAATCCAGGTCACTGGCTCTCCACACAAACCCGAGAATGGAAGTTCGATAAGTGCCCAGTCACCAATTATCGGCGTGATGGATGGATTGCGGCCAGAAATGCCACAAAACACAATGGTCTCACATAGCAAATTAACCTTTTCTCTCATTTACAATGCATTTCACCTGCTCTGATACCACACTGCCACACTGTAAGACACACAAGATTGAAAACAAACTCAAAAATATATTTAATTAATGTCTCAAAAATGATGTACAATGTGTACACATATAAATACATCAAAAAACTATTGAATCAGTTCCCATGTTTCTTGAACCCTAATAACCAATTACATAACACAAACTAATTCAAAGATTAATTGTCTACATTCAATGGAGAAAGTGAAGAATTGAAAAAGCCATGATGGCATTCTTATGGCCATTGAACACATTCAATGGCGTAGTATATATATCATTCTTCAAGCCCTGAACTTGACAGAGTATTGTTTCAGAAACGCAGCAGTTCCAAATTCATCATTCACATCCTGGTATTGAAGTTGCGCAATTTCAACATGGAGAACGTGGGTTCCTTTTCTTATCGCTCTACATCCGATAACATTAATGAAATTTTGGACATGGTCCTCAAGGCCATGGAAGGCATGCAGCTCACCTTCAAGAAACATCAAGAGGTTGAAGAAAAGGATCATAAATCCCTTTCATTTTTAACCAAATCCAAGATCGAGTTGATGCAAATTAAAATTAATTGTTTGGATAGTGAATTTAGGACCGAAATGGCAACAATTCACCACAAAATGGCATAGATGGAAGAATTGTTCGTCACAGAACTATAGCTAGTTCCTTCATAGGTTGAATCTGGCGAAGACCTAGATCGAAAAAGAGGAAAGATGGTTCAAACTCCGTAGCAGGAAAAGTGATCTATGAGCTTCAATCTTGAAGATGTGCTTGGTTTGTAGGCCGATTTTTGGATAGTTTTGTTTTTGATGTATTGCAAATTCTATCTATTTATAGCCATCTACTACAGAGTCTATAGTAGGAACCTATTTAAAATTATGGGCAAAAAATATCATAGGCATAGGCTACATTTGTATTGTACATCTGAAAGCAAAACTATGGTGGAAATGGGTGAATTAGGTAAGGGTTTTGTCCTGAAATCTATGCTTTTTTTTAAATATAAATTTTCTAACGGTCCCTTTGAAAAAAATATATAAAAGTATTTAAATTTTATAAAAGTAATTAATTTCTTGGGAAAAATGAAAATAAAGGGTATTTTAGAGTTTGGAATAGCCAATTACATATTGAAGAAGTGGGTCCATCATGAAGAATAAATAAGGTGAATAATCATGGTAATACTTGAAGAGCGATTCAAAGAAAATAAAATGAAGCTCAGTGGTGAAAATAAACTCCTAAGACTTCCACAAAATACACTCTTGTGCTATTAAATTTTAAATTTACCATTCTAAGGGATATTAAGCATTACTTGTTTAAACGATGACAAAACTTACATTGATATTGATATGGCTAATAAATTATTAATCCTCAAGTTCATGAAGTAACTTGCTCTAAGTTGTTATTGTTATACACAAAATTAACATTAGTGATGTTTTTGGATTTGATAATTATAATATGTGGTTTGACAATGTTTATTATATACAAAAATATTTGAGAATTAGTAATTGCTTGTCAAGATCTTAGAGACATCTCTCCATAAGAATGTTGTCGTTGGTTGAAATAATAAGAGGGGAATGAATCCGTATTTATTTCAAATGTTATTATGCCAGTTAATATTTTATCAAAAGTTAAACCAAAATACAATAAGTAGAACAAGAAAATAATTGTATTAATGAAGATAGTGAGGACTCCAATCATCTTTTACAAAAATTCAAGCTCCAACATGTACGAAAAAAGCTCTAACTTCTTCAAAGCTTCAACCTTAAATGAGGACTCCAATCCTCAAACACAAATCTAGGCACCAACCCAGTCTCAATGAAGACACCAATCCTCTTAGGCTCCAATCTAAACAAATGCTTCCAATATACTTCAAAACTTTACCATAACACTGCTTCAATATGTCATCCAAAAATCTCTCCAAATTATGCTCCATAGATGCTTCAAAAGTTGATCAAGAAGTCTTCAAAATTTACTCCAAAGGGGCCTCCAAGATCTGCTTCAAAGATGATTCAAAACTTGCTCAAGGATGCTTTCAAGTCTACTCTAAGGTCTGCACCAAATCCTTCAAAGAATTATTTCAAATTTTCCTACACAAATATGTTTTCAAGTCTACTTTAAAAGGTCACCAATTTTTACCAAAAATGTGTTCCATTCAACTCTAACAAATGGTCAAGAATGCTCCAACAAGGCTACTATAATAATTCTTTAAGACTACTCCAAAAGATATCAATAATGTGTGCACAATGGATGCTTCAAAGGTCTCCAAATTTAAGGGTAAAGAGTGCACCAAGTCTATCCACAAGAGCCAAGTACAACCATTGAAAATAACTCATAGAAGGTCGAGTTAAGGGTTGATTCACGTACCCTATTACAGGGTCGAATGTCCACTGAAATGGGTTGAATTATAATCCACAAGGGGGGGGAAATCACAAGCTTGAATTAACCTTAGGACCGATTCCTTAAACAAGGCCTGAAATTCACTTTTACAAAGTTGAGTTCTCCCTTGTCTCAGCTTCGAGAATCAGCCCTACCTCAAGTCCAAGGTCCTCCACATATATAGGTCGAAATCAAACTCAAGCGGTTGAGTTCTTATGTTTATAAAGAAGGTTGAATTCCCAACAAAGAAAATCTCCCAAGATACTTCAAAGCAGATCAGTTAATCCTCCAATAAAACCTTAACCAGAAAAAATAAATAAAATAAATAAATAAATAAATAATAAAATAAATAAAATAAAATATCTTCAAATTGTGCTCCTTTAATTGGCCTTTAGGTTCATGAACTTTTTCTCTTCTTCTCCACGAGTCTAATTTTTTATTGTCTTGTCTTTACCAAGCTCCTAGCAGAAATGGAGGAGACATGATTCTTATTTATACTAGTTCAATCCCACATTGAATTGTCATGTCTATAGGAGGGGTCTGACTTTTTCTCAAGAGGAGTCGACTTGACAGGATAAAAAACAAGTGTTTTTTTATCTTTAAAATGTAATTTCTCCTCGATGGAGAGGAGTTGGGAGGCATGCTATAGTTCGTTGGAAAGGGCTTAAAGTGCTCTTTAATCCTATGCATTTTTCTTCTTCAATTGGACAATCGTTGACATCAATAAGAATCAATTTCTCCAACAACCATCATAGTAAAGAAGAAAGATGATGAATATTCCAACAAAAGTAGCGCAAACACCTTCCATCCTCCAAACATGCCCCTACAACATCACTACTTGTCCACATTATGGTAAAAAATACATTGATATGATGTGTCTAATCAATTACTAATCCCTAATTCAATAAAGCAACTTCCTCTAAGTTTTTATTGTCATACGCAACATTAGCAAAAGTGATCTCGTTGAATTTGATAGTTTAACATTTTTTTGGTAATGTTTATTGTCCTGCCTATGTAAAAAAATCCTCGGGAATTCCTAAATGCTTTTCAAGATCATAGGGACATATTACCATAAGAATGTTATCATCAATGTGAAAGAGGATGATGAATTTTCCCATGAAAGTAGTGAAAACACACCTTCCATCTTCTACACATGCCCCTATCTTGTCAATGTAAATGCCAAAAAAGGTAATGGAAATTACAACTATATTACTCCTTGCCTAACTCCTATATCACAACTAATTTCCTTCAACCAACTCCTAGTTTTTTTATATGGGCAATAATATTATTTACAACCTTATCACAACAACACTAAACTTAAATGGAACCTTTAACTCTTCCAATATATTCGAAAGGTTAATTCTAGACACCATGTCAAACACTTTCTAAGGTCAACAAATGTTAGTTGATATAGTTCGGACGAGTGTTCTAGCCTCAGCTAGTGTCAATGAGGCTAGGAACACAAGAGCAAAAAATATCTCCAAGCCCAAGTTATTATTTTGAATGTAAATGTATTAATTAAATTAGTTAATCAGTTTTAATTATTTTCATAAGTTTTAACTAAGGGAAATAGATTAATTAATTAGTAATAATTGAGATATGGTTGATTTTCCTCTAGATACTTCTAGTAATTTTTTCAAGTGATCTTAGCCATCCATTAGATCATTTCAAATCTAGATCTTGGTCGTTGATTTCTCAATGAAAGATTATAAAGGGAGTCGATGGGAAACTTTTGAGATCATAATGACCATTTTGTGAGGATTGACACCGGTGAGAGTTTCAGCAACTGTTGAAGTAGTGAATATTTCTAGCATTTCCTTTCATCAATATTCTTCCAGTTTCCAATATCTGGAGGAGGAATTATCCCAACGTTTTTCTACATATAGAGAAGTCGAGTTGTTGAGGTAGTGAGGGTTCGAGGAGAGGTTAAGTTTTCTCTAAGAGGCCAATATTATTGGTGTAGTCGATATTCCAAGAGGAGATCGTACAAATTGTCAGGAGGGTCATGTGAGTTGCAAACATAGTCAAGAGACTAATTCCATCTAGGACGTGACCATCAAAGAGTCAGAGGAATCGCGCATGCGAGTGGGTTTCTCTACTTGTTGGAGGTAAATAAATTCATCAGACTGATTTCCCGAAGGTAGTGTGAGATTTTTGGAGGGCTAGTGCACAATTCCAATGGGCAGTGTGAGTTCACAAAGAAATTGCAAGTTGCACAGTAGTAGTTGAGATAAATTGCAAAGGGATACCATGAGGTTTTCCAGGTAATTTTGTAAGTTGGTACAAGATAAATTATTTTTATTATCTCTCAAGGGCTTCAACAATGGTTTTAGAAGGATTAAGGGATCAAGATAGGTCAGATGGTGCATCTAACTTTGATGTATAGAGAATCTGGTGCCTTCTTATTTTAAAATACCATGGGTTGAAGGAGTTTGCTACGTCACATATTTTTGTACCAAAAAATCCTATCATGTTGCATGAGTACCTAAAAGTCGATTCCAAGGCCAGACATATTATTATAGATGGGGTCAAGGTCCACATAGTTCCACATTTAGCGGAAGAAGGTACATCCAAGAAGATGTGGGATGCCATCAACAAAGTTTTTCAGGATAAAAATATGAACCAGAAAATGATCCTAAGATAGAAACCCAAAAGCACCATACAAAATAAGGGAGAGAATGTTGTCATTTATCTCACCCACATCAGGACAGTCAAAGATGAGCTAGCTGCCATTGGAGAGCAGGTCGATGATGAAGATCTTGTGTGAATAACCCCGGATGGGTTTCAGAAGTAGTGGGATTTTTCGTGCAAGTGGTTGGTGGAAGATATGATTTTCCTACTTGGGAACACTTGTGGAATGACTTACATAGGAGGAACTTCAACTAAGCCTTGTGAAAGGAAACAATGGTACTAGCAGTAGTTCCGAGCAAAAGGGATATGATAGCAAGAATGTTTCTCTTGTGAGAAATGGAAACGAAAAGAAGGAATCCAGTATAAGGTTCAACTCCAAGGAGGAAAAGAAGGCGAACATGTTGAAGATCAAGTGCTATGGTTGTCATGAGTTTGACCATTATTACAGTAATTGTTCACAAAATAATAAAGGTGACAAGAAGGGCGAGCAGCATACAATGACAATCATAGATGATTTTTCTAGTTAGATATAGGATGAGTTTGCACTCATCGCTTGTAGCAATAGTCCGAGAGAGATGTGGGATAGTATAATGGACCATGGGGTACTTGAGGCGACAGGTGTTCCAGATGTGAGCATGGAGCACAATGGTTTCGAATGTAGAACACCTTCCTTGCAAAGAGGGAGTGTTGGTTGATGTAGCTCATACAAGTGTTCGAGCCTCGAGTGGTGTCAATGAGGCTAGGAACACAGTAATTAATCAGTTTTAATTATTTTTCGAAGTGTTAACTGAGGGAAATAGATTAATTAATTAGTAATATTGAGATATTTTCCTTTAGAGACTTCTACAGTAAAGTTTCTAAGTAATCTTAACCATTGATTATATCATTTCAAATCTAGATCTTGGTCATTGATCTCTCAACGAGAGATTATAAAGGGAATCGATGGGTAGATTTGGAGATCATAATGATCATTGTGTGAGGATTGACACCAGTGAGATTTTCCACAACAGTGGAAGCAGTGAATATTTCTGGGGTTTTCTTTCATCAATGTTCTTCTAGTTTTCAAGATCCAAAGGAGGAATTCTCCTAGAGTTTCTGTGCAGACAGGGAGGTCAATTTGTTGAGGTTGTGAGGGTTCTAGTAGAGGCCAAGTTTTCTGTGAGAGAGGTCGAGATTCCTTATGGAGGTTGAGATTTCGAGGATGAGGTCGTACATATTTCCAAGAGGATCATACAGGTTGCCAACATAGTCGAGAGGCTAATTCCATCTAGGTAGTGAGCATCAAAGAGCTCAGGGAGTTGCACGTGTGATGTTGTATAGGCCTATTTTCCAGGAGAGGCCATGTGAGGTTGCACAAGGAGGCTATGAGCCTTCCAATGGTCATATTGACTTGTGGAGGTGAATAAATATTTTGTCAAAGCTCTGTCAGGGTTCGGCAAGTGGTATTGGAATATTCATCAATTGCAGAAGCTGTTGAAGATTAATTAAACTTTCAAATATGAAGAATTGGTTTTCCCTTCGGGTTTTTCCAAGGACGTTTTGTCTAAAAATACTTATGTCCATTTTTGTGATTGGTTTTCTATCAGAGTTTCCGCAATTTATTTTTGTGAATATTGCAATTGTGTTTTTATTCAGTATTTGTAGTATATTAATTTCGCTCAGAATTAAATACATTGGATAATTATCAGTTTATTGCAATAAGTGATGGTTTATCAGTTTTTCACAACAAAGCAACACAAGTTTGGTTTTATTATTACAACATTCATTTATGATGATCCCAAGTGTAACTAGGTGGCCTATGATTGAACAATAGTTACTAAAATCAACTTGGTATTTAACCATTTTTCTTGAGTTTCTGATTGTATGTTTGTTACCCACCAAAAGTGGGTGACCTTATAGGAGAAAAGTATTCTCCCACATTCTGTATCCAACTAGCCAACCAAAAACCCTTGAGAACCACCACTAGCCAACGGTGTGCCATTATTCATCTTTGCCACCTCGATCAGTCATATGCTTCTTGCCCATGTCACAAGAGCACATCAACAAAGATGGGTTTCTGATCAAAAGATACTTCATTCATTTTGCAATCGGGTGCTTATACTTGGTTTTACTTTAGGATTTTCGCATGGATTATGGGGTGACCTAGAAGGAGGGGTTTTGACTGTGACCTTTTTCTATCACCTTAAATGGGGGGTTAATATTAAACCCTACTATAATGGAACTTCCCCTAATGGCCTAATGGGTATATGAGGGGAACTACTTGGAAAGCCCTGATTGAGATAACATGTTGCATCTATCTCGATTCAATATTTATCACTTTCCATCTTACTTTATGAGCCCTATATTCCACCTCCATTATTCATGTTCAACTGACCATTAGTTATCTAGGATTTGGAAACCATACATCCTCATACTTGGGTAGGGCCCAAAACTTGGCCCTCAAAGGTTGATGCAACTAAAAGAAAAGGAAAGAGAAAATAATGGTCATAAAAGAAAAATCAAAATAATATCAAAATGCAAAATATGGTCAAGACATACACATTAGCACATAGGAAAAAGCCTAGCATGAACTCTACCTCACCCCTTATGGCCATCACTCGGTCCTAAACACCATATTGCTCCTATATATCATGAAAGAAACCCTTTCATGTCCCAATCCCGATGGGAAATGAACTACCTCATTATTGAGGGGTAATACAATTGTTATACACCATACAAAGCAAGCTCTATCCCTGTGAGATATGAGCAGTAATACAAAGAAAAAATAAGAAAAAGTGAAAGGCGCACAAGAGGGGTGGAAATACAAAGGTTAAGTTGGTAACTCATGCATCCATGAATTATCCCTCTTGACATTTATACACTCGGGATGTGGATCCCTATTATGTTGGTTCATTTGACAATGGTGCTTGGCCATGAAGTCTTCTCCCTTCTGTTACCATCATTGTTCACATAACACCTATTGATTGAAGCGTGGACTGAGGAAATGTCACTTCCCTTTAGGAACTAGAAATACCAAATAGGGTGGTCCTTCAGCCAATTACATTCAAGCTTGGTCCACTTAGATGCAAAAATTATTATTGTACCTAATGATTTGTTGCTTGCTAGACTTTGTGATGTGATTGTTAAGTGTTTCCACGACCATGACCTAGCCCACCTTAACTGGGACCCAGGACTCCAAAGAAGCATATTGACACCCACAATTGAAGTGTTGAGAGCTATGGATAATGGGACTTTGAGCAATAAAAAGGCATCATACACACCCTTTGCACCTCCAGCGCCCACATTATTTTAGCACTTTGCCCTACATTTGATGATTTTTTATGATGATGCAGCTAGACCCAACAAGCCCCCTGGCTTAGCACTTCATGAGGGATGGCAACTAATCAAGGACCCAAATGAGGATGGTTTCACCCCTTGAGACATGGGAGGACTACCACCACCTTGGAAGCCCTCAACATTGCAGCAGATATCAACAATATGGCCATTTGGAGACCCATGACACTACCTTTGTGCCCCAAGATGAAATTTGGGGCCCGCAGAGGGATATTGATATAGATCTAAGGGCCAACCCTTAGAGGATGATTTTAGAAAGATTCTACACCTAGCTTGGCTCTAAGAAGCCTCAACGCATGGCTCATATAGCCCTATGCATGGATGACCTCAACCCTATGGCTCACATGCATGGGAAAATCTTTATGTTTTATGTCTTGGCTAGTGGATTGCCTCGTAACCCACTTCATCATTGTGATTTTACTTGTTGATTAGGGCCTTTTAGGCTTAATTTTATATATTCCTCTTCATATAAATAGAGGAGAGGACACTTTTTTATTCATCGTCACTTGGACTTGGATATTTTGGCCTTGTGAAATTCAGCGTTTGTCTTGTGGAGGAAATTGGATCTATGAATACATCTTGATATTTGGAGCTATTTGCTTGTCTTTTGAGCTATTGTCTTGGATCAATGGATGGAATTTCATATATGTTATCTTGTATGTGAGAATTTTGTTCGATAAATATTTTTTTATGTCTAATGTATGGAATATCTTGAATCTAGGGTTTTTTATTGTTCACTAATTTATTGAACATTTATTTGATAGAATCTAGATATTTGTTGCATACATTACTCATGAATAACATGTGAATGATAATCCTAGTGGTGAACTTTGATTATCTCTCCCATAAACTTCTTGCTCCATTACATAGGTAATCGTTAGAAATTTTAATGTTAGGGCATCAATTATCCTCCCTTTTTGTCAACTTTTAACCATCCAATCAACTCATAGACCCATCCTCCCAAGGAGTAAGGTAGCCTACCTTCTAGGTGATCAGATTCACTTTTCATCCATAAATTTTCTCTTCTCTTGACCTAATTCAACCCCTTTAAGGTTAAGTGTTCAAGCTAGGGCTTGGTGTGAATATCTAGGGAGGAAGTATTGTCAGAATTGAAGAGCCTAAACATCAAGAAGATAGTATTTGCCAAAAATCTCTCCTTCTGGTAGCCATCCACGTCAATCTCATCCATAATTTCCTTTGTCCTAGTTGTTTTCCCTAAGGAAATCATAGCTTAGATTTTTCTTCAACTTGGGAGCTTCTTGAGGGTCTTATGTGCCTTGACCTTGCTGATAATTATTGGAAACCCTTTCTCTTCACCTTGAACTTTGGCCACACCAACCCTCAACCTATTATTCAAGCCCTATGTCTTGTGAACATAAAATTGGCCTATTAAAGAAAGCAAATTACCCTCACTCTTTGATTGGAGCCTTATTCTGAATTTTTGTCTTTCCCTTAGAAGCCCTTATGTTAATTTTGGGCAACTAGGTCCAAACTCCATGTTGTATTGCTCAGATGATGATGCCAATATTTTAGTTTGGATTCCTCTTTCAGAGAGGTGCAAGATTGATCTAAAGATCATCTTGATCGGATGAGCAGAACATTTATTTTGAATTTATTCCACTTATGTGCAAGGTCAGCCAGAATTGTAATGTAGGCTTGAGAGCCCAACAGATGTGTCACACACCCTCACAGATGGATATAAATTAGAGAGACTTGGAGGTTATTTCATCATCAACTCATCACACACTTCTCTCTTGTGTTTGATTAGTTTGATCTCTTTTGGAGGCACTTTCTTCTCACACGTGTGGAGCAGCAGCTAGGGCTTTTTGGTGCAGATCTGTCTAGGGCTTCAGTGCAAGTTCGACCAGCGTTGACTTTGGTCAATGCTTGGTCCATTGACCTCTATACTTCACCAAAAGTCCGATTTTTGAAGGCCGCATTGATTGGCACAAATACCAAGGTTAAACATTGACTTTGACCTTGCTGCGTTGACTCTTTGCTGTTGTTGTTTTGCGTTGACTAGACAATGTTGACTTTGGGCTAACTTTATGGAGTTGTCTTGAGGGTTGTGTGACACATTTGGTTGGCTGACCTTAAGAAGACTTTGCTGGTTGAAGCATTCTGTTGATTTTCGTAATGCCACCATTCTTCATCTCTGATTGAAAAAAGATAAGTATATTATTGGCTTGTCTTCCGCCGATCTATTGGTATCTTCTATCAGCGTTTTACTTTCATGTTTATGTGATTGTTATTTGGTATCGGGCCCTAGAAGTTTGAAGTAAATTTGCATCAAGCATAGAACACTTTCAAAAATTTACATGGTATCAGAGCTAATGTGAAGACAAAGCCCAAGCTTGTGTTGAGAGCAATCACCGAAGTAGCATTTTTCAAGGACCCATGGGTACCTCAAATTATGATGGCTTCAAAGCTGATGATAAGTTGATTGACAAGTCTGACTATCATGCTTGGAAGATGTCTTTGGACTTGCTCTTGGAAGATCAAGATGTCATAGACTATGTGCAAGGAAAAATCCAAGAGCCTCCATCAATTGCATCCGCTACCACAAAGACGAAGTATAGAAAAGAGGAAATCAAAGCTAAGTTGATTATCCGAGATTCCATCCATAAAATTCTGGTTGCTTACATCTCTGAGCTGGGCACATCTAAAGAGATGTATGATAAGTTGGTCAACATGTTCAGGGCTAACAATGCAAATCAAGTTATTTTATTTAAAAACCGATTGAAGAATCTCAAGAAAGGCAAGGACGAATCCATTCAATCCTATTTTCTGAAGTTGACTGAAATCAGGAATAACTTTCTTGCAATTGGGGAAACAATAGTTGATCGAGAAATGGTTCTCATTGTGCTTGGAGGTCTCCCCCCTGAATGGCATGTATTCAATACTTCCATTCTCAATTATAATGTGATTCCTGATTTTGATGAAGTATTGTCGAAATTCACTCAAGAGGAGACAAGAATGATGGAATATGAAAATGAAAGTAATGTTGCCTTCATTGCTCGTGCTAAGAAGAAGAACAATGGTGGTCTGAGAAACCATGGAAGAGCGGGGGCCAAAGGAAAGAAAGGAAGATGTTACACATGTAACAAGTTTGGCCATTATGCTAGAGAATTCTCTAATAGAAGGGATTCTCCAAGGGATGATGACAACAACAACAGGGTGAATGGAAATAAAAGGAACAACAGGTTCAAAGGGAATAGGAGAGCTCCCTCTAGTCGTAATGGAAATGGGAAACCTTTCAAAAGGTCAAGAAATTCCAAGTATGATGAATCTAATGTTGTTGACAATAAAATAAATGAATCCATTCTTGTATCTTCCCTCTCTATTGCATCTCCACCCGACACCCTGGATGTTTGGTTGACTGATAGTGGTGCTTCAAGGCACCTCACTGGTTTTCAAGAAGCCCTCTCTGATTTGATTGAGAATGATACTAATCTGCAAATTATCCTTGGAAATAATGCCACCTATCTCGTGAAAGGGACAAGGACTGTGACCCTCCATTTATCTCAAGGTCAAGTCCTCTATTTGCAAGATGTATTGTATGTACCTCATTTGAAGAAGAACCTTGTGTCTATTTCGGCCATGGAAGACAAAGGTTTCAAGGTGGCATTCGTTGATGGAAAGGTACGCATCTGGAAGAAGAGCTTCAAGGAAGCTCTCACTATTGGTTTTAGAGTTGATACACTCTACTAGGTTGGAGGAAGTCCATTGGGGGTTATGACACGTGATACAATTCGTCAAGCCAAATTATGGCACCGAAGGTTTGGGCACCTTCATTACAAAGCCCTTCCCGAAGCAAGGAAGGTGGTGACAGGGATGCTCGAATTCAAAAATGATCATGAAGGTGTATATCAGGGTTGTGCCGAAGGAAAGCATACAAGGGGACCTTTCCCCTCAAGTGTCACAAAGACATCTGATGTCTTGCAATTGATACATTCTGACTTATCTGGTATGTTGCCCGTAACATCCTTGGGAGGATGTTCTTATTACATAACGTTTATAGACGACTTCTCTCGCAAGACCTGGATATATTTCTTGAAGAAGAAGGACGAAGCATTCAAATGGTTTCGTACCTTCAAGGCCTTCGTGGAAAATCAAACAGGAAAGAGGATCAAGATTTTGAGGACCGATAATGGCACCGAATACGAGTCAAACGAGTTCAATGAATTTTATAGAGAAGTTGGAATTAAGAGGGAGACCACAACCATGTATACTCCCGAGCAAAATGGCGTTGCTAAAAGAAAGAATAGGACCATTGTGGAAGTCGTCCATGCCATGCTATGTGACCAAGGTAATCCAAAGTTTCTATGGGGAGAAGTTGTGAACATTGTTATGTATGTACAAAATCGATGCCCGCATTTCGCTCTGGACTCCAAAACTCCTGAAGAAGTCTTCTCTGGGAAGAAACCTGATGTTTCTCATTTTAGAGTTTTTGGTTGTCCTGTTTACTTTCATGTGCCAAAAGAGAAGAGAAGCAAGCTGGATGCTTCTAGAAAGAAGGGAATGTTTATGGGCTACAGTGAAACTTCAAAGGCATATAGAATCTATGTGCCTGGTCAAAGAGAAGTGGAGATATGCCACGATGTCACCTTCGATGAAGATGCTTCCCTCAGGAAAGTGATAAATCTTCCTAGCTCCAAGGAAGACAATGATGAAAGAACAAGGAAGCAGGAAGAGTCGAAGGATGAGATGATGCCCGATGTTGAAGGACCGATCAACCCTATTGATCCACCTCCTTCAATGAAGAGAAGACCCTCATGGCTCAGGGATACTCTCGAGGATGCCGAGAGACATATGGCCCCAAGGGGAACATTCCGTGAAAGCAAGAAGCCGAATAGATACCAAGGGTATCTAGAAGCCATGTGTACAATCGTACAATCTGAGCCTAGATCATTTGAAGAAGCTGTAAAGTATCAAGTTTGGAAGGATGCTATGCACGAAGAGTACGAGTCCATTATGAAGAATGATGTCTGGGATGTAGTCCCGAGACCGGAGGACAAAGTTGTTGTCACCTCGAAATTGCTCTATAAGATCAAGCATGGATCTGATAGTAGTGCTAAAAAGTACAAGGCAAGATTCGTTGCCCGAGGCTTCTCTCAAAAGGAAGGCATATATTATGATGATATATTTGCACCTACGACCCGTTATACCACCATCCGATCTATTATTTCCCTTGCTGCCATGCAAGGATGGAGTCTCCATCAGATGGATGTGAAGACTGCTTTTCTGCATGGTTCAATAAAGGAAGAGGTGTATGTGGAGAAACCTCTGGGGTTTGAAGTCCAGAATAGAGACTCACATGTATGCAGGTTGAAGAAAGCCCTATATGGGTTGAAGCAAGCCCCCAGGGCTTAGTACGAGAGGATAGATAGCTACTTGATGAAGTTGGGCTTCACTCGAAGTAATGTTGATCCGAACCTTTACTTCAAGGTTGATAGAGAAAAAGCCTCTCATTCTGGTTCTCTATGTGGACAATCTCTTCCTGATAGGTGTTGACCTTCTCATTCATCAGTGTAAGAGGGAGCTTGCTTCCAAGTTCGAGATGAAAGACCTAGGATTGAAGCATGACTTCCTAGGCTTGGAGGTCTGGCAAAGACCTTGACGAGATTTTCCTCTCTCAAGGAAAATATATTGTGATGCTGCTGGAGAGATTTGGTTTGGTGGATTGTAAGTCCGTGTCGACACCAATGGAACTCAACTTCAAGTCGATGTGTGGAAATGCTATTGGGCCAGCATTGGGAAATCCTACTGAGTATCGTCAACTCGTTGGAGCATTGATGTTCTTAGTGAACTCCCGTCCAGACATATGTTTTGCAGTGAACACTTTGAGTCAACATATGGTTGATCCTCATCACATTCACTGGGTTGGTGCCAAGAATCCCTTGAGATATCTTTGGGGCACGATAAACCATGGGCAGAGATACACTGTCGGGAGTTTGAGACTCCATGGATATACTGGTGTCGATTGGGATGGTAGTGTGGTGGATTGCAAGAGCACATCTGGATGTTGCTTCACACTTGGTTCTGCTTGGATATCTTGGATGAGCAGGAAGTAGAAGTCGGTGGCTTTGAGCACTGCTGAGGCCAAATACATTGCAACAAGTATGTATTGTTGTGAAGCTATTTGGTTGTGAAAGCTCTTCAGTGAGTTGTTCGGGCATGTGCTAGATACCACCATTATCCTTTGTGATAACCAGAGTGGGATTCGTTTGTCAGAAAATCCTGTGTTCCATGATCGATCCAAGCATATCGATATCAGGTACCATTTTCTCCGGGATATGGTACAGCGAGGCGCCGTAAGGCTCGATCATATAGGAACTAATGAGCAGGTCACAGATATTCTCACTAAGCCCTTGGGGAAGGTCAAGTTCCTAACCTTCCGTGAGAATCTTGGAATCGTGGAACGACCCTATTTTGAGAGTCTTGTTGGACGATGAGCTCTGGGAGCTCCAGGGGGCTTTGGGGATAGCTTCTTGGAGCTATGGGTAACCATAGGGCTAGGCTTGCCAAACCTTGTTGGTGTGCTTCCACCCCACCATGATGATATTGAGTTGGTTCACCTCTCTTTGATCTGTGCCCCGTATGCATCCTACCCATGGAGTTTCGGACTCATGGGAAGTACCTCTCATCTTGGCCAATGAGGTGGGAAAATAGAGACCGATAGCAAGACCGATGGACGCATCGATGATTGTCGTACTCTCTATGTCTAGGATGGCACGTGTCCAACCACTTGATTTGGGATCAAGTCTAGTGAGGTTTCGAACCTCCAACTGACTTCGAGTGAGTTAAACTAATTTCAGGTTAGTATATGACTCTTTTGAGTCCAAGTGAGGTTTTGGACCTCCAACTGACTTCGGGTTAGTATGAGACTCCTTTGAGTCCTATAGAGGCTTCAGACCTTTGAGCTGACTTCGGGCCAGTTGGGAGTGATGTCTTTGTGACTCGACGTTTGAAATAAAGAAGCCAGCAAAGCAAGTTACGGCAGGATGACGCACGATGTTTGGATGGCACTGGCGGATGGAGTTCTCCCTAGTTGAGAGGGAATGTTAATTTTGGGCAACTAGGTCCAAAATCCATGTTGTACTACTCAGATTATGATGCCAATATTTTTATTGGATTCTTCTTTCGAAGAAGTGCAAGATTGATCTAAAGATCATCTTGATAAGATGAGCAGAACATTTATTTTGAATTTATTCCACTTATGTGCAAGGTCGGCCAGAATTGTAATGTAGGCTTGAGAGCCCAACAGATGTGTCACACACCCTCACAGATGGATATAAATTGGAGAGACTTGGAGGTCATTTCATCATCAACCGATCACACACTTCTCTCTTGTGTTTGATTGGTTTGATCAATTTTGGAGGCACTTTATTCTCACACGTGTGGAGCAGCAGCTAGGGCTTTTTGGAGCAGAGGTTTCTAGAGCTTCAGCGCAGGTTTGACCAATGTTGACTTTGGTCAACGCTTGGTCCGTTGACCTCCAAACTTCACCAAAAGTCTGATTTCTGAAGGCCATATTGATTGGCACACATACCGAGGTTGAACGTTGACTTTGACCTTGCTGTGTTGACTCTTTGCTACCATTGTTTTGCATTGACTAGACAATGTTGACTTTCATTGACTTTGGGTTGACTTTATGGAGTTGTCTTGAGGGTTGTGTGACACATTTGGTTGTCTGACCTTAAGAAGACTTTGTTGGTTGAAGCACCCTATTGACTGTCGTAACGCCACCATTCTTCATCTATCTTTGACAAAAGATAAGTATATTATTGGCTTGTCTTTTGTCGATCTATTGATATGCTCTATCAGCGTTTCACTTTCATGTTTATGTGATTGCTATTTGGTATCGAGCCCTAGAAGTTTGAAGTAAATTTGCATCAAGCATAGAACACTTTCAAAAATTTACACCTTAGGTCACCTCATGCCTCTAACCTAGAATACCTATTAGGTGACCATACACATATCAGAACTCCTCATATTGGTGAAATTCCATAAGGACCAAGGGGTTTTGGCTATGGTGACAGTGGGCCACTACCCCGTTGTTGTCTCTTGGTATAGTAATAACCTTGTAGGGTACCCCTTTCCAAGGCCTACTAGATTTTGCAACAACAGTGCCAATCTTCTTCTCCAAAATAATTCCATGTAACTTGGCTACAAGAGAGCTTATCATAATGCTCCTATAATTAGAGGGGTTATTTTATATTCACTATTAAACATAAGAACAATGAGGCTTTTAGTCCACGGTTTGCGGAAACCTTACCTGACTACTAAAATTGAAAATCTTGTGATTGTGAGAGATGAGGATGAGTCCTCCAACTTTTATCATTTTTACTTGATAGCATTTGACACTTTTAGTTTTTCCCAACCATTTAACCTTAAGCCTGGTCTTCCAAAGTAAAAATTTCTATGTTTGTAGCAAAGGATTTGAATGTGGTCCATGACATCAAGGGATTCATTTTGCTTCTCAAGGTATGATTCCCAGTCTCTAAAGGAAATCATATTAATTTTCTTAGATTTGCGAGTTAGAATTTACCTCCATAATTGTCTATTATCAATTTTGGAAAAGTGTAAAAGCTTATCTTACTTCCCATTTATACATTTGGTTTGACATTGTTGAATATTTATAGTATTAAAATCAACATACTACTATTAAGCATGCGTTCACTTGTAAGTGTTTTAAAATCCATGTCAAAATAAGGGTCTATATAATCACACATTTCCTGATGGTCGAAATAGTAAACATTCTCTAGAATGAGTGCATGTGTTTGTTAGAAGATACTTTGCACAAAAAGGAAATAAATGTAAGATAAATGTCTACAATATTTGCACCTCAATCTCCTCATAATAGTGTCCCTCCTTACCATTCAATGATGGTCAATGAACTTGTAAATCTCTAGTCCATGTTATCTTGACATCTAAAGCACCAACATCACCCAAAATAACTTTTGATCCCTTCTAGAAAGAAGTTAGTCAATATGTAAAAGATACAAAACCATGTGGCAAAGGGAACTCAATCTCATGGTCACTTTGAAGAGAAAGCATGTGGAAGTCATGTAACACAACATGTCATCACACACATGAATACTTTGAATATCTGCGACTTGTTCCCAGTTTATTTCTTTTGCTAACTAAAAACATTACCATTTACTTTGAATATCTGCGACTTGTTCCCAGTTTATTTCTTTTGCCAACTAAAAACATTACCATTTTTGTTAATGTTTGTCATGGTTGGTAGCAAATACCCATCAACTAGGCTTGTAAACTAATGGCAGGGGGTTTAGTGAGTTTTGGAAGTATAGTTTGAATGATATGATTATGTATGGTTTTAGTAAATTATGTACCATAGCATTTTCTTTATTGAAAATGATACTTCTATTAATTAGAAAATCCCCGAATGACCAGGATATGCAGAATATAGTGGCATCCAAGGAAACACGTCATATTTAAGTATTTTATGCAAGCAATCATCACGGTCAAACATAAACAAACAAAACTGAACTTACATGTTACAAAAGTATCACGAAACTGGGACCAAAGCCCCCAGCCATGCTGTGATATTTTTAAATAACAATACATGAGAAAATGATTCAATTGCATTCTTGGTGTATATCATATAGAACCGAATAGGAATCATTCTCAACTCTTTGCCAATCTTAAAGGCCTTCAGCATTAACTGTTCTGGATAATGTTTCTCCTATTGACTTGTTTCAACAAATTAAAAACAACTCTATAAACTGAAATAATTCTCATGTAATAATCAGCCAATGTGTCCGTCTTCCAAGAAAAGAGATATGCAAGTAGCGGTATTCCTACCAACCATAACTTTTAAAATGACAATCATTGAGTTGATAAGACTCAACAGATATATACTACTCCACAAATAAAATATTTGCAACTTTCAACAAACTTTATTGAGAAGGTCTTGGCCAATTTAATTTCAGCACATAGATACAATATCATTTAGTTATTTAAAGGTTGCATGAGAGCTTGCAGCTCCAATCTTTACATTTCACTATATTTTAAATTTTCCAAGCCTAAATCCTGCAACTTGGCCCTACAAACACAGCCACTCAATTTCTTCTTCCATGTTAATACAATGTTCGTGTACTGGCAACACCAATATTTCTTCAGTATTTATCTTTACTATTCAGTACCTTTATTGTTCATACAGGTAAATGATTGGAAAATAAAATCTACCATGCCACCTCATTTACCAATATACACAATGTGCTTCAATCCACCCCTAGCCCCCTCCCCACCCGCATTCCTATGCCATAGCAAGCTGTTGATACTGGAATTAAAAAACAATGGCATGGACACCTTCCCAAAGAATACGGTTTAGTATTTTGGTTAAGGAAACATGTCTGTGGGTAAAGAATTTCGAGTTTGATAAGTTGTCTGTTTAATTTAGTTGGACTCTAGTTGAAAGTCTTCATACTTTTGCATATAATACAAACATTAAAATATATTCAATTAAGAAAATAACTTTCGTAAATATCTTCAACTAGTCAACCCTTCTTTTCGGTCCACTGTGGTGCTTCCTTTCACCTCTTCTTCCTAACTTGGATTTTCTTTGTTTGAACATGTACATGTATAGAATCATCCACAAAAATGGATAGCAAGCCAGTAGAGCCTGAGATAGTCAATCACAAATATATGCATTATTACAAGTTTTCAATTTTGAACATGCCATTCTGCTAACTTGCTCAGAAAACAAATTTGAAGCCTTTGATTTACATACCATAACAAAGGAATAATAGCTAAATGGAAATTTATCGAAGAGGTTGCCATAGAGATGTTTCTTCTTAATGTAAGAAAGCGCGTGATACATTGTTAAAACTGCATGGACAAACACAATCTATCAAGCAAACCAAGAAGTAAATATTCAAAGGGAACATATTACTACTTTCATACAACATTAGTCCAGCTCATATAAACAATCAAGAAAAGGACATTAACATCTAAACTGTCTCACTCACCTTCTCCAAATATTGCTCCTATGGGGTACAGGACAACAAAAGCAGAGTATCTGAAAAACATGTATATCAGCTCTAGTGTAATATCAACGTCAGAGTTAGTTTGCAAATTCAGAAAACCAATTTAAGGGAACATTCTTTTGAAGAACTAATACCTCAACCAAGTGAGCCAGCCTGGGCAATGTCCTACAGCGTTTAACGCATATTGTGGGTATCTGATGACCTGAGGAACGACAGACAGTAGCTTTAAGAAATATGTTTAATAATAAAGCAAAATTCTTAAAATTCCCTAACGAAAATAAGAATCATTGTTTTATTGTGCAAGACATTGTTATTAATGAGATTGATGAAATTTTAAATCAAAACCCACAAAGTCAAAAGTTGTCTATGTGGATATAGTGTATAATACATAGTGCTTCCTCCTGTGTGAAAATTGATTTATTACCATCCATGGACCTCAAACAAACTGTAGAAACAAGATGCCTTAAGAAATTTTATCTCCTTATTAGACCTAATGTTGGATTTTCAAAAGCTCTGTTGATGCTTCAAATATTTCTAGCCAACATTTATTCCACCTTTTAATTAAACATATAGATTTACAATGGCACAAGAATTATGATACTGCCACTATTTCCATAACGACGATTAAGGAGCAGTGCATGCAGCTAAATATCTGATATGATGCTTGGGTAGAGAAGGGTTTTATCTGAAAACCTCTACCAATCTGAGTAGTAGACAAGTTTCCATCTTGCTGACCTTCTTCTGCCCTTTAATTTGACTTTGGATATACTTCCTTTGCATAGTCACACTAGTTCTTGTCCTTGGTTTGTGTATTTTTTTTATGAACTAACCCAATGTTTTACTATCATGGATTTGAAAGATGCCTCTGGAATTTCCTCTAAACCAATCTTAACCCGGCGTTTTTCAATTCCAGACTAACACACTTCATAACTTTGTGTTCAGTGTGCTTTCAGCATTCATTCACTGTATAGCTTACAGAGTAGTTACTCCCATCATTCCTAGGGTACATTCCCTCCAGTCTTACAGTCACAGCAACTTGGCAGATGCAAACCAAGCAGTAAATTACTTTTGTTGATTAGGTGACTAGTCTCTAAGGTATTGTTTGGTCAATTGTTTTTCGGTGGTATTGAACTTATTCTTACAATGTTCGAAATTGATTGTTTTTCTCATCTCTTCATATTCATGTTATGTTTGTTTCAGTAACAAGTTTCACATGCTGTAATATTTCTGTGCTTTACTGCAGTTGGTTTTCTCCTATCAAATTCCATTAATTAGTTTATTTTAAGATGATCTCGTATGGCCATTCCACATCTTTATTTTCTTGTGTATGCTTGAACTGCCTTTCATTGTTTACATGGGTTACTGGTATCCCTCTAAATTTGTTGGCCATTTGGCCAACCAGCATGAGCCCACATGTGCTTCCAGTTTTATAGGGAACCACCCCATTCCACGATCATGATCTCAACAGGTTTACTGTTTTCACCTGTGTACCCCAAAACTTGCTTCTGTATGCAGTCAGTTCCAATACCCTTTTACACAGTTCAACCTGCCACTTCACACCATATGTACTATCAAAATGATGCCTACAAATATAATTGTTATCTCGTTGCAAATTATTATCCCATAGAATGATGCCTGCTGCTTCATGTCATTCTCTCTCTCTCTCTCTCTCTCTCTCTCTCTCTCTCTCTTCTCTATTATATATATATATATATATATATATTTGCCATAGAAACCTCATCTGATTGATCCTCTCTATACATGAACATCTAATTTTCCTTATTCCTTATCCTTATGAGGACTACCGTTTTTTTATTATATAGACATTTACCCCACTTTTGATTAAGGTTCTTCAAGATCAACACATAATTCATATTGCTGTTATCAGAATGGCATTCTTATCTGAGAAGCGTGATTTCTTTCTATAAACCACTCCTTCGATTCATTAACATGTAACCCCAACACGCATCTTATGGTAGAGGGAAATAAGGCTCCATCTTACATTCTGCTTTCTTCAACGTCATATACATCTCATGTAACAAATTTATCTGTTTCCATGCAGGAAAGTTTCTGGTCCTGACACAATAAGGATACAGCTAGGAAACTTTTGGGAAACATTTCCCAGACATTTTGCCAAAAACTAATGCAGAAAAGTCATTTTCTTAATTTCCATTTCTTCTATTTTTCAATACTTTAGGTGTGTTCCATGATTTGCAAAACCTGGAAAAAAGTTTTAAACAAAAATTTAAACATGTATTTTAATTTAAAAGAACATCCATTCATATTGACTTTTTATGTACTTGTTGCCCTCCAAACCCAATAAATTGTTTTACTTTTCTCCCTGTTCAAGACTTTTTGTTCAAAATCATACGAAAAATGTGAATTTTCTGTAAAATAACAAAACGGTTAGGCAACGCACCAAACCTTGCTAATGGGACCTCTGCAGTCTAACAGCAGGCCTTGACCCCACTTTCCTAAGTGCTGCCTCCTAAACCTGCACTTCTTGTGATAAAGCCCTAAAACACAAGTGCAAATTTACAGAAACTCAAGGAGGCTGCCCACTGTCCCCACAGCAGCATTCTCACTTTAGGCCAGCTCTCCTCTAGCACAAAGGGAGTAGCCTTAAGATAGGATGGTTAAAATTAATGTCAATGAAATCTCAAGGTGAAATGGAGAAGTTAACCTTAGCAAAACAGAATTTGTAAAAGATTTTATAAATAGGGTGATGAGAGAACCAAGACTAGTGTCAAATTCATTGGGCAAATGGAATCAAAGATAAACTATGAAGGGCAGCAACTATGTACTTCTTTCAGATGAGATTAGGAGTGATTGAAGCTGGATAAACAAGCTACATACAGTGGTATATTGCTGCCCACAAGATACAGAAATTGACTTGGAGAAATTCTTAATGAGGAAAGACCCTAAACATGTATGAAGGTGAGCTTACAAATAGACAATATGAATATGGTAGCAAACTAGAATTAAGATAAATGATACAACATTACATTACCAGCCATAGATACAAAGGCCCATAAGGTTTTGACAAGCCACAATTAAAACCTTCTTAATAAAGGAAAGATGTTACTTATATTTCATCCATTCAATACACATTTGATGCAAGTGATCTCCAACATTAGTCTTCAGCAGTTTTAGTCTAAACACATATACCACAATAGTAGAAACCTTTAACGTTCCATTGTCTTCAAGATATTCAACAAATGTGAAAAATCCTCAAATCCAAACATAACAAATGATGGAGTGAGCTACTCTTTAAATAGAATGAGCTCCATCTCCATAAATTGAAATACAAATAAAACAAGTTATACCATGTGTATCTTCCCAAGTGGTTAACGATGTCAACAAGCTCCAACGTCCCATCTAGATGCATAAATATGTATAAAATGAGGCCTCTAGAGTGGGAAGTCAAAATTGAAGTAACTTACCCAGGCTTCTCTTGGTGCATATTGGATCATAAGCACTGCATAATAAGCTAAAGTTTACATCTATGGCCATGCAAATATGGCATCTACCACATGTTGGGCAATACACTTGTTGTTTTTCCTGGAATATAAAATGTGGCCAAATTTTTTAAATTACAAATTTAAAACACTAATGTGCTATTTTGATACATATTTTTTCTCAGTTGGATTAGCCACCATGTACATGTATTTGTCAATTCGGCTCTAAATTTGTTTATTTGCAATAGTATTATCCCTTTGCAACTTCATAGCACTTGTTTGTTTGTTTGTGAATTTCCTATCTCATAGTCATGCAAAAGATGAACAACAAACTCCAATGCCCCAGCTAGTTGCATAAATATACGTACAATGAGACCGCCAAGACTAGGATCCCCTCCTTGAACTTGGGGGTGTTGACTATGTCAAATCATCCATCAAATGATGAAATAATGCCTCCAATGGTGCGCCCTCCAAGGATCCTCCAAATATAGAACAAATGGCCCATGGAGTAATGTGCTCGACAAGATAATGACTAGAGTTGAACAAATACCACTCCCAAGGTTTGGATAGCCCATAACCACCATTTTCCTACTTTGGACTGCCAGCCAGCTAGCAACCCTGGATTCAGTATATGATGATATGCCATATTCCTTCACCATTTGCACTAGTCAGACACGTCTCACCATCTGGCTTTCCTCTTGAAGGAACATGGGTCACCATTCAACAGGTACTCTAAACCATTTTACAATCATGTGCTTTTACTCAATACTTTGGGCAATTTAACATGGATTAAGGGGCGATCTGGATGATTGACAAATCTTGATTGTAAACTTGTCGTCTCACATTACTAGGTCAATTAGTTTTTGACTCTACTTGAGTGGGACCTCATATGAGGCCTTAGGGACCTCCTATGAGGCCTTAGGGCTATAGGAGGGGCACTACTTGAGAAACATGGATTGAAAAAGCATATCCATAACCACTCCATACTTACCACTCTTCACCATTCCCCTGATTTAATGCCCATCCTTCTAGTTTGTTATCGTTGGTTCATTGAGATTGGCACCCTTGCATCCCTATCCATGAGTCTGGGTTGGAAACTTTGCCTTGGAGGTTGATGCGATTAAAATAAAGGTAAAAGCATGAATGACCACAATCAAAGAAAAATAAAAGTTAAAATGCAAAAGATGGTCATGACATTAATTAGCGTGTGGGAAAAATCCTAGCATGAGCTCTACCCGCCTCATTAGCCATCACCCGATTCCTAAGCACTTGATGCTCCATCACATAATAAAGGAACCCTTGCATGTCCCAACCCTGATAGGGGAAAAGCTAGCCCATCATTTAGGGATAAATAAATGCAATATCTTTTAAAGCAAGCTTCGACACCTAAGTTATGCTCCCTATCAAAGCATTATCAAAAAGAAATAAAAGGTGCACCGAAGGGGTGGAAAAACCAGGCTGAGGAAAGGGTAACTCATGCCTCCACGATTTCTCTCTCCATACATATATACACTCAAGATGATGGACCTCCATTAGCCGTGAAGCATTTTCCCTATGTTGCCACCATTATCACAAACATCTATGAATTGAAGGGTTGACCTAGGACATGTCACCTCCCCGTAGAGGTTGGAAGCACCTAATAGGGTTGACCATCTAGGCATCCCTAACACAGGTAAGGAACACTCTTACGAGACTTGGTCTAGTTAGATATTTGATGGTGATCCCAGTTTGAAGTATTATTATGCCCTTAACAATTAAGTATGGTCCACTATGATGCATCTATGGCCATTGTCCCTAATGATTGATAACTTTCACTTGAATTTGAGATGGTTTTGCCAAGTGGTCCTTCATAAAGTAGCAAAGGCCTTGAGCAGAAATTTCATGCCTCACCACACATCATGCCCAAGTTGTACCATATTTCCAAAGAGCAATCATGACCTTGCAAATGCAGCGTTGTCCCTCCAAAGCAAAGTGTTAGGCACTTTGATGACTCAAGCAGATGATTAACACTTGGAGCACCCCCAAATGCTAAAATGTTGAGCTCCTCTTGCTTGGTGTTGGAGATTCTTGATGATGTACCCAACAGACCCAACATGCCCCCAAGCTAGTCTTGGCATTGTTTTATGGGCATGAATTTTTCCAAAGTCCAAATGATGATGGCCATCCCTAATATGACAAGGAATGACATGTACAACCACTTGGAGCACCAACACTGAAGAGAGATGATGCCACAACACACTTCTAGCCCCTGAGGAGGTGACGTGGGGCACCTAGAGAATGGTTTTGACACTTGGAGGCATTATGAGGAACTTCTTAAGGGTTTCCCGTCAAGGATGGAGTTTATTATGATGATGGTACATCACCCCTAGCCCATTCATGCACTTTTACAACATTTATTGCCCAAAAAAGGGCATTACGTCATGACTCATGCTTATGGAGAGTTTTGACCCACATGCATGTGCTTTTGTAGCATATTTTTATTATTATGAGCTATTGGGTTGTCTTGTAACCCACTATCTTGATTCATACTCAAAATCAAACATGTTATAGGGATTTTAAGATAATATTTGTCACTGACAGACCTCATATATATTTTGGTTCACTCATTTCTTATTTTTCATCATCACACTTGTATTTCGGCCTCTTCTTGAGAGCTCAACTTAGCCTTGTGTAACTCAACTTGTGAAGATGTGATATTTTGGAAGTTTGTTGCTGGTGGAGATTGGCTTATGTCTTGGAGATGTTTTTGGGGATTGAAAGAAGGTCCTTTCATGGAAGAATTGTAAGTTTATAGCACATTTTTCTTTGTTATACATGTAATTAAATTATTGCTAGGCTTTTTCTATGACCCATGTTTAAATGCAAATTATTTATGGAGAATCTTGGGTAATTTTTGCATGTTGAGCATTTCTTCCTCAAAATCCATAGGAAAACTCCTAGTGTGCATTTCCCATTTAATTTCTCCCCTCATAAAAAAGATAGTTAGGGTTTATTTAAGTGGAAACAAGAGTTTTCCCCCGTTGCTCCAAGAATTTTTGTTTCTATCTCTTGAAATTGCCCTAAAGACTCCATCACCCAAGTAGGATTAGGCACTAGCAAGCTTTGTGTTGAACACAAATTTTGAAAAACTAAATATTTTCCTTCCTTTCTATTTTTCTAAGCCTTTGAAGGCAAGTCGCTAGGGTTTCTCCTAGGGACAAGTTAGCCTAGGGCATTTATGGATGCGTGTTTTTGGTGCAAAAACCTAAGTTTTATCTTGGTGAGATCCTTTTTAACTCAAAATCTAGCCTTTTACATGGTAAAACTTCCCCTTAGAGGGTTGACGTCATCCTCCTCTAGGCTAGTTGTTGCATTGGAAACCTTAACCCAACCCTAGTTTAGCTTCAACTTAAGGCTTATCTTGAGGGTTTGCTCTATTATTTTGTTGACCTTATCTTTAAGTAAACCTTTTGTTTGACTCATATGTGTCTAGGTACTCCTTTATTGCTACATATCAATAAACCCTAAGTCATATTTGTCCTTGCTAGTCTAGGTGCATGATACGCTACTCCTTATTAAGAAGTATTGAACCCTTGTCCATCATTGAATACCTCCACCTAACCTATGCTTATATCACCTTGAACCCTTATAACCTAGAATATCCCTTTAGGTGATCACTGGGAAGCCTCCCTTATGGTGAAATTCCACTAAAGAGCAGGAGGAAGATTGTTGAGGTGACAGTGACAATCTACCTCATTGTTGCAACAAGGTAGATTTGGCCCTTGTGAATCCCCTCACTAGGCCTACTAGATTTTGAGGCAACACCCCGCTCTTGGGAGCTTTTGGAGCAAGTACATAACATTCAAAAATGTACAAAGCAGTATTAGGATTTGATGCATCGTGCATCTTTATAGGGGTGTTTCCACTCTGATGCTCCAAACCATGTTCCCACAATATACCAACACCAAACTTCCAACATTTCATCCATTCAAATTCAATTGTATTACATTCTAATTTTGACAACACTTTGAAGCTCAAGGGTAATTTAGCAGGTTGTCCATTTGGGTTAATTTAATAAGTTACATGATCATTTGACAAAAATTGTAGTTCATATTTCCTAAATGGAAAGTGTGGTAGAAAGGTTATATCGTATCTCATGAGCTTCAAATAACTTTCATGTTGTTCTATTCCAATCAATATTTAGAGGTGGATGCATCATTTTATTAATGAACAAATATGTTGATGAAAGTAGTTTGGCATTACACTGTTATAATGGTGAATTGGTAAACGTTAGGCTTTAGTTATATTTTAGCATTAGAAACTTGTCCATAAACAAAGCTCTCCTAATTTTATCTAAACCTATGAACTTACTCTTTTGTCAATGTGCCAAAGTTTATGGTCTAGATGAGTTTCAATCTCAAACAAGATCTTCGCCCCAATATAGCAATCATGCCATCCTCTTATTTCAAACTAATAAAAAAGTTTATTTGTCATCATTGCAATGCCATGACTATTGCGGTGCTTATATATATTATAAAAAGTTAATATTAATGTTAAAGTTAATAAAGTAATATTGTATGTTAATAAAAATTAATATTTATTTTTAAAATGTGCAATAGCTTATTATTAATATCATTATCATATAATAATAATCCTAATAAAGTCTGTGTGTTTGTGTATGCATTGGAATAATATATATATGCACTGCCTACCCAATCTAAGTGTGAATAACCCTACAACTTCACTTCATTTCATTGTGCCCCCTCAAATACTTGAGCACATGTTTTGTTGCTACCTAATGCTGTTGCCTTGGCTCCACCATGAACTGACTCAAGGTGCTCACTGCAAAACATATATCTGGCTTGGTGTTGACCAAACACATCAAGGAACCTATCAATCGCCTGTACATCATGGGATCCACCAACTCTGAATCTGAAGTTATCACGTTCTTCAAATTAGTGATCATGGGTGTGGCCATAGGTTTGCAATCCTCCATCTGAAACCTCTTCAAGGTTTGAACTGCATACTTACCCTACCTACGGAAAATCTACCGCAGTCTCTGCGAAACCTCCACCCCAAGAAGTAATGCATCATAACAATGTCCTTCATCTCGAACTCAACTTCCATGTTTTCCTTTCACCTTGCAATGAGCTTCTTAGCACCTATAGAAAACAAGTCATCTACATACAACACCAAAATAAGCAGATCAATCTACAAAATATATATAACAGAAGTTAGAATTTGCTTTGCTTTTGGTGCAGCCCATATCCATCAACCCTGGAATACCATGCTCTTCATGCTCGCTTGAGTCCATACAAGACTTTCTTAATCCATCACACATGGGACTCCCTCCCATGTACCTCAAAGCTCTGAGGTTGCTCTATATACACTTCTTCCTCAATAATCCCATTAAGAAAGGTTGTCTTCACATCCATTTGATGTATCCTTCATCCCATAAATGAACCCAAGAACATAACAACTCTAATTGAAGTGCAACCGCTGACTAAAGAAAAATTTTCATCGTAGTCCACTTCCTCTCTCTAACAAAACACTCTTGCCACAAACCTCATTTTGAATGTCTCAATGCTACCATCTACAACATGTTTGATCTTGTAGACCCACTTGGTACTCACAACTAACTTCCCCTCCTATCTTGGCACTATGTCCCAAACATCTTTCTTCATGATGGAGGTGTACTCCTCCACCATGGAACCCCCCCATACCTGCTAGTGTGCCAACTCTTTAAAACTAAAAGGCTCAAAATCTAGAATGTTGCTCATCTATGACATACAGTCTGGAAACTTCTTCGGAGGTTTGTTATCTCCCTGTTGACCACACTTTGTCAACGACCCCATAGCAGTACACCCCATTTTTTCAAATGGGATTCATCATTTTCGACGTGTTTGCGCCATTCAAATTCCATCAGCAGCCGACATTTTAATAAATGATGTAAACCCATTCTGCATATTTATGATGCAAATGATCTGAGTAAGACCATCATGTATGTAACAACCTAGGTAAGCCTAGTATGTTGGTGACGATTTCTATCCTAAAAGGTTTTTTGTCTCATTGATTTACTTGTGTTTTTCGACACAAGTGATCGGCAGAGTTTTCCCGTCCAGCTTCACCCCAAAGCTAGGGTGGATTTTGTCATCAAGATGCTAAGTGAGTCCTAGTGTTTTCTATCGAGTCCTTGTAAAAGTAGTTTGGGAATAATCCTAGCTAATTGGCTAGATTATTTTATTACAAGCTATTTGGTCTACTAGATCATGTTTTGAGTCGCAGAATTAGGTAGCTATTTGAGAGTTTATACGAATAGGTATTCCCCCTCCATGTGTCTAAATGTATGTATCTTATGTAAAGAAGGTTGGAAAAAATAATTAAATCCCCTCTCAATCAATTAATTAAATTTTCTGGCCAAATTAATTAAAAATCCTAAACCAGAAATTTAATTAATTTTAAGTCCTAGGTGAGTTAAAATTCTTCACCCTCCATGTGTCTAAATGTATGTATCTTATGTAAAGAAGGTTGGAAAAAATAATTAAATCCCCTCTCAATCAATTAATTAAATTTTCTGGCCAAATTAATTAAAAATCCTATACCAGAAATTTAATTAATTTTAAGTCCTAGGTGAGTTAAAATTCTTCAAAGGCAAAATTCGTGGGTCTTTAAAAAATAAATTTTTAAAGGTCCCAAGCCAAGGGAATATTGAGAATTTCAAGAAATTCTGGACCCTTGGGCCTAGGTGGTTAAGTCAAAGTCAAAATTTTGAGGTAATTAACTCAAAATATTATTTTTGAGTTAATTAAAAGGGAATTAAATGATAAATTCGCTTTTCCTCAAATTTATAATTTCGACGGTCCAGATTAAAAGATGATCAAATCTTTTCGACGGTCGAGATTATTTTGACATGGATCAACTGAATTAGCCGTTGGAGATTTTATCTTATAAATTAGAGGTTTTTGTCAGTCTTTCAATCATCCGATCTTTGAATCGTGCACTTGTTCTTGGAAGCTCTTGTGATTTTTTTTTTATCAATAAAGCATAAAGACTTTGGGGTTAAAAAACTTTGGTGTTCCTTTTCCAGATGTACGTGGTGATTTGTCTCTAAACTCTACTACTTTATTTGGCATTTTTATGGTTGATGGCCTTTATGGATTAATCTGCACACATGTATCTTGTGCAGTTTTCTGGGTTTCTAAAATGACATTTTTTATTTGACGGAAAGATTAGTTATCTATTTTTTTGAAAGGTTTCATGATTATTTTCTTAAATCTCTATCAATCTAAAGTTCAGATCTAAGTGTGCAGGGATTTTTTTTAAGGTTTGAGCATTTGGGGAAGTCTTCAGTTAGACCAGCCGACTCTCAGACTCCGTAAATCTGAAAAAGCTCATTGTTTCCTAATTCCCAAAGCTATCTTATGAAGTTGTGTTTTTTGCAGGGTCTTCTAGGGCTTATGCCTCTCTTAATTTTTTTTATTTTCTAAATTATGCTGAAATGGGTTTAAATCTGGCCATGAGGGCCTCCAATCTGTAAATTAGCATTGTGAATGTGTATTTACTTTTAGGATTTGAGGGTTTATTTTTGTATAGCTTCAAATCTGATCTGGCTTTGTGCAGATTTACAAAGCATTTTCAGGATTTTCTTTTTCAAATTTGAGCTAGATTAGCAGGCTGTTAAATTACTGTTTTGGGAAAAATAATTCAAATACCGCTGCCTTCATTTGCATTCATCGCTGATCTTCACTCTGCTCGCTGTCCATTTCTCTCGGCCTTCATCTGCCCTTTCATTTCCTTCACGCTCAGCCTTTTTTTTCTTGCCCTCCCTGTCGTTCGTACAATCCGTACGAATTTCACTATATTCGCATTAAAAAAAACAAGATCAAAATAAAAAATTTCAACAGATCTGCATCTATTTCAGCGTTTATATTTTCTCTTTCTGGCTGTACGTCCGTACCCTGCGCTGTCCAGCTTCACATCTCCGTCCGTATGCTGCCATTTACCTGTTGCTGCCTGCAATCACATTTCTCAGAGTTTTCCCATCCGTACAGCATCGATCTGCTCAGCTTCTCATTGCCCAGCATCCGTACGATCGCTGCCCATTTCTGCATCTCGCAGCGATCTGTACGGTCCGTACGGAGCTGTGCCTGCATAAAATTAAAACAAGAACAAAAAAATCGTGCATTTTGGTTTTAACGTAAGTTTTAGATTTTATTTTTTATTTTTAGATTTTGAGATTTTAAAAGTTTAGTTTTAGTTTAGTTTTAAATTTTTATTTTAGATTTTTTATTTTTTAAATTTTTAGATTTTAATTACATTTGCTTTAATATAGTTTTAATTTTTTAGATTTTTACTTTAGCGGGCCCAAAAATTTCTAAATTTTCAACTTTAGAAAATTCTCAAAAAAAAATTATTCCATAGTCAAGATGAGCTTTTAAATTTTTATCTAAAGTTTGACTATAGGAAATTTTTAATTTCTGGATTGGGATTATTTGGAACATCATAAATTCGGAAATATTGCAAAGATCTGGCATTTAAATTTGATGGTCATCTCATGATAACATTGTTGTGGTTTCAAAGTATTTTAATGCATAGTTATGGTGTGTTTTATTGAATATCATTGCGGTGAATCTTTTTATCATAGCAGCAGTTACATATCAGATACTTGACTTTAATTTTATAACGGGATATTTTGATTCCATAAGGCACTGGTTTTAAACTTCTAAATCTAATTGGATTTGTAAAATCTCGTAAATCTTAACAAGTATTTGATTATCCAGCTGTGTCTCCTGAATTGGTTGATTTTCAACTAGTTCTTTTCCTTCATTTTTGTCAGGGTCTACCTCCCTTAGCTTGCAAGGAGACAACTTAGATAGAGAGATTGGGGATCAGGTTGACAGCCCTCGATCTGAGCCGTTGTCACAGTGCCTAGACATTTTGTGCGACAACATTTTTTGGCGTCGTTGCCTGGGACCCATTTATTGGTCTTTGGCTTTACGACTTTCATCTCTTTATTCATCTTTCATCTCAGGTATTTGAGTTAGCTTCCTGTCCTAGTGGCGACTCCATTGGCTTCATCTTCCACAAGAATTTGTACTAGAAGACATCCAAGTAGCTTGATTAATCCTACTCCAAATCCTGAAAGGGTTCTCAGAGTCCGATTACACAAGCTCTGTTCTCGTACACTTCTTGTTAATCTCGACCAGGAAGCTCTCTCTGATATCCATTCTCTTTTTTGTGATCCGCCTCAATACGATATCATGGAATTATATGCCCCGTGTAATTTTGCTAATATTCAGGGTTATCCCCATGCTTTCCCTCAAACTGGAATGGATAAATTACCTTCTTTTCAAGGAAATAATGCAGTTAGTGTCAAATCTCATTTGTTTGCTTACGCTAATTGGTGGAATAGATTTGCGGTTGCAAATAACAATTTCGATGATGTAAAGATGAGGCTCTTTGTTCTTACTTTTGACCGAGATGTTATAGAATGGTTTACTAAAAAACCTGATAATTCATTCGATACCTTTGAATCAATAGTAGCTACCTTTAAGGACAAGTATGGTGATAAAAGGGAAGATAGGCATTTGGTGAAAGAGATCAGTACCATAAAAAAGAAAGAAAATGAAACGATTGAAGAATTTAACAGGAGAATTAATGGTATCCTTAGAGAAATATCTCAAACTCATAAACCTCCTGATGGATCTCTTCTGAATTTTTACATTGATGCTTTTAATTCTGATACTTCATATGAGTTAATGCGTGCTAAAACTGCCAATTATAAGGCTTGCCAATCTTTAGCTGAAGAACTTGAAAAGGATAAAAGGGCATCAGGGAAGTCTGAAATTCCTGGTTTTGATAGGGCTTCGACTAAATTAAAAGGGCCTAAAGGTAAAGAACCTCTAGAAGATGATGACGACCCTATGAAAAAGTTAATGCAAAAACTTGAAAGCATGGAACTTAACCAAGCGAAATTAATCTCTGACCATGCTAAGGAAATAAGCACTGTACAGTCTAGGTCGGTCCAAATGGAAAGGGCTCAAACGCAAAATTCCCAACCTAGGAATCATAATAATAATAATCAAGGAAATAATACTTGGCAGAAAAAAGGTCAGTCGAGTGAGCAGAGACCTCCTAATCCGTTTGAATCTACTAATATGGTTGATGAAGCTCCACCTTATCGTAGAGCTTGCGATGCTTTTCATGAGGAGGTTACTTGTCCCACCGTTAAAAGAATCACGAATAGTGGAATGTTTGGGGCAAGTAACCAGATAAATGTCGTTGGTAAGGAGTTCTCTTTGTCTATGGAAGATTGGATGGAAGTTAAGGAAAATATTCAAGATGTTAGGCCTTCCACATCTTCACATAGTATCAATAATTTTGATCATGAGAGGGATTTGATGATTGAATTATTTGGTGAAAAGCCTTCTCCTGATCAAGTTTTGGAAATTGCTAAGGACAAAGGATTAACTTATCAAAGAAGGGATAAAGAGCAAGGTCATAGTCAAACTCCCCCTCGAATTTTTAATCCTAGTCCTGGTTTGAATATTGATTTGGGTGCATGGTTGAATAATGCTAAGATCTTGGTACCTGTTACTGAGATTTTAAAGCTTCCTACTCAGAGAGCTAGAGTTCTAGATGTTCTTGGAGTTTCGCATGTTGCTCAAGATAAGACCCTTGAAGTTTCTTATCAAGATGCCCCTATATATCTACAAAAAATGGAGTCAGATAAGAAGGATCATCAGCCATTTTTTGTTACTTTAATGGTTAATGGTTATAAATTGAATAATTGTATGCTAGATTTTGGTGCTTCAACTTGTGTCATGACCAAGAGGGTCATGGAACAGCGTAATTTAAGAGTTTCTAGACCATACTACAACATATGTGCCATGGATTCTAAGAAAATTGAAGTTCATAAGTTAATCAAGGATTTACAAGTTCATTTATCAGTGTGCCCTGACATCATGATTGTTATGGACATAGTTGTAGTTGATGTTCCGGATGCTTGGGGTATGTTATTATCTAGAAAGTGGGCCTCTGATCTAGGAGGAAGTATTCAGATGAACTGGTCTTATGCTATGATTCCTTCCCCTAGAGGTGAAGGGTTTGTGAAGCTTAATAGAGACCCTGAAAGAAGATTCCATGTAGAAGATCCTAAAAGACCTCATAATGAAATAATTAAGGAACAACCTGACATGGGGAATTATGCTATTATGTCTAATTTCATGGTTCCCATAGATAACAAGGTTGATGAGAAATTTGAGGACCTAAAGGATCAGGTTTGGTACATGCATTTTGATGGTGCAACATCTAGGTATGGTAAGGGTGTTGGAATTGTTTTGAAGTCTCCCCTTGGTCGTGTTTTAAAGTTTGCCTATAGACTTGAGTTCGATGCAACCAATAATGTGGCTGAGTATGAAGCCTTGTTGTTGGGTTTTGAGTTGGCAAAAGCTTTAAGAATTAAGTTGCTTAGTATCAAGGGAGACTCTGCTCTGGTTATCATGCAAGTTAAGAATAAATTTACATGTAAAAATCAAAGGTTAAGGAATTATCGAAATGCTGTGTGGGATGTTATGGAACACTTTGATGCCATTAACCTTGAAGCTATCCCAAGAGAAAAGAATGCTTTAGCAGATGAGCTCGCTATGGCCGCTTCTACTTTACAATTATCTGATGAATTAATTAAGGAAAAGATAAAAATGGAAATTATTTTTAGACCTTCAGTCCCGGATAATTCAGAGCATTGGCAAGTTTTTAATGATGAAAAGCAGGCCATTCGTTTTCTTAATAATTTGGATGAGTTTGAAAATTTTCGGATAAGTTCTAAGGAGGATGGATCTGAGGATCATGATGATATTATAAATCCTACTCCTGGGAATATTGTTGCTTTTGAGCAACACTTTGATCGGCATGATGCCACAAAGCTGAAAGAGGAGAATAAAATGGATCCGGGTGAATTCATTGAAGTAAATCTTGGTACTTCTAAGGACCCTAAGATTGTCAAAATTGGTAAAGGTACTAATGAAGAAGAAAGGAAAAAGTTGACCAACTTACTTCATGAATATAGGGATGTTTTAGCATTTTCATATGATGAGTTAAAACGATATAGGGAAGATGTCATGCAACACATTATCCCTTTGAAAGATGAGAATGCTAAACCTTTTCATCAAAAGCTTAGGCAAATAAATCCTAAGTTAGCCCCTTTGGTTCAGAAAGAGCTTTCAAAAATGCTCGCAACTGGAATCATTGCTCAAACTAGACATTCAACATGGTGTTCCAACCTGGTGATTGTTAAGAAGAAGAATGGTACCATTAGACTTTGTGTCGATTTTAGAAACCTTAATCTAGCATGTAAAACGGATAATTACCCTTTGCCCAACATGGAGACAATGTTGCAAAGAGTAACAGGTTTAGAATGATGTCATTGCTAGATGGTTTTTCTGGATACAATCAAGTTTGGGTTAAAAAAGAAGATCGTCACAAAACTACATTCACCACACCATGGGGTACTTTCGAATACATTAGAATGCCTTTTGGGTTGATTAATGCTGGGGCTACTTTTCAAAGGGCTATGGATTATGCTTTTAAGGGTTTGATTGGAAAAATTATTGAAATTTATCATGATGATCTTACTATTTTTTCTAAAGATAGTATTACTCACATAAATCATCTGAAGCACGTCTTTGATAGATGTAGAGAATTTGAGATTTCCTTGAATCCTACTAAATCTGTTTTTGGAGTAACTGAAGGGAAATTACTTGGTCACATCATCTCCAGAGATGGGATCAAGATTGATCCTGAAAGAGTTGAGGCAATCCAAAAGATTCCTCTACCTCATAATCTTAAATCCCTTCAGTCTTTTCTAGGAAAAACTAATTTTCTTAGAAAATTTATTCCAAATTACGCAGAAATAGCTAAGCACATTCAAAGTCTTCTGAAAAAAGATGTAAATTTTTTGTGGAAAGAAGATGGTAAAAAGGCTTTTCAAGGGATTAAGGGTGCTATTGCTCAAGCTCCTATTTTGGCGAGTCCTGATTATTCAAAGGATTTTATGATTTTCTCTTTCACTTCTGAAGATACTATTGCTGGTGTTTTGTTACAAAAGAATAAGGAAGGTCACGAACAGCCTATTGCTTTCATGAGTAGAGCGCTTCAAAATTCTGAATTAAATTGTACTACTATGGAAAAGCAAGCCTATGCTTTGTAAAGTCTCTTAAGTATTTTAGGACTTATGTGGGTTATTCTAAAATCATTGCTTTCATCCCGCATTCCGCGATTAAAGATATCTTAACTCAAACTGATTGCTTAGGGACTCGTGCTAGGTGGGTTACTAAAATTAAAGAGTATGATTTGGAGATTAAGCCCACCAAGTTAGTCAAAGGTCAAGGCTTGGTTGAAATGATGACCTAAGGAAATGAGAAAGCGCTTGGTTTGATCTGTCTTAATGATGCATCTTCGCCTAAGCTGCAAAGGTTAGGAGAACATGAATGGTATAAGGACATTATTTATTATTTGTTAAATCTTACATGTCCTAACCATTTAGTTGCTCATAGAAGAAGGGCTCTTAGATTAAAAGCCACTAAGTATTGCCTCATGAAGGATGGCCTTGGATGGAGAAATCCCGAGGGGATAATACTTAGGTGTGTTGATGAGATTGAGCCTAAAAAGTTGATTTCTGAGTTTCATTGAGGATTTTGTGGTGGTCATTATGCTGCTAGAACTACCGCCCACAAAATTATGAGAGATGGTTATTTTTGGCCTTCGATTTTTTCAGATGTGCACACATTTGTCAGAAGTTGCCAAGCCTGTCGACTTTTCACTGGGAAGTAGAAACTAGCTGCCCTGCCCCTACAACCTATGGTTGTTGAGGCACCTTTTCAGCATTGGGGTTTGGATTTCATTGGGAAATTCCATGAAAATTCTAGCAATGGCTACTCCTGGATCTTAACTGCAACTGATTATTTTACTAAATGGGTTGAAGCCATTCCTGCTAAGAATGCCAATGAAAAGGTCATTATGGACTTTATTGAAAATCAAATCATTACTAGATTTGGTGTCCCTGAAAAGATCACTACTAATAATGCCAAGGCTTTTAGTTCTTTTGAATTTTCATCTTTTTGTTTTAAGTATGGCATTACTTTATCTCATTCATCTAACTACTATCCTCAGGGTAATGGCCTAGCCGAGTCAAGTAATAAAAATCCTATAACCATTATCAAGAAGATAGTAGGAGATAATAAGCAATCTTGGGATAGCAAAATCAAGTATGCTTTGTGGGCAGATAGAATTACTAAAAAAAGGCTACTGGTAAAAGTCCTTTTGAATTAGTTTATGGCTTGGATGTAACTTTGCCTGTGCACCTTAAACAACTAGCTTACCAACTCCTTCAACATTTTTCCACTGATAAAGATGTTGTTCAAAATAGAATTGATCAGACTGTGGAGTTGGATGAAACTCGTAGAAAAGCTTTAGATAATATTTGTAAGAATCATTCTAACATTAAGAAAAGCTTTGATAAATCATCTCGATCTAGATCTTTGCAGGTTGGAGACATGGTATTAGTTTGGGACCGAAAAAATGAAAAGCCCGGAAAACACAAGAAATTTGACAGTTTGTGGCTAGGACCTTATATTATCAGAGGCATTGCTAGACCAAACTCATTCCACTTGAGCACGTTGGAAGGCGAACCACTTCAGTTACCTGCAAATGGCCAACTGCTCAAGTTGCTCTTCAAAGATGACATCTGATGCCGTTGGTCATCCTTTGTATTGTATTTCTAACCCTAATCGCCGTCCTTTCAGCATTTCATTTTGTAGTTAGATTAGATTTACTTTTCATGTCAAGTAGAATAATAAATGTTAGAAGAGCTTCTATTTTTCATGTGCTTAATCTTGTATGATGATATTTGCATGGACGTTGCTTATGTAATTTTGTGTGTTGCTTGGATACAGATTTTGGATTCTCCCATTCCTCCGGTGAAGCAACGTGTCCCCAAGTAGAGCCAGATGTTGACCACACTTTGTCAATGACCCCATAGTAGTACACCCCCATTTTTTCAAATGGGATTCATCATTTTCAACGTGTTCACGCCATTCAGATTCCATCAGCAGCTGACATTTTTATAAATGATGTAAACCCATTCTGCATGTTTATGATGTAAATGATCTAAGTAAGACCATCATGTATGTAACAACCTAGGTAAGCCTAGTATGTTGGTGACGATTTCTATCTTAGGAGGCTTTTTGTCTCACTGATTTACTTGTGTTTTTCGACACATGTGATTGGCAGAGTTTTTCCCTCCAGCCTCACCTCAAAGCTAGGGTGGATTTTGTCATCAGGATGCTAAGTGAGTCCTAGTGTTTTCTATCGAGTCCTTGTAAAAGTAGTTTGGGAATAATCCTAGCTAATTGGCTAGATTATTTTATTACAAGCGGCTTGGTCTACTAGATCATGTTTTGAGTCGCAGAATTGGGTAGCTATTTGAAGGTCTATACGAATGGGTATTCCCCCTCCATGTGTCTAAATGTATTTATCTTATGTAAAAAGGGTTGGAAAAAATAATTAAATCCCCTCTCAATCAATTAATTAAATTTTCTGGCCAAATTAATTAAAAATCCTAAGCCAAAAATTTAATTAATTTTAAGTCCTAGGTGAGTTAAAATTCTTCAAAGGCAAAATTCGTGAATCCTTGAAAAATAAATTTTTAAAGGTCCCAGGCCCAGGGAATATTGAGAATTTCAAAAAAATTTGGATCCTTGGGCCTAGGTGGTTAAGTCAAAGTCAAAATTTTGAGGTAATTAACTCAAAAATATTATTTTTGAGTTAATTAAAATGGAATTAAATGATAAATTCGTTTTTCCTCAAATTTATAATTTCGACGGTCCAGATTAAAAGATGATCAAATCTTTTCTGGCTACCCAAGATTGCAGGAAGTTGCAGCAGGGACGTAGCGTTGCTAAGGTCTCAGAATGCTGGCGCATTAACAGAATCTTACACAGAATCAAAGACAGCATAGGGGAAGCGAGAGGCATCTCTTTCATTGCGGTCAGAAGGGAAGCTAACAAGCTAGCGGACTATCTTGTTAACCAAGGCGTAAAGACCTCAGCAAGACTAGTCTCAAAGGATTGGACGGCTATCGACTCTCCAACAGTTCAAACTGATTGTAAGCGCATTAACGAAACTGACCTACAAAAGGCGGGGGTCTTGTCAGAACCGTCGAATCCTATCACTCATTATGACAGAGTACACTGCAACCCCTCTCACGAATGATCTTGGTGGTGGCTGGTCCTCGAGAGGCTCACCCCGGTACACTCCCATGCATCTCCATTACTCCGAGCCTGCCTCCATCAACTTTAATTGCATGCGCAACAACTGTTCACTCGCTCCTCATTTCCCTTGGAACGCCTCCTTATATTCCCCTCACCTCACCATCTATCCTCATTATCTCCCTCAGTTCAGCCCCCCTCTCTCTGTGCAAGCTGCCGACCATGGCTCCCCGTCGTCGCCACCCTCCTCCCCAGACCTGCCGCTCTCGCAACTCCTACTGGGATAATCCCTCCTATCCCCCGATAACTAGGGCGGAAACTTTGGCCCGTAATGCGGCTCGCTCCTTCGCGGAGAACACCCCTGAACCGATGCAGGAAATGCTGGCTAGGTTGGACGCGGAAACTTCGGCTCGCCATAGGGCCACCCCCACAGAGACGATAGACAAAGCTCTTCAATGGATCCCTGACCCCGCCTTAACAGGAAGCCACGAGAATCTCTACACCCGAGCCATTGATTTGCATTGGCATACCAAGACCTTGTTAGCAATGGCGCTACAGGACCAGAACAATGTAACCAAGCGTCTGGAAAAGAAAATGGACGCGTTGTCAGATAAGTTTGAAGCCTATGTAAAAGCTATCCACCACCTTCGTTTTGTTGATAGCTCCTTCCCGCATTATGACCTGCTAAAACACAGTTCTGCCAAGCACCAGCATCCGAACCCCAGAATCAAAGAGGAGGTCCCTGCCATGAGGAATCCACAGGAAGCGGGCCCGTCTCATCGCCATTGTTTCGACCTTGAGGAAGGGACCCCGAATCGCCCAACCAGCATGGATGACTATCTCAATGAGGATGAAGAGATGCAGCCCCCCTCGGGTCCTTAATTCACTGGTCTTCTCCTGGTAGTTTCCGGTTTATGTCTTTATGATAGTCACTCAACATGCGAGATCTATAGTTCTTTTTTCCAGTTTCAGAAATATCTGGCTTTCTTTTTCTGGTCATAAAATGTTTTCTTGTCTCCCCACTCAGTTCTATGTCCCCTGTTTCCCTTTCCCTGAGCGCAGGATCGACCCTATGTTTGAGTTGGACTCTGATCTGCAGCCAAGAGGCTTTTTTGTATGATATTTTTCTCTACTTAATGTGAATAGTTCCTCCAAATTTACAAAAAAAAAAAGATGATCAAATCTTTTCGACAGTCGAGATTATTTTGACATGGATCAACCGAACTAGCCATTGGAGATTTTATCTTATAAATTAGAGGTTTTTGTCAGTCTTTCAATCATCCGATCTTTGAATCATGCACTTGTTCTTGGAAGCTCTGGTGATTTTTTTTTATTAATAAAGCATAAAGACTTTGGGATTACAAACTTTGGTGTTCCTTTTCCAGATCTATATGGTGATTTGTCTCTAAACTCTGCTACTTTATTTGGCATTTTTATGGTTGATGGCCTTTATGGATTAATTGCATACAGGTATCTTGTGCAGTTTTCTGGGTTCCTAAAATGACATTTTTGATTTGAAGGAAAGATTAGTTATCTATTTTTCTGAAAGGTCTCATGATTATTTTCTTAAATCTTTATCAATCTAAAGTTCAGATCTAAGTGTGCAGGGATCTTTTTTAAGGTTTAAGCATTTGGGGAAGTCTTCAGTTAGACCAGCCGACTCTCAGATTCCTTAAATCTGAAAAAGCTCATTGTTTCCTAATTCCCAAAGCTATCTTACGAAGTTGGGTTTTTTGCAGGGTCTTCTCGGGCTTATGCCTCTCTTAAATTTTTTTTTTTTTTTTATCTTTTAAATTATGCTGAAATGGGTTTAAATCTGGCCATGAGGGCCTCCAATCTGTATATTAGCATTGTGAATGTGTATTTACTTTTAAGATTTGAGGGTTTATTTTTGTATAGCTTTAGATCTGATCTGGTTTTGTGCAGATTTACAGGGCATTTTCAAGATTTTCTTTTTCATATCTGAGCTAGATTAACAGGCTATTAAATTAATGTTTTGGGAAAAATAATTCAAATACCGCTGCCTTCATCTGCATTCATCGCTGATCTTCACTCTTCTCACTGTCCATTTCTCTCGGCCTTCATCTGCCCTTTCATTTCCTTCACGCTCAGCGTTTTTTTTCTTGCCCTCCCTGTCGTCCGTACGGTCCGTACGAATTTCACTATATCCGCATTTAAAAAAAAAGGATCAAAAGAAAAATTTTCAACAGATCTACATCTGTTTCAGCGTTTATCTTTTCTCTTTCTGTCCATACGTCCGTACCCTGCGCTGTCCAGCTTCACATCTCCGTCTGTACACTGCCATTTACCTGTTGCTGCCTACAATCACATTTCTTAGAGTTTTCCCGTCTGTATAGCATCGATTTGCTTAGCTTCTCATCGCCCAGCGCCCGTACGATCGCTGCCCATTTCTGCATCTCGTTGTTGTCCGTACGGAGCTGTGCCTGCATAAAATAAAATTAAATTAAAATTAAAACAGGAACAAAAAAATCGTGCATTCTGGTTTTTACGTAAGTTTTAGATTTTTTTTTAATTTTTTAGATTTTGAGATTTTAAAACGTTTAGCTTCAGTTTAGTTTTAAATTTTTATTTTAGATTTTTAGATTTTAATTACTTTTGCTTTAGTATAGTTTTAATTTTTTAGATTTTTACTTTAGCTTTAGTTTTAAGTTTTTATTTTTAATTTTTTAGTTTTAGAGATAAAAAAATGAAAAGGGAATAAAAATTTAAAAAAGGGCCCAAAAATTTCTAAATTTTCAACTTTAGAAAATTCTCAAAAAAAATTATTCCATAGTCAACATGAGCTTTTAAATTTTTATCTAAAGTTTGACTATAGGAAATTTTTAATTTCTAGAATGGGATTATTTGGAACATCATAAATTCGGATATATTGCAAAGATCTGGCATTTAAATTTGATGGTCATCTCATGATAACATTGTTGTGGTTTCAAAGTATTTTAATGCATAGTTGTGGTGCGTTTTATTGAATATCATTGTGGTGAATCTTTTTTTCATAGCAGCAATTACATATCAGATACTTGACTTTAATTTTATAACGAGATATTTTGACTCCATAAGGCACTAGTTTTAAACTTCTGAATCTAATTGGATTTGTAAAATCTCGTAAATCTTAACAAGTATTTGATTATCCAGTCGTGTCTCCTGAATTGGTTGATTTTCAACTAGTTCTTTTCCTTCATTTTTGTTAGGGTCTACCTCCCTTAGCTTGCAAGGAGACAGCTTAGATAGAGAGATTGGGGATCAGGGTGACAGTCGTTGTCGCGGTGCCTAGACATTTTGTGCGACAACACTCCCAAAGTGCTCCAAGGAGTCTCAACATGCTCCTGAACATCCCCGAATGACTAAATAAACCATTAAGGTTTCCTAATAGAAGTAAAAGAGGTTCCAGTCTTCACTTCTTCACCTAAAGGCTATTGAACTACCCCAGAAATCACTAGTGACCTTTGCTCAACCTTTTGAACTTCATGCCCCTCATCCTCAATAATTGGGATAGGTTCATGGGACTTCCTAGTTGCAAATTCTTCCTCAAACTTTACATCCCCTCCCACTAGTGCCTTCCTCTGCTCTAGAATATAGACCATGTAAGCCATTGAAGCCACATTGTAACCCACAAATAAACCCTTCATGTTGGAGGGCTCCATCTTGGTCCTCTTCTCTATGGGTATATGGATATAAACTAGACAATCAAAGACGTGGAAATGATTTACCTTTGGCTTCACACTAATGAATACCTCCTCTGGTGTCTTTTCTCTAAGATCCTTTGAGGACACCAATTCTAGATGTATATTGTTGTGTTGCATGTCTTGGCCCAAAAAAACATTGACAAGTCTTGGTCATATATCATGGCCTTAGCAACCCCTATGATTGATCAATTCTTCCACTCTACAGCCCCATTCTATTTTGGTTTGTATAGAACTTCTTGATTCATGCCTCGTTACAACAACCCTTGATCTCCTTGTAGGTATACTCTCCCCATTGTCCAATGTCCAGATTTTCATCTTCTTTCCTGTCTGATTTTCAACTAGAGATTTGAACTCCTAAAACCTGTTAAAGACCTTGTTATACCAAAATCTCACACTTCTTGAGATAAAGTCAAAAATCTCACACTTCTTGAGATAAAGTCACCTGGTTCGTATTCAAATTCAAGTTCAACGACCTTGAAGTTTGATAAAAATTCAACCATAAAAAAATTTGTAATAAAATTCAAAATTAAATTTGGCAGATTAAAAAATTTAAAAATATATATAATAAGTGAAAATAAAAATAAAAATATATGTAATTAAACACTTGTGCAACTGGCTACATGTATTCTTTGTTAACCCTATGACTTTGTGACCACTATAAGCCTGCAACCGGCTCGGAATCAACCTTATTTGTTCACCACTTGTGTGTTATACAACTAGAAAGTCGAGATGTAGTCAAGGATGCTAGTTATAAATAGACCAAGTTGTGGACATTGGAATCCTAGATGGTGGAGCCTAGAGGAGGGAAAATCGATAATACACTCTCACGTCGCGTCCTCGAGTGTAAAGAAAACCATGGGTTCCAAGCAAAGCCACATGGAATGCACAAAACCATGGGAAATTAAAAAAAAAAAACAGCTACATTTCTTTTTAATTTCATTGCCACCACCAAATTTCATTGCCGCCAAGTTTAAATTGGCCGGGTTTATTCGTTGTAAATTTGTATTTGTTCCAGCTCTAATGTGAAGTGAAGTTTGATTTTTGAATTTAGCAATCTTTGTCGAATTAATTTGGCTAGCCTTAATATTCAGCGAATTTTGAATTTTAACCCAAAAATTCGTCGAATGCGATGACACAAGCTGCACCTCAAAGGGGGGTCACTATCACCTCACTAACCCTCTTCTTGCTTCTGGCTAGCTCTCCTCCAACTCAAGGGGGGTCACTATCACCTCACTAACCCTCTTCTTGCTTCTGGCTAGCTCTCCTCCAACTCAAGGGGGTTCTTCCTGTTAGATCTTAGGGATCAAATGGCATCGACAAGCCAATTCAAATGCCCTCTAAGGATTCTACTTGCACAAAAAATATGTTACAACAAAATCTCGCACTTCTTGAGATAAAGTTCAAAAGATAAAATGTGAAATCCACTGCACCTCAAAGGAGGACCACTATCACCTCAGCAACCCTATTCATGCTCTAGTTCAAGGGGGCTTCTCCCTAGTAGATCTTAGTATTCAAAGCACCCGAACCAAGTCCAAAGCCCTCTAAGGCTTCTACTTGCACTTCCACCAACCAACTGATAGAACAATTAGGGTTTAGGCTGGACAGGATTGCTAGGGCTTTAAGGTAACTTCCAAGTTTGAGTTCAAAGGGAAAGATCCACAAACAAATACAACAATCACCAGGAGAGTAAAACCTTAACAAAATAGTTTAGATGATTTTACAAAAAAAAATTGTTGATGGAGAATAAAAGATCAATGCCATATGCCCCCAATATGGAGTCAAAGAGAAAGACAATTGGAGAGAAATGGAAATGGATGCAAGTGCAAGGAACCAACGAAGACAAATTTGTGTCCCTTAGACCTCCAACCCTACTTTCCTTCAATCTTCAAAGATGGGTCAAGGGAGATAGCTCAACATAGGTCATCTAAAAAGAACCTAACAAGAGGTTTAAGAGGCATGGAGTAGATTTGGCCTCAACGACTAGAAAAAATAAACCAGTGAACCCTAGAGGCTAGGGCTAGGAACCTTGCAATTTTCAAGGATAAACAAGGGATGGAGCTCAACCAAGGTCACCTCAAAACAAATTGATGAAAATCTTGCTCAGGGAGAATAAAGAGATAAAAATACCTTTAAAGATATGGTGAATATTAAACAACCATTTTCCATCAACAAAAGACAAGGTTGTAGAAAGATGGCTTATTCAATTTTATCATGCATCATCAAAATTCATCAATAATCATTCATGAAAAAATTATACCCACATCAGCAAATCCTTCTCATCAAGGTCTACCAATATTCATCAAGAAAATAAAACCATCCACGCCAATAAAATACTTTGAGAGATCATTCTACTTATTCCTCCATAGCCAAAATTAAGAAAAGACAAAACATTTCAAAAATCTCAGACTAGCTAAGGGATTCTCCCCCAAATCCAATCCCTTAGAAAATGAGAGAAAATGCACTTATAGAAGAGGTGCTCAACTTCCCTCACATTAAAATATTGATTTCTTGGGCTAAAACCCCCTACTCTAGACTATAGAGTTGCAAAAAGCAAAAAGCCCTCTTCAGTAATTAATTAGTCCAAATTACAAAATTTTAGGGCATTAATGCCATATGTGCAAACAATAAGAGGCATGGGCTACAAAAATGACCCATCTCAAATAAATGAGGGCCAAAAGGGGGTTTCGAAGTATCCAACCTCCAAAGGCCTTGTTACCCACCAAAATGGGTAACCCCATAGGAGAAATTTTCTCCTACATTTGACAGCTAGTCGGACAGCCAACCAACCAGAAGCCCCTTACAACCACTATTTGACGATGATATGCCATGTGCCCTTCACCATTCAACATTAATACTTGGATGAAGGTGGGCTAATTTCAAAAAGGTACCCTAATCATTTTGCAATCAAGTGCTTATACATGTTTGTTTTGGGTATTTAGTATGGATAAAGCGGTGATCTTGAGAATTGACCAATCTTGACTGTAATTTTGTTCTCTCACTTTATCGGGGGAGTTAATTGTTAATTTTTACGGCTAGATTGTTCTCTGATGCAGATAATTGCAGTTGTAAACTTTTTCAACATTTTCACATTACATTCGCCCCATAATATCATTTCATCATTAGCAATTATGTAGAGAGAACAATAACATCAACAATGCAGCAGGACAATAAGGAACAACAGAAGAAAAGCATACACAATAGAGACACCAGGATTTAGGTCAGAGACCAAGGAAAAACCCCACAAGGGGGAAAACCCAACCAGATTCTTCTTCTATTAGATATTCATCATATGTTCAGCTGAGATACAAAGTACAATAATATGAGACATCAGCACATTAGTCCTATTAGGATAATCCAGCAAGAGGCATATCACATTGTCATAGGACACAGAATACATCATTGCCCTTGTCATAGAGCACCGCATACTTCATTGTAACTGTGATAATGACTGCCATTATTGTCATATTGTCAGCGTAGAGATGAGTCATACATCAAGGTGTCACTGCCATGTCAAGGTCATTGTCAAGATCTCTGGCATATAGATCTAGGTAACTGATGTAGGGTTACTGCCAAACATCCCATTGTCATCAAGAGTATTGTAACCATATTGGCATCGCTATCATCAAGAACATTGTTATCATTGGTTCTATACACTCAACAACTTGTTGATAGCAACTGAACAAGGTGTCGATTGTCACCCTTACAATATAGTATACAATAATACTAAAAATGTTATCTAAAATAATGCATCTAACTATTATGCATACACATTAGCATGGACAATACCAAAGGTAGGATGCGCACATGATAATGCACGCCAACTACCTATTCTAACCTATGCTAGCATATAGTACATCAACTAAGTATTCTAACCTATGCTAGCATACAATACATCAACTAAGTATAGTCATACAACCAATGCAGCTAGCATGTTACCAAATAAATATCATGTAATATCCCTATTTATTTATTTAGCTAAATTTCTAGAGGTATATTCCCAAAGAAATACATCATGGAATTTTCACCAAAAAACACAATGAAAATTGCACCATGAAATTAACAGTACTCAATTAAATTTCACAAATGTACAACACACAAATTTTAGGAGGAAACAATGCAAACCCAACTTGATTTTATTAATAAAACTGACGGGATTTTACATCAATTAATTGAGAGGAAACCTGTGGGAAAATGTAGCTCGACCTCCACAACAAATTACCAATTTGGCCCTCATGAAGCAATTGTCCCTGCCCCTCCCAACTCGACTCCCCTGTCTAATGAAATTCGTTCCAACAAGACTTCAAGCGGACCACCTTTGTAAGACAACTTTGGCCCTGAGACTAGAGGCAACTCGTCCCCTCTTTGATGGAAAATTCGGCTTTGTGAGGAAGGGAAATTTGACCCTCAAGGGTTCGTAAGTTCGGCCCTCCTGAATAAATTACTTTCATCTCCAAATTGGCCTCCCCAACATAATACACAATTCATCCATTCAGAGATGATGACTTGGCTCCCAGTGATTTCGTTCCTCCACATTTAAATTACCTGTTTTCTAGAGAAGATGACAGCAATTTGACTCCTAATATTACAACCCAATTTGGCCTTTGAAATGTAGTAATTCGGCCTTCTCTTATGAGCGAAAACTCAGCCCTCTAGAATGTAATATTTTATCTTAGCAAGATGTATAACCCAACCACCTTCCAGCTAATTCGATCTGCTTTGCACAAAAATTCCGGCCCCTATAGGATCAATTTGGTATCCCTACAAGAACACAAATAATTGGCTAGGGCGGCTTTACAACCACTGAAACCAACTGCCACCAGCTAGGGTGTATATTTCAACATGAAAACTAGGAGATGTCGAGGGTTTCTCCCTCACTTAATAAGCTACACGAGCTCCTTGTAAATCCACAGATGATTTCTTCACATCCCTCCCCTTGAGTCTCCTTCTCATTTTAATAATATTTTCCTCCTCTAAGAACCATGGGTGGTAACCAAAAACCATGGGTCACTTTATTTTTCATAAAGTGACTTTTACCACCTTTATCTAATTATTATTTATTTTATTCTATTGACCCCCTTATTTTTCTATCAATAGCCCATGGGATCCAGATAAGCTATGAATCCACCCTTCCATGCTTTTATGGATTGGAAAGGAACATCACATATCATACCTCTTAACCCCATACTTAATCAGGAAATAGATAGAACAAGGAAACATCACAATTAGAAACCACTACCTCATAATCTTAACCACCAAATTAGAGCAATGCGAGTCAGAGGGAAAAATGCAATATAATTCAATCATGAATCATGTTGGCAACCATGAAAAGGGATTGAGGATGAAAAAGGAAAGGGATATTTTGCACATACCATTGGATTCTCTTTTGCAACTTGAATATGGAGTAATCAATAATCAATTTTAAGCGTTCTTGCCTAATCGCCATCTCAAGCATACAACTCTCATTGATGTCACTAGGGATATGTTGAGAGTGGAATGAAGAAAAAGATGGTTGAAAGAAAAGATCTCCACAAACAGGTTGTTCGTCTCAAAAATCAAATTCTATGTGGCTAACCAAATTCGGATCATCATGTTCATAATCCGCAGAATCTAAAGATGACTGATGAATGACATCAAGAGGAAGTAAAGATAGCATAAACAAATCAATAACCATATCTTCTTGGTCATCAAATGGTATTCAAGGCTCATCTTTACATGGAAAAATATCATTTTTAAGATCCTCTTCATCACTATACAATGAACTTTACTTGGATCATGATCCTCTTCATCAACTTCTTCCTCTACGTCTTCAAAAGCATCAAAAATCATTCCCTTTAGCGGGCTACAGCCAAATCTGGAAGGGTAACTTCACAACTCTAAAACATTGGACCCCAAGACTCAAGAAAATTTTCAATATATACCTTAATAGAAGGGATGGTTTTATGTTCACAAGAATATCTAACCCATTCACTTTCATCTTTCCCATTAGAATTAATGAATAACATCATGAGAGCATAATCATGAGACAAAATGATCTTTGAAGCATACTTGACAAATAAGGATCACCATCAAATTTTGGAACATTTTGCACACAATTTGTACCATAACGATTAGGATATCCAAGAATATCCATAATATCTAGAGCAGGGTACATTTATGCAAATCCCAAGGAGCCATTATGTTGAATCTTGCATAACAATCAATTGTGGATTAGTCAGGGAGAACTTAAATGCCTTAAAAAATGCTTGCTTCAAACTACAAACATTGAATCTTTGAAGTACAATGAAGAACTAGGTCTTTACCCTTCCAAAGGAGTTGCCAAATGAGCAGATTTACTCTTGTCTTTAGAATAAGTTCAATCAAGAGAATGAAGCTAAGACTTCATAATTTCGAGGAAGTAGACTCAACTCCTCCCCAAAAACAGCGCCAAAGATGTTGCCGCAAAATCTAGCAAACCTAGTGCAAAGCCTCACTAGGCAGGACCAGACCTTATGGCAACAAGTGCAAGGGTTGCCACTATCACCTCAACAAACTTTCTCCTGCTCTTTAGTGGATTGAAACCACAACAGAGGCTCCCCTAAATCACCTAGAAAGATACTCTAATTCGAGGGCTAGAGGTGACAAATAAAAGGTCTATTGTTGGATAGAGTACCATCTGTTGACAAATCTAGGGGCAGCTAGATTAGGTTATTTCTCTTACTTTGATGGCTGCTTGTGATGTATTTTTACCTAAGTTGATTAGCTTCTTCTTTCACTTGATTATTATTATGTTCTTATCATCAAAAAGCTACCAAAATACGAAGATAAAATAGACAAGAGGACACAAAATGTAGGTTGCAAGCCATAGCCAAAACCTCTCCTCTTAAGAGGAAAACCCACAAGAATTCTTCTCTTATAGAATGTTCAGATGATGAATTCCAAAACCTAAGACCCTTGTCAAAGACCCCTCCAAGACCAAGTCAAAATTCTCCTTCTTGATGAACTCGTCTAGCTACTTCGACCTAGCAGCTTCCAACAATTTCAACCCAACAACTTTGATCCAACAACTTCGACCTTCCAACAATTTTGACCTAGCACCAACTTTGACTTCCCAGCAATTTTGACTTCCCCAACAACTTCTTCTACAACATCGACTTCCCCACCAGTTTCTTTTGTAACTTTGACTTTCCCATCAACTTCTGCAATTTCGGTCTAGCAGCGACATTAGAAACCCTAACATGAGAGAGAGAGAGGTCCAAAACTTCAATCTTGCTTCTCTACTTCTTTTCCTTGAGTTGCATCATTTTTCCTTGTCTTCCAACTTCTTTCTTGCTTGAATGAATGTCCCTCAAATGAAGTCGAGGTTCCCATATATAAAGGCTTCTTAGGAGGTCGAATTACTGCCCATGAGGCCGACTTGATCCTTCTTGTAGGCCGATTTGTTTGACAAGGTCTTGGAGGGTCTTTATGACACTTTTGATTATACAAAAAATTTCTTTACAAGATACAACATTCCCAAAGGGATCTTACATGTATGACGATGACTCTTTTGACTTATAATTCTATGACAAACCTAGAAGCACTCAATGGGTACTTGACCTATAAATAAATTTATCTTGAGCATGAAACCCATACATCAAGAATGACAATAATAAATTTGTTTTCTCTTTAATATCAAATAATTAAAATCATTATTAAAATAGACGTTATGAAGACCGAACCTAGTTACACATTTCAACATCGTCAAGGCCTAAGATGGCTAAGGTGTTATATGTTAGGGTTCAAATAATCTATACTTACACCAAGAAGTACTATAAGTTAGGGATTGTGAGATATGCAATGATGAAGCACTCAGAGTAATATAGTAGCCCAAGAAAGGATAATAAAACGATATTCAACAACCAAGGAGCATGATCTTCCAATACAGACGAGGTTTAAAGTTTAAACTACGTAATTATTTTTATGGTTGTTAGGTATTCATAAACAATAATAAGGAGGGTGATGTCAACCTTATTTAGGAGGTTTAGATCATGCTCTATGTTAGATTTTGCATTTAGACAATTTATAGATGTAATCCCTAAATTATGCGCCACCAACATGCACTCAAAAATCACTTTAAGCTCAAATATTTCCTACAAACCCTAATGGTTGCCCTAGCCATCTAGGAGAAAGAAAAAGGAGATGAATTTTAGTTGATTTTATGGATGATCAATACTCTAGATCAGTGCCTTATCCTACTAGGATTTAATGGAGCCTTAAGGGAAAAAGTTCAAGGGAAAGAAATTGGAGTAAGGGGGAATATATAGGGCATCCACTTTTAGAACCCTAGCTATCGCTCTTGTGAGGGGAGAAATTAAATATAGGATCTACACATCAAGAGTTTCTCTATGGACGTTAGAGATAATAATTTTACATGTAATGTTGAAGCAAAATTTCACCAATAATGAAGCATTTAGTCATGGCACAATAGAAACCCTACTTTAAACATTAAGCTTGCAAAATATCAATAATAAGAAAATAAGCTTACAAAATCCTCCACAAAAGGCACTTCTTTCAACCCCAGAACAATGTCTCCATGCAAAAATCACATCCACAAGAAGTCACATCCATAAAGATCACATCTTGCCCATCGTAGAGAAAAAAACTAGCTCACACTCTCTTAGAGAGGAAAAAAATGTAATGTCTAATGATGAACAAATGAAATGAGGGAAGGCTTTATATATAGGAGACCTATCCCACTCATTTTTACAATAATACAAGTAAAGAAGCCCTATTGACAAGTTTAATTTAATTGTTCCACAAGATAAAGGTTACAACCCAATCTCATAGCGCAAAAACATAACAAAAATGCCATAAATGACCACACATGTGGGAGAAAATCCTCCTAAAAAATTATGTCATTCACCAAATGAGCTCTAAATGCCACAAAAAGGTGTCATGTGGACCAACGAGTACTCCATACTCCAACATGTAGCTCCTAGATCATGGGAATGCCTCCAAAGTGCTTCCATACTATGACGCCATCTCCATGTTGCCCAACATCCCCCTCAAAAGGGCTAGATGGGTGACGTGGCACTCTCTCACTCAAGCATTGGTGATCCCAAAAGTGATTTACAAGCCCTCCCTTGTCATCACAAGGATGACCATCATCATCTAGGCTTCGAAACAAGTGATGCCCATCAAAAAATGTTAAGGCCAACCAAGGGGCATTATAGGTACATTGGGCATATCATCAATATTTCCAACAACAAGCTACATGGGATCAATGTTTCGGCATTTAATAGGTACCTCAGAGTGCCAAGCATCATGTGGTGTCATCAAGTTGCCCAAAGCTCTACTCTAGATGGGCAACATTGCATCAACAAGGTTGTACTCTCTCTCTGCAATGGGTAAAATGGCCTTTGATGTGTTGCTGAGAAAGTGAGGCAATCATCTCAAGAGGCCTTTGCTTCTATGAAGAAAACCACCAAATGAAACCCTCTCAAGATCAAGTGAAAATCAATAATCATTAGGTACAATAACCATTGATGCATCATAGTGGACTATACTTAATGATGGGGGCACAATAATGCTTCACACAATGATCACCTTCAAATATCTAACTAGATTGAGTCATGTTAGGGATGGTAAGATGGATAACCCTATTAGGTGTTTCTAGCCCCCAAGAGCAAGTGACAAGTCCCAAGTTAGCCCATCGATCCATAGGTGTGTCTGTAGGTGGTGGCGAGGGAGTGGGGGAATGACTTCAAGGCAAGGTGCTATGGCCAAGTGACCAACTAATGGTGGTACAACATACTGAGTGTACAGATGTAACGAGGGAGAAATCGTGCAAGCATCAGTTACTCCTTTCCTCGCCCTGCTTTTTTCCACCCCTTTGGTGCGTCTTTTGCTTTTTTATGAATATGCTTTGATTTGAGTGCATACCTCAGGAGCCCAAGCTTGTTTTTTTAGATTTAGCATTTAATACCCCTTAATTATGAGTTAGTTTATCGCTCATCAGGGTCGGGACAATACCATGCTTCCTTTTATAGATGGAGCATCATGTGCTCAAGGAATTGGGTGATGGCTAATGAGGGGGGTAAAGCTCATGCTAGGCCTTTACCCACATGCCAACCAAATGTCCTAGCAATCTTTTGCATTTTATATTTTTCTTTCATTGTGGCTTTATTATGCTTTTAATTTTCTTTTAGATGCATCAACCTCCAGGGAAATTTTTTTTGGCACAAACTTAAAGATAAGGATGAGAGGATACCAATCCCCCATGACCAATGACCACAAGCCTGAAGAATGGAGATGGAATAATCGGAAGGATGGAAAGTGGTAAGTGCACAATACCATGGAGATGCTACTTCAATCAAAGCCTCCTTGATAGTGTCCTTCATAAAACCTTAAGGCCCCAAAGGAGGTTCCACTAGACTAGAGTCACCCAAGGGAAGTAAGGGAACAAGAATACAATCAAGATCGATTAATCATATAGATCACCCCTTGATTCATATTAGTATGCCCCAAAACAATAAGTAAAGGCACATGATTACAAAATGGTAAAAGTACCTATCAATGGATGACCCACCTTCCTTAAAGGAGGAATGTCAGATGGGAGAAAGAAATCTGACCAAAGCATTATGTGGATGGTCGATAGCATCACCTCAAGTGTTGATCAATAGGTTTGCTAGCTAGTTGTGTTGAATTTTGTAGCTATGGTGGGTCTTCATAATTTATATTTTAGCCCTTGTAATGTATAAAGAACTTGTAAGACATGTTATTCATGTCATTTTGATTATTTAGCCCTTGAACAATTATTATAAGACGTGTTCTTCATGTCGGAATCTAAAGAGAAAATTTTGAAATTTGAATTTTTAATTTTTGGCTCCAAGATAGTCAAGTCAGCCCTCCCTCAAGTGAAGTCGGCCCCGGTAAAGAGACACACCCATTCGCGAAGGAAAAAACACTACATAAATGCATTCGACCTCCTCCACAAAGGCACCATTCGACCTCTCACAAGCAAGATAGTTTTTGGGCATTCAAGCAAAGGACAAGAAGGATGAAAAGAAGGACAAAGATAATCTTTCTCTCTCTCTAATTCACTCTCTCTCTCCCTCTCTAGCTCGCACGTGTGTTTCTAGGCAGCATATTCTGGGCAGGCTAAATTTTTGGGCATACTGGGAGACCAAATTTCTGGGCTTCTGGACAGTTTTTGGGAGGCCGAATTTTGGCCTAAGGCAAATCAGATCAAGTCGAGTTGTAGGACAGATTGGAGGCTTGACTTGAGGGCTGGAGACCAGGTTTTACCATAAGCTTTTTTGGTCAGTTTGACCTCATAGTCGACTAGCAACATTAGATGTATCTCTTGTTGAAATGAAGAATTTCTCTAAGAAAAAGGTTGTTGGGTTTTTCCCCTAAGTGGGCTTTCCCAGGGTAAATCTCGTGTTCTCTTTGTGCATTATGATCTCTATTGTCCTTATGGTTTTATGGTTGAATTTCCGAAGTGTAATTGCTTAATGATAAACTGAAATTGTTAAAAGAAGATAAATATCATTAGAAGTAATTATCAGTATTTCTGAAATTTGTGCTTGCATCTATTGCAATTTTAAAATCAACAAGATGGTTGTCCAAGGAAGAGGAAAAAATTTCCTATGGGTTACCCACTTTTTGGTAGGTAATAGTACCCATGCACTTTGATGATTACCTTGGAATGAGGAACACAAATGGCTCCACTTTGTCATTTGCCTGATGAGAATTGTCCATTCTATGAGGATGACAGCATGTTGGATAGCATTTATTCCCACATGTGTGAGAGATTTTGACATTTTTCTTATGATTTAAAGCTATTTTAAGATCGGTTTGTGACCTTTAGCCTAGTTGAATGCTTCAAGCAAACTTTTTAAGGGATTTGTTGTAAATTTGTGAAAAAGTGACTTGGTTACCCTCGTATAAATAGAGAAAATTCACTTTTCATTATCCATCATCAGGATTCTCTTCTAAAGGAATGTGCACTAGCTCTTATCTCGATTCTCTTCATCACTATGGATATCTAGTGGGGCAAATTGTCTTGGGAGGGATAATTTTGCATGGGGAGGCTTTTCTAGGACTAATGAAGTAATTCTTGTTGGAATGGAGTAAGTTTATTGCTATTTTCTTCCATTTTGCATGCTATATTTATGAAATTTGGGTTTATATGTTTGCCATATTAAAAAGTACAATATCATTCTTGAAATCTTGATTTTCCATAGTATGTAGAACTTTTCTTGCAAGAATTATTAAAGGAACTCTATTTATGCATCCTTTGACCTTAAATCTACCAAAAAAGAGAAGTCGCTAGGGTATCTAACAAGAGAAATTTACTCTCCCGCCCTCTTCATCCAAGGCCCTCTACCATAGAACATCCCCTAATTAACTCCATAATGCAATTTGATAAAGGCACTAGTTTAGTAGGTGTTGAACATCCTAAAATTTTCCTTTTTTCATTCTTTAAATACTTGGTAACTAGGGTTAAGGTTAGCTAAAATCTGCATTTTATGGCAATATGTCTATTTGTTATTGCCCGATTGGAGAGGATTACATTTAAAAAATATAAAAAGGAAAAATATGGCATTAATTGCATGTTTTCGCCCTAAAATTAGGGCTGATGTTAAGGCATTTATGGTTATCGTGTGCATTTTCATCCATAAAACTTCATTGTTTACCCAAAACCTTTGCTTGCCTCATTGATAGCCTTGATCCTTTGTTGATATTTTCTTTGAAGGTTATTTCTAAAGTGGTTATATGCCATTGCATGCCCTAAAATGCATATCATTAAAATCCTAATGTATACTTACTCATAAAGGCCTTAGGAAAGTGTACTTGTATTATTGTAAATTTTATCTCAACCTTTCAAGGTTTGGCCAATACCTTCCTCTTCAATCAATAGAGTTTCCCTTCACCCTTGAGCCATCCTTTATTGAATATCCTTTGGGTGATTTATCTGCAAGCTCCTTAGAGATCGATTTGGCTTGGAACGCTAATCATCTAATCTCTAATTTTTTCCAGGTAAACCTCCCTTGCAGGTATAGTATCCCACCACTAAACGGCAGGAGAGAGGCCACTGAGGTGGTTGTGGTGGCTAATCTCATTGTTGCCCTAATACCTAGATTGCCTAGTGAAGCTTTGCACTAGCCCTGCTAGATTTTGCAGTATCAGGGTCAAGAACAAAGAGATGGCACTAAATGTTGGAATCTTCTCATAAAATTTTGAAGGAGGCTTATTTGGGTATCTTGATATATGTTCAATATCCAGTGAAAGAAACAACATATGCAAATCCCAAGGAGCCATCCTTCATCCATGGAAACTTTTAACCATGAAAATTTCAATTTGATAATAAATGCAATTTTGTAACTTTTCACTATGGTGTTTGTCTCATCCCACAAGTAGCATGTCTTCAAAATATGTAAGAACAAGGTCTTTGTTCTTCTAATGGAGTCACCTGGATGGAAAGATCTTCAAAATTGAAATTCATCAAATGTCGTATTCTAGGCAATGGACTTTATCCCCCACAACGACACCAAAAATATTACAGCAAAATATCGCACTTCTTGAGGTAAAGACCAAAAGCTCAAGTGTGAGACCCACTGCACCTCAAAGGGGGGCCTTTATAACCTCACTAACCCTCTTCTTACTTTTGGCCAACTCTCCTCTAACTCGACGAGGGTTCTCCCTTGCAGATCTTCGAGATCAATTGGCCTTGACAAGCCAAGACAAGATTCCCTGAGGTTTATACTAGCACATAAAAAAATGTTACATCAAAATCTCACACTTCCTGAGATAAAGTCCAAAAGCTCAAGTGCGAGACCCGCAACACCTAAAAGGGAGGCCACTATCACCTCACCAACCCTCTTCTAGCTCCTGCAACTCAAGGGGGGTTTTCCCTAGTAGATCTTAGGGATCAAATGGCCCAGGACAAGCCAAGTCAAAATCCTCTAAGGCTTCTACTCACACTTCCACAAACCAATAAATAGAACAATTAGGGTTTAGGGTGGATAGAATTGTTAGGGCTTTTGGGTAACTTCCAAGTTTGAGTTCAGCGGGAAAGATCCCCAAAAACACAGCCCGGGAATCACTGGAAGAGTAAAACCATAACAAAATAATTTAGACGATTTTAAGAAAAATGGGTAAATGATAGAAAATCAATGCCTCGACGTGCCAATATATGTTTAGGGGCATATGGAGTCAAGGAGCCAAACAATTGAAGAAAAATGGAGATGGATGCAGGTGCTAGGAACCAAGGAGGAGCCTGTGTCCCTTATAAGTCCAACCCTGGCATCCTTTAATCTTCAAAGATTGGATAAGGAAGAGAGCTTAGATTAGGTCGTCTCAAAAGAACTTGAAGAAAATCTTGCTCAAGCATGATAAAAAGATAAAAATACCATCAAAACTATGGTGAATATTCAATAAACTTTTTCCACCAACAAGAAACAAGATTATAGAAAGATAGCTTACTCAATTACATCATGCATCCATCAAAATTGATCAATAATCATCCATGAAAAGAATTATATCCACATCAACAAAGCCTTCTCATCAAGATCTACCCTATCCATCAAGAAAAGAGAACCATCCACACCAACAAAATCTTCCAAGAGATCGCTCACCTTATTCCTCCATAAGCCAAAATTAAGAAAAGAAAGAACATTTCAGTAATTTCAGACTAGCTAAGCAATTTCTCAACCAAATGCATCCATAAGAAAATAAGAGGAAGTGCATCTTTATTTATAAAGGAGGTACTCAACTTCCCTTGGATTAAACTATTAAGTTATTGGGTTAAAAGCCCCTATTCTATCCACGCAAAAGTAACCCCTCTCCAACAAATTAGAGGCAAAAATGGGGTTCTTGTGCAATGTCTAGCGTCCAAAGGTCCTTCAATGCATGTAGATCCTCAACAAGCCTTTGTATCTACAAGCAAAGAAATGTAGGATTCCTCCATATTTGAGTTATTTAAGCCATCTATACAATAATCAAATAAAGAAAACCCCCAACCATGAGATGTTTTCTTGATTGAAGGAAAACCGAACTTCAAACACACCAAATTGGCCTCCAAAGGCCCTCCAAAAGGGTGGAATATATATAAGTCCAACCTGCAAGCATCCTAACCTTTTCTCAAGGTGGACAAGGTCTTTTGAAACAGGCATCTAGCCTCCAAAACCCTCAAAGCTTAAACAACTCCTCCACAATTTGTAGAAGGAGAAATTCTTACCTCTTTCTTCACATGTTGGACAGCGCACCTTCCTCAAATGGTGGATACAATTGATGTCCTGGCATTGAAACCCATATGCGTCGGCTCCATTACACACACTATGCTATTAACACTATCAATAATCAAAACAAAGGGTCAACTCCAGCTCTTATACAAGTTGGCCATGGACATATTTAAATCATTTTACCACAAATTTTAGGTCGGCTCAAACCAAGTGTTGTATAAAATGCACACACACACACACACACACATATCGACCAGCCATCGTATTATTTATGTATGTCTCGTAAAATTCACTGCCTTGCTATAGGATTAAATTGCAGCAGTCTCTCCCCTCCAAGATCTAAAACCTCGGGAAGGGATAATATGTGCAAGGTCACTAGATAGTGGTGAGGTGATATTTATTTCCCAATTAAACATCCAAACTATTACTTGAGCCTATTCTGATAATCTCCTCTCCAATAAGGCCCTTCTAAAAGTTTGGTAGGCAACGAAAACATACCTCAAATGACACATTTAATATGTACTATCCAGGTACGTTATCTTCAGTTTCAATCTGACTATCAGAGTATTCCTTAAACTTCACAAACCTCCAGTCACTTCTTGTTGTTTGAATAATAGTATCCAAATCACTTCAGTAGGTTCAGAATTAGTTGCTTTTGTTGATCTGTTAGCAGTGGGATTCGTCCTCTATGTATAAGAGTGCATTTGGGAGGAATTTCATCACTACATATCAAAAAAAGCCTTTGTTTTATTTATTGTCCAATCAACAGACAATGCAATAATTCCATATGTATGGGTGAAACTTGTTCTACTTCAGGAATATATCCTCCATCGCATTATATGCTCTATACACAACCTCTCGTAGTTTGTTAAATGTTAGCACTAAAGTCAAGATCAATTTCAAGACAATTGCTTGAAGGTTTAAGAATTCTTTATAATACACGAGGCCTCCAATAGCTATACAATCCACTTGCTAATAATTTCCCTGACATGTCTAACAACCTCTACATCAACTCTGGATTCTGTATAAGACTAGATATGTAGCTCTCAGATTATGAACCTTGACATAAAGTTTCACTCCTCAAACCAAACTCTACCCATAGTTCCAAGTCTGGTTGTTTAGAATGTTATCAACATACCCACCTTTCTCATCAATTAGGTAATCCTTGTTCTTTGCATATCTTATCAGAAAAATTGACATTGCCAAAGCCTTGACATGTTGAATGTGTTATGATACTCCACCATTTCTAAGCACATTTCCCACATACCAAAATGGTGGGTAAAAGACCTCACCCTTGGTCTTTAAGAAGTAGATCCAAGTTTTGCAAGAGAAATTTTCTATGAAGGAAACATAATACATGCTTCTTGTTATTAATGTTATTGACATCGATCCACAAACATCTGAATGTACTAGGTCTAGAATTACCTTAGACCTAAGCTCACTATTTGGGAAAGTAGCTTTGACATGCTTGCCAAGAGTGCACCCTCTACATACACCATGATGCTCAACATTGAGCTCTGGAAGACTAGTGACTATCTCACTCGAAATAGGCAACACCTTGTGATGCAGGTGGCCCATCCTCTTGTGCCATAACTTGCACAACATGGCATTGTTATGCATTAAAGATTGAACGGGTTCACCTTGCAACCTATACAAATTGCCTTTTCTAACCCCTATTGCTTGAGTTGTATCTACGCTAGAATCCTTTCACCTGATGAGGACTTGTTGGTTCTTGAACTCCACTACAAAGCCCTTATTCTCCATAAACAACACTAAAAGCAAATTCTTCTTGAGACCTAGAACAAACAAGACATTATCAAAATCTAACGAATTACCTAACTCAAGATAGAGTGTAACAGTACCAACTCCTACTACCAGGTACTTGGCATCATCATCAAGTTCAACCTATACTCTTGATTCCTACATCTTCGTAGTAGAAAACAACTACCAAGTTGATGTCATATGTCAAGACACCCCATTGTCCATATACCATGCATCCCTATGAATTGCACTCATAGAAGTCCAAGATATCATTGAAATCATTCTCGAACTTGGTAACAAACACATAAGAGTTTTTGCAGAGATTGCTAACTGCTTCTACTATTGTTTCCCTTTACCCTTATTCTTCTGTAGAGATTGCTACCTGCTTCTATTATTGTTTCCCTTTACCCTTATTCTTCTTTAGACACTATCATGCATCATGACCATACTTATGACAAATGAAGCACTTGATTTTACTCAAGTCCTTCTTCCTAACTGTGAGGTTGACTCCTCACCCTTTCCCTTCCCCTTGTTAGGTATTTTATCTCTACTCTTATTTGATTAAACAAATAGAGCTAGGTTCTCATCACCACATGTCTTGCATTTGACTATATTCGAGTCTCCTCCTGGAGACAAACATCCCAAAGCCCATCAAATTCAAGAAGGTTTTATTGAGCATAAAATACTTTCACAAATCGTTCCCATGACACTAGGAAACCATTCAATGACATGTTCACAATCTGCATTCGCAAGCTTCTCCCCAGCCTTTGTAAGCTTATCACAAATATGTGTGATCTTCATATGGTAACTAGTCATTGTGTCTAATCTAGTCATCTCTATAGATCTGAGATTGTCCTACATTGTCATCTTCCTATTTATGTTTGGACTTTGGAAAAGACTAACCAAGGCATGGAATATTTCCTCTGTTGCAATTTTCTTAGATACATGAGGGATCAGACATTCTTTTATAGCATCCAAGATCCTTTGCTAGGCCTTCACTTTCTTTTTCTTGTTAGCTGCCAAGTCTTGTAGATCTATAGGTAGAGTCACAACCTCCTTGACTGTTGAGAATTTAGTAGGGCAGTGTTTAATTCCATTCTCTTACTTGATAATTGCTTGTGTTATACTTGTTATGCTTCATTTTATTAGATCTTATCTTCCTTAGCTTATTATGTCTTTCATCAAATCGATTATCAAAACAAAAGAGACACAAAGTTTAGGCTCTTCAAGCCACAGCCAAAACCTCTCCCTCTTGGAGAGGAAAACCCGAAAGTAATTCTTCTTATCTATCTTCAATTGACAAGTACCATGACCGTGACACAGACCCTTGACTCCAATATGCCTTCAAGACCTTGTCACTACTCTTTCTTTCCTCCTTATGTTGATCTTCCCTTTCTGCACTATGCTGCACCAATACTAGGGAACTCGGTCCCTTATCTAGCAGCGCTTACTGATGTGCCTTCTATTGTTCTTCTTCAGTCTCTAAGAGATTCCTCTTACTACCAAGTCCGAGATCCTTCCTTCGCTTGATACTCTTTGCAAGGTTCCTCTCGTTGCCAAGACTCCTCAATACGCACTGTTGTACTGAAGGCTAGACCGAGACCTTATCCCTTTCTGAGCATGCCTTTGTAGTCTTTCTTTCTGTAGTATATCTCCTCCTTTTCTCCCATATAGTTCAGACTTATATCATGGACTTAAACCCAAAACAAAGAGCCTATATTCCTTGTTGTACTGCCTTAGAGCCTCGCTGAAATGTCTCCTCTCTTCGAACCAAATCACAGAACTGGACAAGGTAGGATGGACCCAAAACAAAGGTGGTTTATCCTCTTCTTCCTTCGTTGTTTTGCTCTTCTATTTCGCTCTCACTGTAGTCCTTAACCCGCACTTGAATCACAGAACTTTTTCGAATTTCATATCACCAAATGAGGCCACAGTCCTTCCTTTATATAGGGATTGTCTCCCTCTTCTAGGCTGACTTGACTTCTATGGGTTGGTCGACATGAACTAGTGTGTAGGCCGACATGAATGATGGTGGATCTTCAACATGTATTGAGCTGACTTCAAGGAGCATACATTTTCATCAATAATTTGTCTTTACAAGTGTAACAATAATTCATATACATGACTCTAAATTATACATTTATGACAAGATGATAAACCCCTAAAGACATCAAGAAGAAGTCTTTGACCTATAATAGAAACTCCTTGCTCATGAAACCCATGATGGAAGTATTACAAAATACATTTTATTGTCTTTGTCTTCTTCATTACATAAATTCATAATTACTAGTCATTATGAAAACCGAACCTAGTTACACTTTTCAACACTTCCTCTTAACTAGGGAGGTATTCATAATGGTACATGGTCACTCTCAATCTGAAGAATCTCATAAGAATAATTCGATTGGTAATCCATCTATTATAGCATCATATTAACCAGCATTGTCACAGTGCAAGGCCTTGACTAACAGCTCCATCTCTCCATGAGAGCATGAGCGACAATGCTGGAGAGACCAATGATTATAGACACCTTCATCATTGTCTCCAAGGTACATACTCCACCCGGGTGTTCACCGAGTACGACCTCATAGGACTATTCTTATTGGGATAGTTAATCCTCAAAGAATATTCGTCTTTCCACGACTACTCTTTCCGTGGATGCCCTAATACATCCCAAAAGAGTATCAAATGCCAAATGATTACCCAATCCCACACTTTGTCTTCCAGGTGAAAACCAAAATGATGTGTCTCTCTCTGCCATTCCTATAAAGGAATGTTCTCAAGCTCCCTCTTATCCAAGGACTTGCTTCCAACCTCCCTCTTAGCCAAGGACTTGTTTAGGCTCTTAGGGACTTGTTTCCAAGTTTCTACCAAGTAAGAAACTTATTACCAGGCTCCCTCTTAATCAAGGACCTATAGCAACAATGATGAAAACACCCAATTGCTCATGAAGAACTCCTTTCTTTGATGTCATGAATTTCTTCGTTGTTGAGTAGTCTTCGTCTTTGGGATCTCTTCATTAGCGCACAGATCATCCATCACTTGTCAGAAAGTGATCCATCAATATTTTAATCTGTTCTAGCTTCATATCATGTTGCTTTCCTTCGACCCATACTTCTTCCGAGGATCTTACATCCTGCCATATGGTTATCAACCTGTGGAAGACATGCTTCCATTTGGTAGCCCTGCATAAGCTTATAAGATATTATTCAATTATAAATATGAATACTTAAATCAAGAGTTACCTTAGTGATGATCTTTCACCATGACATATTTCTTGTAGGCATCGGCATCCTTTGTTATTGATTGACACATCTCCTAAAGATATGTATTGTCAAGGGTCTTTGTCTTCTCCAGACTTCTATCGGAGTCCACATATCTTCCCAGGAGATCTCCTTGTCAAATCTTCTTGGCTTCCTTGGATGTTGACTGCTTCTTTCCATGGTTGTACTTCTCACGCTCTCTTCCTTTTTGTTTCTACACACAACTTTATTTCATTCCCAGGAACTTCCATTGTGTAGTTCCTTGATCATGTACAATCACCTCATATTCCATATGAGGACGTATTATGTTGATTTCATCTAGTGTAGATCATGACTTTTGGCAACCTGTGCATCGGAAGAGTTTCTGCTTTCTATTTTGATCATACTTCTAAAGATAGAAGTGTACTACCTGCAACCATGTGACATGACTTCATAGCATCCAGTGTCAACATATATATACATGTACCTCATTCTTTTTCTTTTGAGTCATCCTGCAGCAGGTTTCCTTGGAGTGAAGAGTTTCATTCCCTTAACTTGCTTTATCAGTATGTCATCATATCTAATCCCAGAATTCTACAAGATAGAACTTTGATAAAACCTTTTGCTTTCTTTTCTAATTAGTGAATCCAAAGAGGATTCCATTAGAAAATGTCAACACTTGTTTCCTTATTGATTATTTAATGATGACCCTTGATCTTGATGATTGCCTTCTATAAATGTTGTTTTCAGTGAAGTTCCCAAGACCCCCTTATCTCATAGCATAATTGTCACATATGTGTTACAGACATCCTCCTACAACGGGTGCTCCTCCTTTAATGCTTTCATCATGATGCCAATTCTAAAGTGATGTATCCATCTAATATATAATGCATCCTAAAATACTATTTTACAACCAACAGATACCTCTTAAAGAGGAAATTGAACTCAATCATAGTAGAGATCTTTCAATTCTTCTTTCTTAGGTGTCTTTGAATCAGGTTCTTCTATTTCTCTAGCAACATGGGCTTCATCATTTTTCCTCTTATACTTGTTAGATTTGGGACAATCCTTTTTATAGTGCCCAAGTTCATTACATCCATAGCATCAAATCTTATCCATGTTCCTTCTTTTCTTTTGAGGACCAAACTTACCAAAATTTCCTTTCCTCCTTGACATGGCAACATAGGCTTGATTTACTTCATTTGATCCAGTATCAATTTTGGCTTTCAGTCTAGTCTCTTCTATCTTACATAGAGACCACACATCTTGGAATGGTGTTGCTTCTTTCTTTCCATAGCTACTAGAAGTGAAGTTTCCCCATCCCCTCCAATAGAGCATTTAGCACCATTGTAGTCATTTCTCTGTCAGACATCACTTCTCCCATTTCCTGCAGTTGATCTCGCATTTCGAAAATCTTCATAAAGTATGAAGTTATTCCTTCCTCTCTTGACATCTTCAACTTATATAGTTCTTGTCTTAGAGATATTACTTCTCCTGCGGTACTTACAGAGAATAGCTCCACCAATTTCTCATATATTTCTTTTGAAGATTCTAATTTTGATACAAAAGGGATGAGAGAGTCCTTTATGGATTCTATAAGAATCTTATAGGCTCTTATGTCTCCCTTCATGTATTTGGCATAAGGTTGATTGTCTTCCCTTGAAGGTTTAGTCACTTACCCTTGAATGTAATCCACAACTTCATTTTCAAATAGATTTAAATCTGCCCTTTTCTTCCATGCAAGAAAGTTTGCAATCCCGGACAATTTGTTGCTTTCTTGGCAAAAATTCATTTTGACAGATTCAGATGGGGACATTAAGATACTTACTTGAGTATATGCTTTCTTCTTCTATCAGCTTCCTTGTTGATGATGATGTAGAAGACAGTAGGAGCTCCCTCTTAGATTGGCTTCTTCAAGTGAGCCAAATCACCTTGAATCCTTGATGATGATGATGATCAAGAATGGCTTGATGGTGACTCCAACAATATTTATTTGATTTCAATATCAAATGATGGTGATGGCTTCTACACGGTGTCCTTCTTGATGTATAGGTCCTTGATCTTCTTGAGATACCTTTCCAATTTCTACTAACTTCCCCTTTAGAATCTGAAGATTGATTCTTCAATGTAGATCTCTGATTTTTTCTTTGTTGCCTTCTAGAAAACTGATGTTTGATCTCTTGATACTTGTGTGTCTTCTTGTCAACTAGCCCTTTTTTGTCTTCAGCACCTTAGCTCTGAAACCATGTTGAGAATTTAGTAGGGCAGTGTTTAATTCAATTATCTTACTTGATAATTGCTTGTGTTATACTTGTTATGCTTCTTTCCATTAGATCTTATATTCATTAGCTTATTATGTCTTTCATCAAGTCAATTATCAAAACACAAGAGATACAAAGTTTAGGCTCTTCAAGCCATGGGCAAAACCTCTCCCTCTTGGAGAGGAAAACCTGAAGGTAATTCTTCTTATCTATCTTCAATTGACAAGTACCATGACCATGACACAAACCCTTGACACCAGTATGCCTTCAAGACCTTGTCACTACTCTTTCTTTGCTCCTTATGTTGATCTTCCCTTTCTGCACTGTTTTGCACCAACGCTAGGGAAACTCAGTCCCTTATCTAGCAGCCCTTATTGATGTGCCTTCTATTGTTCTTCTTCAGCCTCTAAGAAATTCCTCTTACTAGCAAGTCTGAGATCCTTCCTTCGCTTGATACTCTTTGCAAGGTTCCTCTCGTTGCCAAGACTCTCCTTGCGCGTTGTTGTACTGAAGGCTAGACCGAGACCTTATCCCTTTCTGAGCATGCCCTTGTAGTCTTTCTTTCTGTGGTATATCTCCTCCTTTTCTCGCATGTAGTTCAGACTTATATCATGGACTTAAACCCAAAACAGAGAACCTCTATTCCTTTTTGTACTGCCTTATAGCCTTGCTTAAATGTCTCATCTCTTCGCACCAAATCACAGAACTAGACGAGGTAGGATGGACCCAAAACAAAGGTGGTTTATCCTCTTCTTCCTTCGTTGTTTTGCTCTTCTATTCCACTATCACTGCAACCCTTAACCCGCACTTGAATCACAGAATTTTTTCGAACTTCATATCACCAAATTAGGCCGCAACCCTTCCTTTATATAGGGATTGTCTCCCTCTTCTAGGCCGACTTGACTTCTGTGGGTAGGCCAACATGAACTAGTGTGTAGGCCAACATGAATGATGGTGGATCTTCAACGTGTATTGAGTTGAATTCAAGGAGCATATTGACAAGGCCTTAAGGCATACATTTTCATCAATAATTTGTCTTTACAAGTGTAACAATACTTCATATACATGACTCTAAATTATACATTTATGACAATATGACAAACCCCCTAAAGACATCAAGAAGAAGTCTTTGACCTGTAATAGAAACTCCTTGCTCATGAAACCCATGATGTAAGTATTACAAAATACATTTTATTATCTTTGTCTTCTTCATTACATAAATTCATAATTGCTAGTCATTATGAAGACCGAACCTAGTTACACTTTTCAACATTGACAATATCACAAAGTTCATTCTCTTTTAATAAGAGTGTGACCCTCACTTTCCATGCTACGAAGTTTGAGGCACCATCTGCTCTATCCTAAAACTAGAGGCTCATTGTTGTCATCTCTAAGATTTATTGGACAAACTCCCAAATCAAAAAAAACTATGAAAATTTATTATTATTGGTCCTTTTTTCGAGCAATAGATTTAATGCTACAAATCCTTGAGAATCTCAATCAAAAAATGTAATAACCTTAATTATTAATTTAATTAAAATTTCAAGGTTTTGTCTTAGACATTTAGGGCATGAAGTTTTGTCTCAAAAACACCACAAATTACCCAAAAATTATCAAAATAAAAATCACCAACAATCTAAATTAATATGCAACCTAGAATTAAGAACATTGCAACTCCCACGTTATTTATTAAAAGAATTCTTCATAGGAATTTTTACATGAAAATTCTGAAATGATCCTGGCAATTACACTTCAGACAAATGGTGGTCACAATATTGTGTCAATTCGGTCCTTCTAGCTAAAGAATTTGACTGGGCAATGCAGCCCTCTCTCCTAATGATGACTCAGCCCAGAAAACTCGTCCTTTGCTTCTAATGTAGTGCAGCCCTAAAGGAATAGTGACTCGACCCTGCGTAATTCAATAATTCGGCCTCCTAGGACTATTAATTTGCACTAGGTAACTAGTCTCCAAGCCTGATCAATTTCGGCCTATGAGCATTGGGAAATTTTGACCTTTCCTCCTTGAATATTTCGATCCTTATCAAGTCTAGATATGGCAATTTTTAATGAGTTCATTTCCAGCAAGATAATGGTTGTGGACTGGTGAATTCGCTTCCGGAAACTGATAATTTATGCTCCTAGGAAACCCTTGAATTCGGCCCTGATGAACCATGGAATCCGTCCTCGATTATTCAAGTAATTGTCGGCCCCTTCTACTAATTCATCCCGACAATAATAATTCGACCCAGCCAATGAAGTGATTCAACCCTATGCAAGATGTAAATTCAGCCTTTGTAGTCCACACATTCTCGGCCTAGCAACCAATAAATTCATCCTTAGCCCAGGCAAGAAAGTTAGCTCGACCCTCTGTCACGACAATCAATTCCAATCCAAACAATATGACAGAATTGGCTCAATCTACTACTGGAATGGCCACTCAATCTCAACTGATATACTAAAACTCTAACCCTAGCTAAATGATGAGCTTGGCCCCAACAAAGTAATGAGCTCAGCCCTTGTAGTTCTACAAACTCGGCCTCATGCAGATTTAGTGAGCTTAAGCCTGCAAATTAATAATCTTAGCCACTACAAGAATACACTCGACCCATGCAAGATAGATGACTCGATCCTTGTCAATATAGAATAATTCAACCTATCTCCTCCTTAACAAATCGACCTCCTTCATCAATGATTCAGCCCAAGCAACATTAGGTCAGCTAGGGTGTGTCTTTCTACACTGAAATCGACGGTCTTCAACTAGGGTGTGTCTTTCAACACCAAAACTAGAAAATATCAGGGTTTCCCTTTTCTCAGCAACTCCTAAAGCTCCTTGTCAATTTCTTCAATAATTTATTCTCGTGTCCTCCTTCAATCTCCTTCTCCCTTTTCATAATAATTTTCCTCCTCCAAAAACCATGGGTCACTTTATTTCCCAAAAGTGACTTTTTACCCATTTTATTTAATTGACCCCTTTTTCCTTCTCACTAGCCCATGGGATCGCCTAAGCTATATGACTCTGAGCTCCTCCTAGTGCTATGGGTTATAAAGGAGACATTACAAAAAACAAGCTCTAATACCATGTCAAAATTTCATGCCCTAGATGACTAATGTCCTTATGATCTCAATCAAACAAGGAGATAGTTGAATTTAATTAATTCGCAAATGAAATTTTAACCATAGCATCAATCACACAATAGCTAGAAATTAAACAGTGAAACCATAAAAATTAATTTCACATACACATAGGTAATTACTCCTTCATTTCATCATTTCATTCCTTTGAAAAAACTTACAAGGAAACTTCCACATGCTTCCCAAGAAAAAGCAACATGCATGAATACCAAAAAATGCCTTTAATTGAGCTTCTACAAGCTATTTGAGGTACAACTACGGAAAAAATCATAGCAATTTTCTATCATACAACACTATTGTACGAATTATATGGTTGTTGTACAACGCTATTGTACAAATTCCATACCATTGTACAGTGTTGTTAGTATAGCTACATAGGTGTTCATATGGTTGTATGGAATTATTGTCTCGAACTCTATGCTTCCTGGGAATGCCTCTTCCTTGGCTACCTATTCTTTCTTGCTCGACTACTCAAGTGTGAGCAAAAGCCACAACCTTGCCCTGTCTTTATAGTTTTAGCATAGAATCTGTTTTTACGATTACTCCTAGTCTAGAAACAATTTACACTCAATTGCCAAAAGCAATGATTTCACTTTTTTACTAAAGTGCATTACAAAATAGAATTACTTTTGCAAAACTATAATTACTTTTTGACAACATCTTGAACTACTTCTAACACGTTCACACTGAACATCTGTGGAAGTTCATATCCAAGCAATAATTCTCAACAAGTCATCAATGATCATGGAGTGGAACAACCTCAATATGTGTGCACAACGTCATTAGGGCACTACTTCCAAGGCTCGACAAACCTTCCATAAATAGTAATCCATAGAAATATGTGCAATAGGTCCAAATAAGAAGTGCCAAAGAGAAATACTCCATGATAATAAGCATTAACCATAGTGAATATGACAAGAATTAAATCATCACATCCAAGAGAATAATTAAAAAAATAATACTTTTGGAAACCCTTCGTCGATGGGTATCTCCCTCTTCATAAATGTGCTAAGGTTCAATCAAATGTGTGAGCAATGTTATGCAAGACCCTCAAACACCTCATGCGCCAAATGCAAGCCTCCACACAAGATGTGATGTTACTAACCAAGAAGACAATGCACATTGTTAACCACTGGAGTGGCACCTGAGGATTATCTGAAGACTCCATGCCCAAAGATGTACCAAAGTTTGTTTGTACCATCAGAGATCACCATGCTAACAGAGTTTTTCAACTCTACTTCTTTTTATCATTTTTTGTTGTACTCAAATTCCACAATCCCTGCGAGGACAATGTAAAAGTGATACTAGTATGAGGAGTCGAAACATGTAACAGGCCTGGGAAGCCTGGGACCTTATCATCAAGTAAGTATTACTCTAGGAGGTTTTTTCCACTGGGTTAATTATCATCTCCTTACGAGGACTTAACAATTAATTGAGTTTTTTCCTCCAAATATACCCCAAATCCGGAGTACGACTTGATGGTGAGGCCTTGGGTGAGTCCTAGTGTCTGGGGTCAATGTATATTACCATACTAGATCACACAAAAAATTCGTGGAATTTAATTAGGTCTAGGGGGTCATTTTTTATTTTTTTAAATTTCTCGCAGGGCGGAAATTGGAATTAAAATTGTATATGAAATGTATTAAGTGATGTCTAGAGAAGTTGTATGGGGTGTGAGTAATAAAAATTGCACCTCTCACCTTCAACTTTCTACTAAGATGCACTTTGAGTGATTAAAAATGTGTTCTAGGCCCTCAAAACTGTTTAGTGGAAAAAGTGGCAATAAATTAAGCCAACAATTAAATAAATGGAGAAAAATAAATATCCACACATGCTAAATGATGCGGAAATGTAGTGGAAAATCATGGAGGAGTTAAAGTAGAGTCCAAAGGTGATGTGGACTCCTAAAATCAGGGAAATGACATGTGCTCAAGGACATCGAATTTCTGGCAATAAATAAGGAAGTTGCTTACTTGGAAAATTCGAATTTGTGAAGTTTATGCACATTTGGGAGGATTTGGGAGAATATTTGGTGGGGATTTTTGTGGGAAATTGTCCCCACATTGGTTCCCACCCATATACACTTGCCATTTCATCATGGAATTTGATTTTGCTTGAGGGATTCTTGATGCCACTTGGGAAATTCGAATTTGCATGAAGGTGCTTTGGGATTGTCAACCATTTGCTTTGGGATTGTCACCATTTGCCTTGGGATTGGCTCCCAAGATTCTATATAATAATAGTTTTGTGCTTTCACTTATGTATCTGGAATATGAACTATTGGGCTTAAGGATACTCTGTTGGATTGTACACTCTTTGCAAATTAATACAAAAGACTTTGGGGTTACATTTGGGGTGTTCTTCTCCTTGAGTATGGTAACATCTTAATATTCTTACTCTTGTCTTTCTACTTGTTTCATTATGCTGTTATTTCCATTATGCTTTTCAATTTATGTTGATGTATAGCTATCTTACATTAGCATAAGGATTATATACTTGCTCTAGATAGAGAAATGTTTTAGCCTATGTCTCTAGAATTTTCTCATCATAGCATGTATTTAAGCCCATGTGGATCTAATTTGTCTATTTGAAGTTTTGTAGAACATCTTTCTTTGGATCAAGCTTCAACCGTGAGGGGAAGTTCTCAGAGGAACCAACCCACTCTTGAAATACTCAAGGAGAACCCACATTTGTCAATTGTCAATTTTTATCTTTCGAATTTGTCTTGCAGGGATTTCTTTTGGGCTTTGGGCTCATATCTCAAGCACAATCCATTTAATATTTATCTCTCAAAATATTGTGCTTCATTTGCTAAAATCTTGTTATTTTAGAGCCAAAACATGGCTGAGCAAAGAGAAGAGTTTATTCATACTCTTCAGCTTAGCCTTTGTAAATTATATTGTACACATGCATTTGTAATTTTATTGGGTAATCTCATAACCAACACTTGGTTTGTTTTGCAAACCTCTCTAACTTGTTCTTGTGATAGCTTGCGGGATTTATCATTTGAAACTATTAACAAGTTGTGTGCAAGACCTTGGGCTCTCAATTCAAGACTGATTTTCTCCCTTGGTCGTGGGCATTAGAGGTTCTTTTGTGGCAAGAACGAGTTCCATTTTGGGGCTGCACTTTTCTCTCTTGGTTGTGGGCTCAAGGAGGCTTAACCTCTCTTGCTTTGGTGCAAATTTCTCTTCTTCTCGAATCTAATTTTTGAATCTAAAGCGGCCCTTTCAAATTTCAGATTTCAAGGCCCTTCTTTGGCTTCATTTGCAAAGAAGGGCCAAAGAAGGCCCTTCATGATTTATATGATGACGCCATGTAATGCTAGACAAATATAGGGGCATTATTATGGATGCATATATTTTCCTTGGACACTTTTCTTATGGCCTGTCTGACCATGGCCGACCTTGGTTGTGCGGTGTCTAGAGGAAAGTATCTTGTTCAGTACACTTGTTTGTTTGTGCCCAAGAGCACATCACCATAATGGGATTATTTCTAATGATCTATTCTTGTTATACCATGATTAAATGATGTGTGTTGTTGCCTCTTGTCACACACACCAGTTAGTGAGAAAAGGCCTTAACCCCATAAGGTGTGGTTTGGTGGCAAAACTAAGAGATGGGGCTGTCACCTATTCCCAACTCTCTCCATTTAAGCTATCTCCCAGGTTAGCTGAAGGGGGTGGTCCCTAATTGGAAATCTAAGTTAGAAGGTTTCTGAGAGATGTAAGATTTGGATTACTTGAGAATGTGAACAAATAAAATGAGCAATATAACATGAAATAGCTAATATATATGTGATTTCATCATTTGCTGAAATTCCAAAAACACATTTCCAAAACTCATACTGCTTTGGAGGTTCAAACTTCAAACATGTTTCCATCTAGGTGATCTGGAATGGCTTTCAAAATTCTTATTCCCTAAATCTTCATTTAACACACTTGCATTCTTTTGGAATTCATTCCCTAAATCCTTATTTATATCCAACTTCTTGTTGTTATATTAAAAGCCTTATCTGCAAAGAAATATCCAAAGACTTCTTTGTGCTATAGAGCAAAAAAAAGCAATAAGCATCAATTTTGTAAGATATGATTTGTGAAAATTCTATTTCAATTAATTTGGTAATTATTCACCTATATTTTACATATTATTTGTCTCAACAAATTAATTCACTGCAAATACTGAATAAAAACACAACTGCAAATTTTACCAATTAAATAAACCACAAGATCTGAGAAAACATCACACATAAAATTGACACCAATATTTTTGGACAATTTGTCCCTAGAAAAACCCCAATGTGGGGAAACCCAGTTTTGCAAACACATAAAATCGACACCAAATTTTTTTGACAAAATGTCCCTGGAAAAACCCCAATGTGGGGAAACCTAGTTATGCAAATGAGTGTTGATATTATTAATTCTTCAACAAATTGAGAATGTACATAAGTTGCTTTCCTAACACTGGCAAAGCTCCTTAAAATTGTTTTTTTCACTTCCACTAACCAAATCGAACCTCTGCAAATCAAATCGGCCTCTATTGAGCAATTCGCTCTACCTCTATGAACTTGAACTGCCCACTAGAAATGCGCACTGGCCCTTTTGGCAATTCACTCTGCCTCCAAAAAAATCAATCCTACAAGTTTATCTGCCTCCAGCAATTCGCTCAACCTATTCGCACTACCTCCAGTAAATCACTATGGAAACTGGCAACATAAACTGATCATCCGGCAAATCGCACTAGTAAATTGGTGTTGATTTCTGAAGATGTTCTATGCTAGATGCAAATTTACTTTAAACTTCTAGGGCTAAATCACATGAAAGTAAGATGCAGATAGAACATACCAATAGATCGATGGAAGACAAGCCAAAAACAGAGATAAAGAATGGTGGTGTTACAGTGATCAGCAGGATCATGGTTGCTTGGGAGCGGGAGCACCATTTTCAAAACCTCCTAGTCCGGAGCGTTTCGGGGAGCGTTTTTTTTAAATATATATATATATATTTTATATTTTTTATATTTTGATGCATATATGTCAACAAAAGCATGTAGAATGATGAATTAAACATCAAAAAACAAAACAAAACAAAACAAAAACAAAAACAAAAACATAGATTGAATCATATAACATCAATCATCTAGAAGTTATAATCTTCATCAAACACGCCCACAAGTTGGAAACATACAACATATTGACTCTTGAGTCTTGCGAATCATCAATCTAAAGGTTTCAAGCTTTCAAAATTCAATATATAACATTTATCATCATTGATTTCAAATTTCAATATATAATATTTATCATCATTGATATATATCATAATTCATTTATCATCATTGATTCATTGATTTCAAAATTCAATATATACCATTTATCAGCATTGATTCATTGATTTCAAATTTCAATATATAACATTTATCATCATTGATATATATCATTTATCATCATTGATTCATTGATTTCAAAATTCAATATATAACATTTATCATCATTGATTCATTGATCACCATATAACTTTCATGAAGCATCATATTCATAATTCATCATGACTTATAAACTTATAAATGCCAACTTCAAAGTTTCACCTTTCAAATTCAAACTTCAAACTTAAATTGTCATTAAATATGAAAGAGTCAAGTTTCAACTATTCAACAGTTATAAAAGATAAAAACTACTAGAAAATAGAAAAGACTAGTAAACAACAAATCTATTTTATCTATTGGCTGGCCCCTTGCCACGCCCACGAGAAATGTCTAATTTGTGAGAACCACGAGGCAATGGTGGTCTTCTAGTACTCTCAGGAGTACCACGTCCATGACCATGACTAGAAGGCGAAGGGCAACGTGAGGATGTAGGTGGAGGCTGAATCTGCAAAGGAATAATAGTTGGATATCGAGCACTGGCACTGGCACCCGCACTGCTACTAGATGGTGGGACTGGCCCTATGTGTGGTGGTGGCATGGCTGTCGATGCTTCATCGTCATCCCTCAAAGTTCTGCTTCCAATTCTTCCATATGTACAGTGTCGTCCTCCAGATTATCATCCTCTAGGTTGTTGTCCCAGACTTTATATGATTGATCCTCATATGCACGATCATAGTAATGACTCAACAACCTCAAGTTGTAATGCACATAAACCAAGCTTTCAGCTCGGTTTTCATTTAGCTTGTTTCTTCTCACATTATGTATGAAGTTGTAGGTGCTCCAACACCTCTCTGCAGAAGAAGAAATCACAACTTGTGAGAGAACTTTTTTTGCCAACTTTGGCAAAAGTCCCATGCCGCCATATGCTTCCCACCATGTGAGAGCATCAAATTTGTCTCTGTCTTCCATTGCATGGAAAGAACCAAAGTTACCAATGCAACTGAAGTATCTGCCTAATTCAAGGCGCAATCTAGCACACTCCTCCCTGTCGGGGACCAACTTGTCTAATGCCTTCATGTACCCCTCTTGTACCTCTGGATCAGTGTGAGGTTTGATCCTAACCCCACCTCTAGGTGCAGGTTGGCCCAACCAAGATGGAGAGTAGTATTTTGGCATAAGGATATATGCCAAGGCATGTAGTGGAACATTGAGTTTATTCCACCATGCACACACACAGTCGTGAATCATTGCATACAATTTGGGATCATTATCCTTAACAACATCTTTTATTTGGCCCAACATGCTATCCATCTACTCATAAACTTCCCCAATCATTGGTTTATCTATATCTGAAAAACAAATCATGTGATAAATGGGCTTGGTGAAATTCAAAATTTCCCTCACACGTGCCCAAAACAAAGGGTCAAGGGCGGTCTCCTCCACATGTTCAAAACCTTGCCTGTCAACTATTGTCGCTGCTCTGTCTTTTAATACCTGCCAGTGTGGGCTTGAATCCATTGCAGCCAATGACTCTCTTACCTTCAAAAGGTGCCTAAAGGTGAGGTAATAGCTAGCAAATCTAGTCTTTGCTATCTTCAACAACTCCAATTTGGAGCGAGTACAAAAAAGCCCATGGGTATTGCTATGATTTGTAATAAATCTTATCATTTTTTTACATCTCTTGTACAAATCACCAAGCCATTTGAATTGAGGTTGTTTGTTTTTAATGATATCATGCATCAAAAGGTTCATTGTGTGAACCAAACACCCAAACCAAAATATGTTGGGGTATTTATCCTCAATAATTGCTCCTGCTGTCTTACAGTTAGCAGCATTATCAGTGATGACTTGGATGACATTGTATGGCCCAGTATTTTCAATTATTTCAAGTAATGGTTCTGCAATGTTAATGCCGGTCTTGAATTTGTCTGAATAATCATATGCTGAAAGGAATATTGCACCACTAACCGACACAGCCAGAACACTTATCAACGGCTTTCCTTTTACATTGGTCCATCCATTAGATACAATAGACACCCCATGCTCATTCCAAGAATTTGTCATTCTAGCCAAAGAATTGTTTATTTTAGCTCTTTCATGATCAAGTCCCACGGTTCTGGCCTTGTCATACCCAGGGCTCCCGTATCCTTTGGGGGCATCACCAATGGTAGAAACCATTTCATGCCAATAAGGTGAGCAAAGAACATTGAATAGCACCCCACATGCATATAGAAACCGGAAAATTTTTGAATCCACATCATTCCTACACCCTTCGTCAAGGAAATCGGATATGGTTCTACGCCTTAAGGAGATGTTTGGTCCAGGTGTGCCTCCATATCCACTGCCATGGGTGGAAGTTGATGGACTTCTTTGTCCATGATGTGATGGACCTGATGGTGTATAAGAATCAATGGAACCCCTAGATCTTTTAGATCTTTGTAGGGCAGCCTCCTCTTCCTTTCTATATTTCTCTCTCTGTGTTGCTGGCACACTTACACAAATTTTGATTCCTAGATTTTTGTCTCCATCCCCTGGCATTTTCCCACAAAAGTGCCTTCTGAAACAGGTGTATGAACCTATGTATTCTTTATTGCAATGGGGGCAAAGAAATTTAGTGGTTCCACCACCTTTCCCTCCTTCCTGCCTCTGAACATATTTCCACAAAGGTGTTTGACTTTGCTCTTGTCTAGTTGGGGTATCTGTGGCCTCATTGATGCCGGGATACCCTGCTTCCCCCACATTTTCAACTCTTTATGCATATAAAATGCAATTCTATCTAATAACCCACTAGGGTCCTCAATTTCAACATCTGGTTAACTTAAAAATCTAATGCGGAAGCTTTACTTTCTACTTCAAGCTTGTGGTTAAAACCCATATTTCATAAAACACATCGACCTTCATATATGGAGTTCATCAAATGAATATTCAACTTCGGAATAACCTCAATATGCATTCGGGCCAACACATACATCAATGTATGTACCCATTCCACCATATAACAAATGCCAAATGTTATTGAAACATTTAACGTTAGACCCAATGCATATTATTATAAGAGCCACAACTTACAGGCCTCCTTTTCCCATATGCCTTCAGCCACCATACATACATAACTTATATCCAGGCCCCACATTTCAATCATGTGGGCAATCCGCAATTTAAAGGTTCAACCTTGCTTTAACTTAAGGCACTAGCATAATTTATCGTTCTAGCCTTTACAAAGTTTAACCCTTCTTGAAATAAATCGAATTAACATTCGACTTACTATTAACTCAAAATGTAATCACCGCACATAAACACTGGACCCACAGCAACTAACGTACCTCTTCAATCGACAGCTGCAATCTTATCGCATTCCACTTTGATAAATCAACGGTGGTCGCATAACTAAAGTGCACGAGAGTTAATCCTCCAAAATCGTGCGATATAAATGGTTTTTCCAAACCACTTATGGCCACGCGTCGAACAAAGATCGATATCGCGTTTTTTTTTCGCAATTCCACTTACCACTTGAAGCGTCGCGCGATACTGCCGGTTTTGTGGGTTGAAACCACGTTTACTGTTCCTTCTCATGGTTCCGTTTTGCTCTTTGACTCAGGGTTCTGCCCAACTCTTCAACGTCTTATTGTAAAGAAACTCTGCCCTCATTCTTGTTTATTCTTTCTTCGCACGATTCCATTGAAATGTAACAATCCCCCTTGATTTTGATTTGTGGCTCTTCAACGCTGGTCCATTACATGAATCGACCACGCTATTTACTGTTCCAGTGTGTTGAACAGTTTCAAACCCTTCGCCCTTCAATCTCGTTCTAACTATGCCTATCGCATTCTACTCCTCAGCGCCTCGTCAATGCATACATCTGAGATGTATTATTCCAATTCTAACTTCTGAGCCGAAGCTCAGTATTTGATCGGATACCCTTTATAAGATTTGATATATATCCTGTAAATCTGAAACTCAATTTCGCTGCATGTCATCGACCCTTGCAGTGGTCGATGACTGCAATCTTCCTCTCATCTTCTCAAAGGAGTGTACAAACCATTCATGCGTTCAGTTCAAAACACAATGTCGACATATTTAACATCGATTCTTCCATCAATTTCAGAGCCTCATCTCCGAGCTCTATTACAGAGTTTCTTCCTTTGCACCATAGGTCTCATCTATCTATTACGAAATTAGACACACAGGGTTCCAATTCACAATACTCTACCACAGTATTGCCATTAATCTATCAAAGGCGTGCAGAAACACCATTACCCCCAATTTCAGTATTTTACCACACTGTTTCTTACAGAGTTTCTTATGAAGTGCAAGGCCATTCATACAGAAATCACGGAGATTCAAACATTCTTACACAGAATTTAAATCAACCAATAGTCATATAACTCTGAAACAACTTCTGTCATATATATACAAATGAACCACTTACAGAACTTATGGTCCTCGGCCAGATCTTCAATTCGATGGCCTTCTATCCTCACTAGTCTATCTCACCAGATCTCCCCAGGTCTCTCCTTAATGCCTCTGAGACTTATTTTTATACAAATTGATAATCAAACGATTCAGCTCCTTCGATGACTCAACAAAACTCTTGGATTTCCCAAAGTCCTAAATTTAGCCTAACTCCCTAAATTTACTGAACTGACTCTTCACATTCTTAGCTAATCGACTTCCCTTCATGTTCTCAATGATTTAAGAACATTTACAATTTCTCTCCATAATTAAAATCACTCTAATTATTTAAGGATTACATAAGAATTTAAAAACATAAGACCCCTCTATGTCTACTTAAATACAAAGTATTTTATTGTGCCTAATGCCCCTGCATCACTGATGTTCTCCACTCTCCCCTTCCTCCTCAGCATACTCCTCCTCCTCTTCAGGATTTTCATCAAATCCACTATAACCCACTTCTTCATCCTCTTCTCTAATGGGTCTCTTTCTTTTACTTTCCAACACCATTATTACAAAGAAAGGAATCAACATGAAGAAAATCCCTAGCCATATAGCCATGATGTTTCAAGTTTCAAGTTTCAAGTTTATAGCCTGCAAAAAAAAATGGAGGAATGGCAAATGGGAATAGGAAATGCAACATAGGAAAAAAACAATTCAATTTTTCACTTTTCAACACACTAGAATGCAACATTGAGAAAAAAAATCAATTTTTCATTTTGAACAACTTAAAAACAATTCCTAGAAAATAAAAAACTAGATTAGAAGACCTACCTCTTTCTTGCAATCCTCCTCTTGCAAACTTGCTCTCTTGCAGCTTGCTCCTTGCTCTCTCCTTGGTACTTCCGCTCTCCAAACTCTCAAGCTCTCCTTCTCTCCAAATCGCTCTCCAACTCTCAAGCTCTTGCTCCTCTTTCTCTCTCTCTCAAACTAAAACAACAAAAACTAAATGAGGAGGGTGGGTTTTTATTTACCCAACCCCCCTCCCTCCCTCCCAAAACAAAATCGAATTTTGACGTCGGAAATTTTTCTATGCGTCGGGGAGCGTTTTTTTTTGCCAGGGAGCGTTCGAGAGCGAACGCTCCCCGACTACTTCCCACATTAAAAAAACACTCCCGAAGTGTTTTTTTAATGGGGGAAGTGCTCAGGGAGTGTTCGCTCCAAAGCGCTCCCTGAAACACTCCCGAAAAGACAGGGAGCGTTTTTTTCAGGCTCGGAAGCGAGAAGTGTTTTTGAAAGCGCACTCCCAAAGAGCTCCCGAACGGAGCGCGTTTTGGGAGCGGGATCGGGGGGGGGGGAGCTTCCCCGCAACCTTGAGCAGGATGCTTCAACCAACAAAGTCTCCATAAGGTCAACCACCCAAATGTGTCACACAACCCCAAGACGGCTCATCAAAACGCTGCACCAAGAAGCCCTAACATTGCACCAAGAGAAGCCCTAATCACAGCACCATCTGAGAGAGAGAAGAGAATGCCTCCAAAAATATGAGTGTGTAATGACTTCCAAGTCTCTCCAATATATAACCATCTGTGGGGGTGTGTGACGCATCTCTTATGCATGTGGGATAAATCTGGCGGACCTTGCACATGTGGAATAAATTCAAAATACATGTTCTGCTCATCCGATCAAGATGATCTTTAGATCGATCTTGCACCTCTCCGAAAGAGGAATCCAATAAAAATATTGGCATCATCATCTGAGCAATACAACATGGAGTTTGGACCTAGTTGCCCAAAATGAACACTCCCTCTCAAATAGGGAGAACTCCATCCACCAGTGCCATCCAAACATTGTGCGTCATCCCATCGTAACTTGCTTTGCTGGCTCTTTATTTCATAACAAAAGGTGAGTCACAAAGACATCACTCTCGGCTAACCCGAAGTCAGCTTAGAGGTCTGAAACCTCTATAGGACTCAAAGGAGTCACATATACTAACTCGAAGTTAGTTTAACTGACCTGAAGTCAGTTGGAGGTCTGAAACCTCTCTAGGACTCAAATGAGTCACATATACTAACCCGAAGTTGGAGGTTCGAAAACTAACTAGACTTGATCCCAGATCAAGTGGTTGGACACGTGCCATCCTAGACATAAAGAGTACAGCAATCTTCGATGCGTCCATCGGTCTTGCTATCAGTCTCTATCCACATTTCCCTCCTCATTAGCCAAGATGAGAGGTACTTCCCGTGAGTCCGGGACTCCATGGGTAGGATGCATACAGGGCACAGATCAGAGAGAGGTAAACCAACTCAATATCATCACGGTGGGGCAGAAGCACACCAACAAGGTTCAGTAAGCCTAGCCCTATGGTTGCTTATATCTCCAAGAAGCTATCCCCAAAGCCCCCCAGAGCTCTTAGAGCTCATCGTCCAATAGGACCCTCCGAATAGGGTCGTTCCACGATTCCAAGATTCTCACAGAAGGTTAGGAACTTGACCTTCCCCAAGGGCTTTGTGAGAATATTTGCGACCTGCTCATCAGTTCCTATATGATCGAGCCTTACGGCGCCTCGCTATACCATATCCAGGATAAAGTGGTACCTCATATCAACATGCTTGGATTGATCGTGGAACACGAGATTCTCTGATAAACGAATCCCCCCATGGTTATCACAAAGGATAACAGTGGTATCTAGCATATGCTCGAACGGCTCACTGAAGAGCTTTCGCAACCAAGTAGCTACACAACAGGCCATACACGCTGCAATGTATTCGACCTCAATGGTGCTCAAAGCCACCGACTTTTGCTTCCTGCTCGAAGCAGACCCAAGTGTGAAGCAGCATCCAAATGTGCTCTTGCGATCCACTACACTGCCAACCCAATCGGCATAAGTATATCCACAGAGTCTCAAACTCTCGGCAGTGTATCTTAGCCCATGGTCTATCGTGCCCCAAAGATGTCTCAAGAGTTTCTTAGCACCAACCGAGTGACTGTTATGAGGATCAACCATGTGTTAACTCAAGGTGTTCACTGCAAAACATACGTTTGGACGGATGTTCACAAAGAACATCAGGGCCCCTATGAATTGTCGATACTCGATAGGATTTGCTAGCACGAGCCCAGTAGCGTTTCCACTCAACTTCTTAAAGTTGAGTTCCATCTGTGTCAACACAGACTTATAGTCCATACCAAATCTCTCCAATAGCTTCACAATATATTTTCCTTGAGAAAATCTCACCAGGTCTCTGCCAGACCTCCAAGCCTAGGAAGTAATTCAGTCCTAGGTCTTTCATCTCGAACTCAGAAGCGAGCTCCCTCTTACACTGATGAATGAGAGGGTCAGCACCTGTCAGGAAGAGGTCATCCACATAGAGAACCAAAATGAGAGGCTTTTCTCTGTCAACCTTGAAGTAATGGTTCGGATCAGCATTACTTCGAGTGAAGCCCAACTTTTAGCTATCTATCCTCTCGTACCAAGCCCTGGGGGCTTGCTTCCACCCATAGAGTGCTTTCTTCAATCTGCATACATGAGAGTCTCTATCTTAGACTTCGAACCACAGAGGTTGCTCCACATACACCTCTTCCTTTATCGATCCATGCAAAAAAGTGGTCTTCACATCCATCTGATGTAGACTCCATCCTTGCGTAGCAGCAAGGGCAATAACAGATCGAATGGTGGTATATCGGGCCACAACTGAAAATATATCATCATAGTCTACGCCTTCCTTTTGAGAGAAGCCTCGGGGCAATGAATCTTGCCTTCAACTTTTCAGCACTACCATCAAATCCATGCTTGATCTTACAGAGCCATTTCGAGGTGACAACAGCTTTGTCCTCCGGTCTCGGAACCACATCCCAGACATCATTCTTCATAATGGACTCGTACTCTTCATGCATAGCATCCCTCCAGACTTGATGCTTTACAGCTTATTCAAATGATCCAGGCTCAGATTGTACGATTGTACTCATGGCTGCTAGATACCCTTGGTATCTATTCAGCTTCTTACTTTCCCGGAATGTCCCCCTTTGAGGCCATATGTCTCTCGGCATCTTCGAAAGTATCCCTGAGCCATGAGGGTCTTCTCTTCTTTCTTCCAGCAACGCCATTTGCTCAGAAGCATACACGGTTGTGGTCTCCCTCTTAATGTTAGCTCCTCTCGCGAGAGAAGTCATCTATAAGAGTCATGAAATAAGAACATACTCCCAAGGATTTCACAAGAAGCATATCAGATAAGTCAGAGTGTATCAGATGTCTTTGTGATACTTGAGGAATGAAGAAAGTCCCCTTGTATGCTTTCCTTCAACATAACCCTGACATACGCCTTTATGATTATTTGTGAATTCGGGCATCCCAGACACCAACTTCCTTGCTTCGGAAAGGGGATTGTAATCATAGGCCTGAATCTTACTCACCCACTGTCAAGGCCATATAAGTATCATAGCCATATACTGCCATACATCTGACATACATCCATACACTGTCATATCACTGATTACAATGTTGCCATAATATTATCATACATCACTATCATCTTCATTATTGCCATACTTCCATACAGTACTGAAGATATCAAACTTCATGGTCATATATATTCTTCCATATGTCACTGTTCAGTTAGGGCACCCTCAAATTTTGTTAAGGGCCTAAACACTCCAACAGCTGCCTAGAAGACTGCGGCTTCACCTCCACAAGATCCTCCTCCCTTCGTTGTTCACGATGGAAACTTTCATATGGATATTCAAGAGATTGCATGCAGATACAACATATAACTTCACTCTTGTCAATGGTGTGTGAACACGTACCAAAATCCACTTGAATTCCTCTGTCTCCTTTGCGTTAAGGTCATCGACATCATTGTCATAAGTATCACTCCTGGAGCAACACTTCAATTCAATGGTAAAGGGTGCAAATATGGTTCAGTCAATTGATACAAGATACATGCCGGCAAAGGACTTGTGAAAATACAGGCCTTCAGCTTAACCTTGCAGAGATCAATCCTCTTGACAGCAAGTTCAGTTCTTAGAAAACAAGTCTGCAGATCATTTTCGAAAGCCAGCTCAAACATGTTGACATTTCTGCAAGAAACAAATGACTTGTGCTCCTCCTCATACAACAGTCGCCCAATTGCTAAGCCTGAGAATTTTTTAAGAATGATTTCAGTACAAATATGAATCAACTCAAACTGAACTAGATAAACAGAGATCCTCATCCAGCTTCCAGCACATTTAACAATGTCATACATCACTGCTATGCATTGATGTCATAAGCACAATTTTCACAGTCATACATCCCTGTCATTAGAACATGAGTAGCTTTGCCGTACATAACTGTCATTAACAGTATTATGGTCACTAGTACAAAAAGATTCGCCCAAACATTTCTGTCATAAAGGAACCAATATCATGCCATGTATCATTGTCAAGTATCTCAAGTTTGTCTGCAATACATTATTGTCAAAAGCACAAATATCACAGCTCAAGCATCACTGGATTAGGGCACATAAACACTGTTCAAATAGCCTACAACATACCCGATAAAGGTTGTACTAGATTAGGCCTAACGAGCCATACAAATAATAACTTGACTGCACAGAGTTAGGGCCATTAGGGCCACATCAAGAGAAGTCAAAAATATTTGCAAATGTTGTTCACTTACCTTGCTGGAAAAGTCCACTTACCTCGCTGGAAAAGTCCACTTTATCTCGTTGGAAAAGTTCACTTTATCGCAGAGAAAGGCCGCACATGATAAGGTCAATAGGCTACATATATTAGGTCTAATTCAAGGAGAATAGGGCTCAGCCTTGACCTTAAGAGCCCAACACAAAAAAATTCCCTTCCAAAACACTGTTGAATTTGTGTTTTCTTCTGTGTTTGTGACAACCCTGGTTAGGGCACGCCATGCTGCTCTTAACCTCCATGCAGTGCAGCACACGAGCCTCTATAGGCTGCGGTCCACCTTAGGAGAGGTCCTCCATGCATACGTTGCCCTTCAATGTTGTTGTCCACATAGAACGCAACTCCTAAAGGGTTCCAACTGCTGGCTATGGCCTGCGGCCTAGCCCAGCAGTGGACTGTACCTTCGGTCCCCTCCAAACAGTCCCACAATTCTGCCCTGAAACAGTAGTAACACACTCCTCTATGTTGCGCCCTTCCTGACCTGCAAACACACCCAAGAACAACCCTTCACCATGCCTCAAACTGTCCTTTCATCTCCACGCTGTCACCTACAGCACTTAGAAATGCCACGTTGCCCTTGTTGGCTCCTGCACGCTGAAGGTTAGGGCACAAAACAGCCCCAAAACTGCCCACGCTATCACTTGTTGTGGTGGTATGGCCTGCGACCTACAACATAGCCTTGTTGTAGCTTACGACACCCTCCAGAGTCCAAACAGAGTTTCCAGCGCATACAATAAGCCCCAACAGACCTGAAATAGAGGTCTCCTAACTCGGCCTTCCCAGCAAGGCTACTCGGTCACCTTATTGGCCTTGAAAACAATCCTTATCTCCCTCTTTGCCCTAGATTCTCAACACAAGATGGGCTTTGTCTTCTCCTTAGCTCTAATACCATGTTAATTTCTGAAGATGTTCTATGCTAGATGCAAATTTACTTTAAACTTCTAGGGCTCAATCACATGAAAGTAAGATGCAGATACAACATACCAATAGATCGATGGAAGACAAGCCAAAAACAGAGATAAAGAATGGTGGTGTTACGGCGATCAGCGGGATGCTTCAACCAGCAAAGTCTCCATAAGGTCAACCACCCAAATATGTCACACAACCCCAAGACGGCTCATCAAAACGTTGTATCAAAAACACTGCACCAAGAAGCCCTAACGTTGCACCAAGAGAAGCCCTAATCGCAACACCGTCTGAGAGAGAGAAGAGAATGCCTCCAAAAATATGAGTGTGTAATGACTTCCAAGTCTCTCCAATATATAACCATCTGTGGGGGTGTGTGACACATCTCTTATGCATGTAGGATAAATCTGGCCGACCTTGCACATATGGAATAAATTCAAAATACATGTTCTGCTCATCCGATCAAGATGATCTTTAGATCGATCTTGCACCTCTCTGAAAGAGGAATCCAATAAAAACATTGGCATCGTCATCTAAGCATTACAACATGGAGTTTGGACCTAGTTGCCCAAAATTAACAATTGGCAACTCGCACTAGTAAATTGGGCAACCCTTTTGCGGAAAATTTGGCCTCCTTCTGTCTCTAAGAAAACTGGAACCACTGTGAAAAATTTCCTCCAGCAAATCTCTCCTCAATTTCTCCTATTGAAACTTTGTTGCTAGTGTCTCCCACGCTATCATCGCGCATCCTTGCTCACTCGAATTGTGTCTCCAAGAACCTCATCAATTTCCTCTTATAATCTCTCGTTTACGAATCAACGACCGCGATCTAATCACAATCAATGGCTAAGATCATCTTGACCCCATCAAGTCAATTTTCTAGAAGTCACTACAAAGAAACCGACTTGTCTCAATCAAGGTTACCTAGGAGCAGGAGCAAAAACAAGGAACAGGAGAGGGAGCGACATTTTTAGAAGCTCACAGTTCGAGAGCGAATCTGGGAGCGAATATATATATATATATATATATATATATATATATATATTGATGAATATATGTCAACAAAAGCATGCAAAATGATGAATTAGATATAAAAAAACATAAAAACATAGATTGAACCATATAACATCAATCATCTAGAAGTTATAATCTTCATCAACCACGTCCACAAGTTAGTAACAATTCTCGAGTCTCATGATTCATCAATCTTAAAGTTTCAAGCTTTCAAAATTCAAGACATAACATTTATTATCATTGATCACCAAAATAATATAAAAATTCTAACATGAAATGAAATGTTAGAAATGAAATAACATGAAACAACTTTCACGAAGCAACATGTTCATAATTCATTACCAATGAGTTATAATTGTCAACTTCAAACTTCAAACTTAAATTGTCATATATTGTTTACAAAATATATAATAATAAATATGAAAGAGTCAACAGTTATAAAAACTACTAGAAAGTAGAAAAGACAAATAAATCTATTATCTATTGCTAATGCTTAGACCTCTTGCCGTCAGGAGAAATGTCTAATTTTTTAGTCTTGTTGGAAAATCAAGATCTTTGCATTAATATCACCCTCTGAGCATTAATATCCAGAGGTATCTTTGTCATTACCTCTGGATCTATATAGGGATCTTTGTCATTAATATAAGCATTAACATAAGATAGAAAAAACATAGCATGTCAAATCAAGATTTTGTTTGAGTGATGGGTACATTTTTAGTAGGGTCATGATAGAGGAGTTTGACAACCAATGTCACTAACATCAAGGTACATAGAGGGATTTGTGCTCTTGATTAAATACGAGTTCCATGCACTAATACATGACAAAATCCAATGGAAACATTGCAATCCCCCCAATCCTGAAATCCTGAAAAATTGATAAGTCTGTTGGATTTTGAATGAGATCTAAAATTCTCCTTTCTCCATATGAAATCCAATGAGATCGGGACTCGGAACCACTCTCAAACATCCCGAGTCATTTCATGGTAATGTTAAAAATTTATGTAAAAGTGAATGTCACTTTTACTTTAAGAATTTAAAATTACCATGAATCGCATATCAATACTAGGGCCATAGGCTTGATCATTAGGCTGCCCCACTCAAAAATTATTGTTTTTTTGAAAAAAAATTGCAAAAAAAGGCTAGGGAGCGAAATTTTCACTCCCGGGGTCGCTCCCAAAATCCGCTCCCTATGGGAGCAATTTCGGGAGTGCACTCCAGGAGTGGGTTCGAGGGGGTGGGGGGGGGGGCAGCCACTCCCCTGCAACCCTGGTCTCAATTAATACTGATTAATTAACCCAATTCCTTAAGTTAGACTTAAGAAAAATAATTAAAACTGGTTAATAAATCTAATTAAGACATTTTCTCTTTATAAAATAAACTAGGTTTGCAGATGATTAATCCAATTGTGTTCCTAGCCTCATCGACTCTTCTTGACACTAGAACACCTGTCCGAACCACACAAACTAACATGATTGTGTTATGGGTTTGATATTGCTGCCTTCTTTGGCAACAGCTCCAGAATATTCTGATACAGTCTCGCTCTGTTCTTTTGCTCCTTACATCCCATTGAAAACTTTATGCTATCACCTTATGAGCATCTGCAAATCACCAATTGCATCAAAAACTGTGTTTATGGGCATTCTTCTTTGCTAACACATTTCTCAGTTTATTGGTTGTTTCAGCAACTTTCCCAGCACATCTTTCAAATTTTAGCAGTATTATTCTTCTTTCTGGAATCAACTTTGTTTTGATTCAAGAGTTGCATCATTTCTATTAACTGCTTGCTCTGACCTCATTTACAGTGGAACATTAAAGAAACTGTGCTAGGTTTATCCGTGCATGTACTTATCTTTATTGGTTAGCAAACTAAATTATTTTCCTAACAACTTTGACAAGGGAAAGTTCCTAATCCCTGGTATGCCCCTACCCTTTTACATACTACCAATATCTGTTTTTTTAGCATGTTGGTCATCTCTCTCTTAACTTTTCTGGTAAATCAATGCTACTTATGAACCCTATCCAGAGCTCTATACCTGCCAGTGTTTGACCCTGGGGCATCAACATTAACATGGTGATGCCCCATCTGAATCACGATACCAGAAACTGACAGATAACTGTTGGTTATCTTTCTCTAAATACAATACACCTTTACCCTTTACTTTGTTATCGACAATCGCTTTTGACATACAGCTCCATCACCCATGTGAAATACTGCATATCCACTATGTAACGGTTTTCTCAAAAGTCTTCTCTTCACCTATGGAGATCTCTTATAACTGTGATATATTCCCTCTTCAGTGAAAGCACCTAAACAATCATTTAGATTGGTTGTAGAGAGGTTACTTCAAATGATTAAAGACTATAAAAGCTAAATATAAGTTTCCTCTCATGCATTTATCAATGAACTTTCATTGTGACATAACTAGCTTTTCCAAAATAAGCATGGCCTCAAAACACAATGATCGATACTGTCATTTAGATTGGCTTGATAGGTTACTTCAAATAATAAAAGACTCGAAACGCTCGAAACAAGTTTCACTACAGGCATTTATTAATGAACTTTCATTATGACATAACTTATTGCTCCAGAACAAGCATGGCCTCAAAATACAACGATTAATATTGTCATTCAAGCCCCAAAAGTGAACCCTTAAACAGAATAATGGAGATAGCAAAGTGCAAAAACACACACCTCCGACAAACTCCATGCAGCAAAAGTCACGAACACAGTTGGGAGTTTCTGTACCTAAATATATACAAGTCTAAAATTCAGCAAACATCATTTTGAAGCAAAACCTACTGATCCATAACTTAAAGAAAATTTTGATAATTCAATATGTAAAACAAAAATATTATGGACCCTTGAATGTTATGCTACATCTAAAACTATCCATGCCTTCTCTTTGAACTGGGAACATAGAATGTAGCACGGATTATATGACACCAGATACATATTAGTGTGAATCAAAATGCAACTAAAAATTGAACAAGTCAGGTAAGAGCCAGAATTACTAAGAAAAGAGGAAGCAAGAAACCCAAAAGTCCAACTTCCAATACACAAGAAAAAAGAATTTCATGTTCTTTTGAGTTGAAATTATAGAATATTTTGTAATAGATTCACCAGGTTTTCAAATTGCAAATAAATAATATGTAACATTTTGTACTCAATTCAAAATAAATAAATAAAATCATATATTGGGCATCTAACGTTCATAGCTTCATATGTTTCTTGAGGAAATTGATCACTGAATTCTTTTATTGTTTTATATCCCATATTAACCGATCTTATGCAAATTTGCCACATGTCTCCTCCCTTTGGGATACTCATTATCCTAAATGAATCTTGATTCTCATGTAAAATATGATGCTTTCCAAGGAGCTTCTTCAATCAATTATTTTCTCTTAAGTTCTCTTCATTTTCCTGATACACAATTTTCTTGTTTTTTAGTCCAAGATGCTTACTTGATCATATAACTGCTCTATTTCTTCCACACTGACATAACTGTTGATTTGGGGTAGCATCGGATGTGCTCTAAGTCTCAAATTTTGTGGAGAGGCTTACACACATGCATTACAGATAACCCAGAAATTGTTTTGGAAATTCCACCCAGAAACAATTTTATTTGATAAATTAATTATTTTTAACGAGGGAACGCAATATTTCTGAGTTTCAGTCAAAATTCAACAAGGAAATCGAGATTTTGAGCCGAGAGGGCTGGATCGAGTTTCCTGAGAGCTGAAAGATCACGCAGAAGGGGTGACGCAGCCCTTCAGAAGTCCCCACGCAGGCCTGCGCAGCTACTGCGCAGAGGCAGCGCAGAGGGTGCTAGGGTTTCGTCATTTCAGCTACCGAATCAGCCGAGACTTGCAGAGTGAGGTAAACTTTATCAATATTATCTGTAATTGATTTGTTCGATGAGACAACTAGAGATGTATTCAAATATAACTGCTGCTTAATAATAAAACCCTCAAATTTGCTGCACCGGTTTTCCCACATTGGGTTTTTCCGGGGACGTTTGTCCAAAAATAATGGTGTCCTGTGTGTGTTATTTCTTTTGCTTAGCTTCTTGTACTCACATCTAAATTAAATAAGTGAAGGTTGCTTCAGTAAGTGCTTCAATGTATTCAGAAGTAATCTGCAAAATAATTTGTTAAATGTAATTTACAAGTAGGACAAGTAACTCAATTTGTTGTAGTAGGATTCCAGATCTAGGACTTGGAATTTTCATATGGTATCAGAGGATTGATTGTGGAATAAGAAGAGCAGATCCAGCACTAAGACGGAGGCCGAAGAGCTGTAGAAAGCAGCAAATTGAATCCCCACAAGGATTGCGCAGTCCAGGCCAGAAGAGCTGAAATTTCCGGGAGAGTCTCTCTCTAAGTGAGTCGACAGAGAGAAAGGGCTTCCAGATCATAATTTTGCCTAGCCAGAGGAAGCAGCGCAGCGCTGGTGGGACGCAGTTTTCTGCAAACAAAATTTGTTTTTCTAGGCAGAAAGTCGTCAAAAGAGGAAGAAGAAGCACAGTGAGGGAAATTTCTTCCTTGGGAAGTTCCTGGCCGTGGAATTTCATTTTTCCAACATCTGAGTAGCAAATCCGTGCAGCAGATCTACAAACGCCAAAAGGAGTGCACAAGCCTATCAAGTGTTTCACAGAGGGGGGAGAAGAGAAGAAGATTCGACATTCTTGACGGCCATGGCAGCTCACGAGATTAGAGATTAGGACTGGTTGGAGGGAGCCTCTAACTACGTGATCTAGAAGACAAGAATCACATGCCTTCTAGATGAGTACGATCTCAAGCTTTTCGTGACGAATACAGTAGTTGTCCCTGCAAATCCAAATCCGCTAAAGAAGTACACGGCTGATATGACGAAGACCAAAAGGCTGCTCCTTGATGGAGTCAAAAATCATATTGTGTCCCATAACAGCCAGGCAGATGTGAAGCCTTGGCAGCGCTATATGAAGGCTCTTCCGAACAGCAAAAGATGTACTTAGAGCAGAAACTGAGGATGATACAGATGTACAAAGGGGAGCGTATTGTTTCATTCCTGTCGAAACTTCAGGAAATCTATGATCAGCTAGCAGCAGTGGGGGCCACCCCTTCTCCTACAGCCATGGTGAGACTGGCTCTTAATGCAGACTTTGAAGAATGGCAGGTGTTTTTCCAGAGCATCCTTGGTAGGGCCACCTTGCCAGGCTGGGAAGAGATGTGGGCTACTCTTTAGCAAGAAGAGCTAAGGAGGGCCCTGGTCAAGTGTAAACTTGACAGCAGTAGTGGCAATGGATCGAAGTTGAAGCAGGAGGAGGAATAAAATGCAGCCCTTGCATTCAAAGAGCAATAGGATGATACAGATGTACAAAGGGGAGCGTATTGTTTCATTCCTGTCGAAACTTCAGGAAATCTATGATCAGCTAGCAGCAGTGGGGGCCACCCCTTCTCCTACAGCCATGGTGAGACTGGCTCTTAATGCAGACTTTGAAGAATGGCAGGTGTTTTTCCAGAGCATCCTTGGTAGGGCCACCTTGCTAGGCTGGGAAGAGATGTGGGCTACTCTTTAGCAAGAAGAGCTAAGGAGGGCCCTGGTCAAGTGTAAACTTGACAGCAGTAGTGGCAATGGATCGAAGTTGAAGCAGGAGGAGGAATAAAATGCAGCCCTTGCATTCAAAGAGCAATAGGAGCAGTGGAGACATAAGAAAGACATCTCGAAGATAAAGTGCTTCAAGTGTGGTGAACTTGGTCACTACGCTACCCAGTGTCCTTTGAAGAAAAAGGGCAAGGACGAGAAGCATGATTTGAAGGCTTCGACCGCAAAGATTGAGGAGGATGAGTACACCATGAGTGTCCACGCATCTCCAGGAGGGAGATGGGGCGACATTGAGGAGTAATTTCGCAAGAACTTCAGTTGGGCAGTTTCCTTGAGGAGTCCACCTCTTGGATCATAACCTTACTACGGGTGCCCAAGATCAGCAGTAGCAAGTTGGAGGAGTTTTCAGTCGGTGCAGAGGAGTGCAGAAACGACAGATGCAGTAGTTAGCAGCACTAAATCTGAGCACCACAGAGCAGAGTTGCAGCAATGCAGAGGGACACAGTGCAGACCAGCAGCAGCGCAGTGTTTCAGAGGGATAGCGTGGATCTAGCAGCAGTCAGAGTTTCAACATCGAGATGCATCCTAAACACTTGTTCGGATTCATGGATGTTTTTCAATTGCTTCTCTCAGCAACTGAGTTGCAGCGCAGAGTTAGCAGTGGTAGTGCTAGCAGCAGATGTAGCATTTGAGAGGGAGTTGCAGTACGGATGCAGTGTTGATCGTGGCAGGGTCAGCACTCAAAACACTGAAGAATTTAACACTAGGAAAAAAGAAGAATTTAACACTCAAAACATAGAGTATGGCAGATGGTACACATCACAACTTAACTAGACCCATTAATCTCATTTCTCCAGGAGATAACCTTAACCTCATTTCTAATGTCTAATTTACAAAATAAATTTGCTTGTAAAGATTAGGCCAAACCAGAAAATCCAATAAAGGCAGTCAAAGAAATTAAATTTGACGATCTGGAAGTTGCAAGTATGGACAGTTACTGCAGTGACAGGGAAACAAAATACCTACAAAATATCTATTTGAATAGAAGTGAAAAAAGAGGTGACTAATCAAGCTTACAAACTACCATTTGCAGAACACCCTTGTTCTAACCAGGATTCAAGGCTTTCATATCATTACCTTTTCTAGGCATCTTGTATGTTACTCTTTTTATGTAAAAAAAATTAGCCGTCATGATGCCAAATGAAAGTTGTTTTGTGTTAGGGATACCTCTGGAATCTGGCAAACAATTGCTGCCACAAAATGAGTGCGTCCTCCCCATTGCATTAGAACTGGAAGTACTTTAGTGGGCACTATACCTAGACAATATAACCAAAAAAATCACTAATTACTAAAAAAATAATTTTACCAATCGAAATTGCAAAGGAAAGCTTGTTTTCCCAGATTCATGTCATATAGGGCCTGGCTCCGGAAATAGGCACACCCTCCACTAATATAGACTCTTTTAGCCTACACGGACCAGAATGACTTGTCAGACCTTCACAACTCTTTTGAACTTAGCAATATTTAATTGATGCTCTATAAATCTTACCAGTGCAGAATTTTACAGCCAAATGAAGGTTTTCATACATTTTAAGCACAAAATACAGTCAAGGCTCAGAAGAAATTCAATTACACCATTTCCTTCTGCAGAAGCTCTCATACAACAGTAAAAAAAATCTAGGGCCTATTCTGTATATGCGTATTGTATCGCTTTGAAAACATATCCAAGCAATCTAACAGGGTGGGGCGTTTATGGAGTGAGAAGCCATCCACCGGGATTCCATTCTCACTGTCATCCACCCATCCACATAGCATTACTAATCAATCCAGGCATGTTTCTCAAAGCAGTTCCCAAAAACGGAAAAGTCCCGATTCTAGATATCATCAAAATTAGTATCAAAGGCAAAAGCAAAGACTCAAATTCCAACCCGCTTTCCATAAAAGGGTTTCCTAGATTTTCTCTAAGTCAAACGAATTGGGAATTATTTTTACCAAGAATGAGCCACCTACTCTCTTGGATGCAACAAGGACTAATGATCATACAGATTTATAGTTCGTTGATTTCCCACGTGATAGAGTGTTTTCTGGTCTGTTCATTAAATTCATCAGAGAAAGGCAGCGGCTGTTAAAGACATTAAAACCTACCTATTGCCCCATGAAAGACCTCCATAACTGAAAATAACTGTAACAAACCTGTACCAAAAAACCAAAACTATAATTAGTCTTCAAACCACCTATGCCAGACATGAGCTCTCAAAGACAGAATTCGTACATATAAGTTGCCCAGCAGCATCATAGGCTCCATCAATGGATTTCGTGGATGAGACATTAGTCAGGAGTTTTATTAGAGCAACTGTCCTGCAGTACCAAATGGCATGTTTCGGTGGTACTGTTATAGAAAAAAATGAGGTAAAGATTTTGCAAAACAATTCAGAGAGTATTAACAGAGTTGAAATTATAAAAACTAGAAGCCAAATGTACCGAAATACCTACCATCCGCCTGCCTGAACCGAATTGTAAGTGAAAAGATATATTGTTGCCAAACGACCCATTGGAATTCTGTACTGTTTGACCATTAAAAATGAATGAACATGGTCAGGGTATTATTCGAAAAAGGAGGAACCTCTAAGAGAGCTTACGCTGACAATTATGAGAGAAAAGCACCGTTTGCTGCCAAGGAAGAGTAGAGTAGCATTAATGTTGAACGGCATCTCAACCATGCCATGGTCCTTCGAGTGTGAATGGATATTGTTGATCTTGATTGTTTATTTTTCATTGAAATTGAGTATCGAAAAGAAAAGAGTAGGTTGAAAGTGAATAAAGTTGATTTATTTAATTTAATGTTTTTAGAAATTGGTATGAAAATTTTAAAATTATATTTTTTTTAAATGTTGTAAAATTTATTTTACAATTTTTAAAATTAGAATATTTATATAAATTAAATGATTAGTAAATATTAATAAGTATTAGTAAATATTAATAAGTATTAGTCTAGATAAATGTCAAAATATTTATTGTGTCTAGAGGTGCATTGTACATGCTTAGTAAAAAGAAAGAAAGAAAGTATTTTTAACGTCCATGAGGCTTAAAATAGCATATGGGATAGATTGCTTTTTCATCTAGCTTTTGTGTTTGGCCTTTTTCCTGCGAAGTTTTACGATAACCACTCACAGCTTCTCGACAAACTCTTCGCTTAATAGATTATCCCAATAACTAGCTGTCAGAATACCTACATAATTTTCCCTGTTGTCTTTAAAGGCCTCGCATTCTAAAATGAAACGCTTTTATGTTTCCACTTTTCTGGAAGAGCAAAAAATACATACTCTTTCCTCCCACATTTCTTTTGGCCTTTTCCAGTGCCATGTTTCACAATGGAGTTGATGAGAATTAGTCCTTAATTGAGCAATAAGAATTTTAGATCTCCAATAAATATTGGCCCCTATGTACACCTTTCGCTGATGGTTATGGGTGGGGTTAAACTCTTCAATGTAGTACTTCTTCTTTCTCCCTAGCTCTTTCTCCCAAGTACATTTGTGGAACTTATCCATAACAAAAGTTTTTATCTCTTTACTGTTTGTAGGACACATGCTCAAGCAAATGCCCCATTTACTAAACCATTTATTATTTTGCCACATCCAAGTCTTCTTTCTTTTGCACAATCTATCACTAAACACAACCTTAGGCCATCTACCCACTTCCATTTGCTCAATTTTTTTCAAATACCTTATGGCTCGCATCATAGCAATTGCTTCAATAGGAGCAGCCCCTGTTTCACTTAACAGGATAGCATAAGGAACTGCATTTTTAATTTTGAATTTGTTTGTAATCAAATGCTTCTGAATTTTCTCAACTTGTTTCCACTGCATTTCGGTTGTGCTACTGGCCCATAGTTCACAATCGTAGAGAATCACCGGAATCGCTAGGAGCCTAAAAAGAGTTAGAGTGGTTTTCCAGTCCCACAGCTCTGCCTCTCTACACATGTTTTGAAGAGCATAAAATGTTTTCCAACCCCCTAAAGTTCTTTTCTTTCTACAACCATCCCAACTTAAATTTCTGTTGAAGTCAATTCCGAGGTATTTGTAGTTTGCAACTTCTTCCAAAATGATGTCTTCAAAGTAGAACTTATGTTGGTTATGCTTTCTTTTGTTAGAGAAAACCACTATTTTTGTTTTACTAATATTGACTTGCATCCCCACCCTTCTACCAAAATGTTCAAGGGAACATATCTGCTCTTGCAAACCAATAGCGGATTTAGCAATCAATATAAGGTCATCTGCATACAAAAGAAGCCTTATAATGAATTTGCCCAAATGGATAATGTCACCCCCTTGCAAATTTAGCAACTCTTCAAGCTTGTCAATATATAACCCAAAAAGGGTAGGAGACAATGGGCAACCTTGCTTGACCCCGATATCGCTTCTAAAACTTTCAGAAATGCATGCTGAAGTTCTAATTTTGACTTTCACCTCTTCATACAGCCTATGCACAGTTGCTCTCAAATGCCTGGGAACCCCGAGTTCCTCCATTCTATCTGCTCTCAAATGCGCATTCTACACGCCTAGTATGATGTGCAACTTTGTCAATCATGTCGTTTCATAAAAAAATTTAAATAATTGTATAAATAAAAATTTAATGTCGGCTCATTATTATTCACATTCATTGCATTTGAAAAAAAATGTATGGTAAATAATTAATAATATAAATAAAGCCCAAGTATGGTAAATAAATAAAGCCTCTTTTTAGGGTTACTAAAAGCTCTGAATAGGTTATTCCTCTGTTTCCAAAGGTATGATAAATAAATAAAAATATAAATAGACTAGAGGTATAGTAAATAAATAAAACCTCTTTTTATATTTACACCTCTTTATATTTACGAAAACTCAAAAAGGAGGTTTAATTTTGATGAAGCCTATGGGTTAAATACCATGGGACAAATTATTATTAATACCATGGGCTAAATACTATGGGACAAATACCGTATTTATAAAAAAGTATAGTAAATAAAATGTATAAAGAAGTATGGTAAATACATAAAATTAGTAATTGCACCACATGTTGCAAAAGAAACGTCGTTAAGGAAATATCATAGGAAAGAGTAGCCTAGAAGAAATATGTAGTTACAAACTGTTATATAGTTAAAAACTATTACAATTAAGTAATTAAAGGTAAATTTAGTATTATTTAAGAAACGATAATTATGAACATTCATCATTATTGCTCAAGATAAATCATGTCCTATGAAATAGTTTGGAAATTTAAAAAAATCACATATTTAAAAAAAATCATTATCAATTTAATTTTTTATATATTAAGAAATACTAATCATAAATAATAAAACAGTTGTAACATAAATAATATATAACAAAAAACCATGTATTTTTGGAATAATAAAATAGTTGTAACAAAAATAATATAAAACAAGAAAAACTATGTATATTTGGATGTATGAAAATTTAGATACATTTTATTAAGTAAATTTTTTAAAGAATAATGGTTATAAACATTTAAAAATAGTTTTATTAAATAATTAGTTTAGATCTATATTATTTATCAGAGGGATCAATTCTCTTTTGACTATAAAAGAGGTTTCCATATCAAGACATATGATCCCTCTTGGCTCTTGGTATGTCTAGAGTTAAGATTGATCTAGGCCATTTTAATTTCCCTCTTTAAATAAACTACATTCCACATGAATACCATGGGTCAATACCATGGGTTGTTTTTATATTCTTTTTTACCTAGTTAAAATGTTCATTACAGTATGTCAATCTTTTTATTTAATTTACTTTTATTTTATTTTTGTGTAATTTGACATAGTCAAAATGTTAAATTGAAGTTAAAATCTAACAAATTTTTCTAACTTATTAAAAAGAAAAGAAAAAAATAACATTATAAAAAACATATAAAAAACTATTTACTTGTGGATCTAATGGCCTAAAACATTTCAATCGTCTAACATTTGATCTAATGACTCAAACATGGACACAGTGATAGCTAGGGGAGTTGTTTTCAAATAAGAACACCTTACGGCGTAAATATATCAAATATGATTAGAAATCAACATCTCAGTATATACCAAGCCTATGGACCAAATACCATGGTAAATAAAAGAAGTATGGTAAATAAATATAAATATGTATAAACCAAAGGCATTGTAAAATATAAAATCTCTTTTTATATTTACTTCATACTCCTCTTTATATTTACGAAAACACAAAAAAGAGGTTTTATTTAGGTGAAGCCTATAGGCAAAATTATTATTAATACCATGCAAAAAACAACATTATTAACCCTAATATTAATATCAAAAATATTATTATTATTATTATTAAATCTAATATTCATATTAATATATTATAATATTAATATTATTAATTTAATAACTCTGAATTAATACAATATTAAATTTGTTATATTATAATATATATTAATATACCATGATATACATTAAATCAAGATATATATGGGAGGAGGTAGAGAGGTAGAGAGAGACAAAAAGATGGAGGGGCTGAGAGAGAAGAGGAGAGAGAGGAAGATAATGAGAGGATTGGTGGGGAGAGAGAGAGAGAGAGAGAGATGAGAGAAAGGGAGAGAGAGGACTTGAGAGAGGGGAAGAGAGAGAGAGAGAAAGAGAGATGGAGTTGGAGGGGGAGAGAGGGAGGGAAGAAGAAATACATAGAGAGAGAAAGGTGGAGAGAGAGAGGGAGTGATAAGGAAGATGGAGAGAGAGGGAGAGAGGACAGCAGGAGGAAAGAGAGATAGAAGTGGGGGAGAGGGAGAGAAGGGGAAGATAGAGATATAGATGGAAGGTGAAGAGAGGGAAGAAGAGAGAGATGGAGAGAGGGAGGGAGAGACATATAGATTGATAGATATGGTGTGGGAGAGTTTGTGTGTGTGTGTTTGAGGGGGGTTTGAGATAAAGATACAAGCGAGAGATGGAGAGATATAGATATAGATGGAGGGGGAGAGAGGGAAGAATATTTCTTCCACTAGATGCATTGATTTTAGTGTAGATGGTGATTTCTAATCCTATTTGATTGCTTGCACTAGATGCATTGATTTCAGTGTCGATGGTGATTTCTAATCCTATTTGATTGCTTGCACTAGATGCATTGATTTCAGTGTAGATGGTGATTTATAATCCTATTTGATTGCTTGCACCGGATGCATTGATTTTAGTGTAAATGGTGATTTCTAATCCTATTTGATTGTTTGCACTAGATGCATTGATTTTAGTGTAGATATTGATTTCTAATGACATTTGATTGCTTGCACTAGATGCATTGATTTAAATGTAGATGATTTCTAATCTTATTTGATTGCTTGCACTAAATGCATTGATTTCAGTGTAGATGGTAATTTCTAATCCTACTTGATTTCTTGCACTGGCTGCATTGATTTCAATGTAGATGTTTGCTTTCAATTATAATTCAAATTGGAGGAACAAATTACTCCAGCTCGATACCGACAAGAATTTATAGTTATTTTGCACTAGATGCATTGATTTCAGTGTAGATGATTTCTAATCCTATTTGATTGCTTGCACTAAATGCATTGATTTCAGCGTAGATTGTGATTTTTAATCCTATCTTATTGCTTGCACTAAATGAATTGATTTCAATGTAGATGTTGGTTTCTAATCCTATTTTCTTACTTGAACTAGATGCATTGATTTGAGTGTAAATGTTGATTTCTATTCCTATTTGATTGCATGCATTAGATGCATTGATTTCAGTGTAAAAGTTGATTTCTAATCTTATTTGATTGCTTTCATTAGATTTGTTGATTTCAGTGTAGATGTTGATTTTTTATTTGATGTAATTGGATGTATGATGGTACATTAATTTAAAAGTGATTGGATTAGCAATGTGCATTGATTTCAATGTAAGCATAAAAAATTATTAACAATGTACATTGATTTTTGTGATATAGTAATTCAACCTATTAATATTGGAGAGCAGGAGACAAGGTATGATGTTTACTACAACAACTTGAGCTAAAGATTTAAATGGTTTGCGATATGAAAAGATGACAAATCTAACAAGGGTGACAATAAGAATAGTAGAAGAAAATAGTTTGAGATTAATCACAAGAAGACTATTTGTAATTGACAACATTCTTATTATTCACATTTTCTATCATTCGACACTATTATTGTCACTTTACATTAAAAATTTGTATTTCATCTTTTTTCATCATTAAATTTATTAACAATATTTATCATCTCAACAGGCTGGGATAACTAATCAAAATTAAAATTAAAATGACGAGGTTAATCTTATACATATTTAAAATGACTATATTAATATTATATATATTTACATATTAAATTGATAATAAAAAATTCATATCTTCTATAGATTTTACTTGGCCGCACACGACTGAAACCAGCCTAGATCCATCTTAACTTCGAATCTATGAAGTGCCTAGAGGGATAAAATCTCTCGAGGAGCAAACATTTCCTCAAGTTTTGCACTCAAAAAAGAGGTTTTCACCTTGAGATATTTGATCCCACTCGGCACTTGATAGATCCGGAGTTAAGATGAATCTATGCTGGTTATATGATGTATCTCACATTGTTAAGATTTAAAAATAAATTTATATATATATATATATTAAGTACCTTGATTGGGGTGACAAATCATCGGGCATTGAGGAATGTAGAGTGGGTTCCCCACCCTACATCTCCCTCTTGACATTGTGTGAGATCACAAGCAATGGATGGGAAGCATGCACCATATGATGATCCATGCTATAATATGAGGGCAATTAATGGCATTTACAATGGTCATATTGCTCATGTACGAGATGAGAGGTTCCCATTTTAATATAGGTGAAAGGATGTTGTTATTTATTCGTTCATGCGTTGAGTTGTGTGGAGTGCTTCAAGGGGAAGAGTCCTTGTCTTCACTCTGGAATGGCAAAGGGAATTATGAGTGGTTTTAGCCTTAAGAACTAGAGCACGCAGGAGTTTCAGAGCAAAAGTAAAGAGAAATCCAGCATTCTTTTGAGCAGTGGGAGACATCTCTAGGAACAACTAGGCTATATCATTGTTATAAGTGCTTCGGACTCATTCTCAAAGTTGTTTTGGGTGATCCATACCAGGTATAAAACTTTGAGTCTAGTAGTTATCTTTGAGCTAGTTTTTTACATACTTATAAGTTTCAATATTGTTGGGTGTGTTGGGGTAGATAAATGGTCAGGCGAAGGGTGTTTTAGCTTGCCCCTTCTGTATGCTTTGGGGGAGAGAGGACGTCTGGCAGTTTACTGGTGAACAGTGGGCGTTCGGGAGGTAAAAGTGTTATGAATTTTGGTTTTATTTGGGATACTTATATCCAGGATAATAGAGAGCATGTTGGGTCTATTAAATGTGTGGTTTTGAAAGCCTTGGCTCCCTGCATATTCCTATCTGAGATTTCTTCGACCCGTTAGAGTGGTTGCTAGGTGTTTTTGCCTCTAGGGTGGAGCTGGGTAGCAGTGACTTAATAGTGATTTTGTTGCCGAGCCTAGATAGTATTTGTGGTGGCTTGCGGGGATCTCCCTAGTAAACATCGTTTGCATTGGGGGTCGTGGTGTTTGTGGCTTCTAATGCGAAGAAGGCACACCCCCGTCCACTTAGCAGGTTTCACCAATGCATAAGAAATGTTGTCTTTATGGGACAAGAAGGTCCAAGGAGGGAGACGAATATGCATCCTCAACAAGGATGGGGCATCGAGGGATGGAGGCAAGAGATCTTCAGGGGTGGCAGCAACAAAAGGAGTAGGGACATGGAGAAATCATATACTCGCCACTATCTCAGTCCTTTATCTTTGTGGAAAACACCTCCTCAATGGACGATAATGTGTTTGATAGCTGAGCACCTATTTGGACCAGCTCAATCAGGAATCACAAGATCATCACAATGACACCATTGACTTCATGAATCACATTCAACAAGATTTGTGGGAGATGCATGATAGATTGTTTAGTCTATGAAGAGGACAGTGGCACATTCAGGAACAACTTGACTATCTGAAGACTAGGCTAGCACACATGGAGGAGCATGTTCACTATGAATTCAAATCCCCACCATCTCCTATCTCAACTCTAGATCTTCATGTCCTAGTAAATCCTAATGATTGTTGGTTATCTTTTAGTTTTGTGAGTGTTTGGGCACTTTTTTCATGTCAGATTATGTAAATCATTGTCACTTTGGAAATTTACGTTGTATATGTGCATGCACTTGTTGGCTAATAAATCTAGTAAGGGTGAGGCCAACACATTTTTTAGACAAGTCATGAGAAGATGAAATATTTTGCATTAATGAAAAACTAAGATTCACAAACAAGATTCCATTAGTAGAAGTATATATGAGTATATACATTACAAAAACATGTAACAAGATTCTTGTTCATGGAGATTCACCCCACTTTACCATGGAGATTCTTAACCTATATGTAGGCTTTGTTAGAGTACTTGGGTCAATACCATGACTAATATTTTTTTTTTTAAATTAATCAATTTAATTAAAAGGGTGAAATTATCATATTTACTTTTGAGATAAATCTCAACCTTTGATTTGTAATTACTATTAAGAATATTTTAAAATATTCTATGGATGTTAGATCCCTACCATCCACTTAATAATCGTTGATAATTAAAATAAAATTTTGGAAGCCTTATTCCAAAATAGACACACTTATGGGCACAATTATTTGAAAAATATTTATATTTAAAAAATGACACAAATAATAAGGAGTTCCTATTAATTTAATGCCCAGTCACAAAAAGGTACTCGAGAAATTTCCAATTTATTCAAAGATGCAAAAGCCTCAAGAGAGTTAGGAGTAAATATGAGAACCAAAACTAAGACATCTGCTACTATAGATTTGACAATATTGGTCACTCAACAAAATAATTTACAAGGAACTGGCATATCTTACTATGGAGGGTCTATGGACCTTTTTTTAGTGAGACTACTAGAGTCACTACTCATTGTACTTCTATTTTCCTCATTGTTTCTCTGTATCTGAAGATCTGTAATTTGGTGGTGCACCCAGTCCATCTCATCCTCCAATTTTTTAATTTTATCATGTTGTCTTTGCACTTGCTCTTACAAGGAAATAATTTGTTAGTGAAGGTCATTGACTTCCTTAAACCAATCTGATGGAGGGTGCAAGCACATGTGACAATGATGAGCCATAGTTGACTTGCAACCTTGGCATTGAATTTTTACAAGAGTGTCCAAAGACTGGGATATCGGAATTCTCTGCCTACCTATTTTCAGAGCTTCACAGAGATCGACAGAAAAGATAGAAGGCTAACTAGCTTGCCATAGGGAAGTAAGACTGAGTGCATGGAATGTTGAATGGACCAGAAAACTTTGCTATTAGTTTTGTAGAATCAGACAGGTGTTCTAGTCTCCACTTTGGTAAGAGAGGCTAAGAAACACAAGAGCTCCAAAACCCAAAAAAAATTCAAGAGAAAACACCTACATATAGCTCAATTAAGTTACTTTATCAATAATTGAATATTTCTTAAGTCTAACTTAGTAAAAGTGATTATTAATAGGAATTAATTGAGGAATGTGAGATTTATCTAGAAAATCACATGGATTGACTCCAAGATGATCTTATTCATTGATGAGGGTTTAATCATGGTTGTTGGTTCACCAATGAGAGATTATAAGATCAGGTCAATGGGGTTGAGGAAGATACAATTGAGAGATCGGTTTCCTTCGTAGATCGAAATATCCAACAACATAAGCTGAACAGGGAAGAGGATTTTGAACCAGAGGGGAAGAAAAGTCAGTGAGGGGTAGAGATAGTGAACCCGGAGGAGATTCCATTTCCCGAGAGGCAGCAACAAATGACAAAATTATTCCACAGTGAAGTTGCATGGACTTTTTCATGTAGCTTCAATAAGCAGTTTGATTTAGCTAAGAGGGGGGTTGATTCAGCTTCCATAGGTCTAGAAAGTTTTTTAGAGGGTCGGAGAGTCACTTCCAACAACAAAGACAGGAAAGACGATTTGATCAAAGGTTGAATCGAGCCACACGTATGAGTGTTTGCACACAAGAAACGCAAAAGATTTGCGCAAGGGTTTTGATGACCAATTTTTCTGAAGGAGACAATGCAAGGATTGCTTGTGGAGAGATATATTTTTCTCTCTAATATTTTTTCCAGATATTTGTTGATTAGATAACTAGTTGGGCATCCATAGATTGTACTCAGATTATTTTATTGTTACATAATAATAAAACCCTCATCTGTTTCACTGGATTTCCCACATTAGGTTTCTCGAGGACGATTGTCCAAAAATAATTATGTCAATTTTATTGTGTGTGTGCTAGCATTTTCTCAATTACCAAAATTTTATTTTTCATAGGGTTTTTATGGTGAAAATTAGAGTTGTGATTTTATTTATTATTTGTCATAGAAAATAAATTATTGTAATAGAAGAAGAATAATTTACAGTTGTTGCGATAGATTAAAAAAATTCACATGGTATGAGAACGTGTTTGAATACAGATAAGTGGCTCAGTGATGAGAATAAATTTTGTAGCTTAAGAGGGAGTCACTGAGCGGAATTTTTGGGTTTGTGCAAAGGGGCAGCTAGGTAGTTTGAATTGTTGGGCAAAGGGTTCTATTTCAAGTTGTCAGTGCAAGAAAAGTTCGAGCAAGCTAGTAGCAGTTCCAGCAGGCAGTGGTATAGTCAGGAAGTGGTTCGAATGAGCATAATAGAGGACTCGTTGATCAGAATTGGGCGTAGTTTCTTTGCAACAGTTTTGCAGTAGTAGATCAGTGCTGAGTGGAAGACTCAATAGATAGTGTAGAGGCTAGTAACAATCAATGACTCATGAGACAATTGTAGCACATGGTCACAGTTAATACAGAGTCTTTTAGTTCTTAGTTGTAGCAAAAGTAGCAAGATGAGATCAGTTGTAGTGTAGTGTAGACTTGGCAACAATACAGGTTGTACAGTGCAGTGTCAACAGCAACGCAGATGCAAGTATGGTTGAGCTTTGAGTAGCATATGAATCATAGTTACGCAGTGGCTGGTGGGAAGTAATAGGTGGTCATAGTTGTTAGACATCAACAACTTGTATGGGAGGATGCTACGAGATTGTAGAACACCTTCCTCGTTGAGAGGGAATGTTAGTTTTGTACCAACAAACAAGTGTTCTAGTCCTAAATTTGGTCAGAGAGGCTAACAAACACAAGAGCTCCAAAACCCATAAAATTTTTCAAGAGAAAACACCTATAGATGGCTCAATTAAGTTAATTGATCAATAATTAAATATTTCCCAAGTCTAACTTAGGAAAAGTGATTAATTAACATGAATTAATTGAAAAAGGTGAGATTTCTTTAGAAACTCACATGGATCGACCAAGATATGATCTTAGTCATTGATGAAGATTAAATCATGGTCGTTGGTTCACTAACAATAGATTATAAGAGAAGTTCGATGGGGTTGACACTTGTGAGATTGAATTCCTTGGCAGATCGAGCTATCCAGCAGTAGCAATTGAGCAGGGAAGAGGAGTTCGAGCCAGAGGGGAAGAAGAGATAGTGAGTCTGAAGGAGATTCCAATTTTGGAGATGCAACAACAAGTGACTAAAGTATTCCACAGTGAATTTGTGAAGGGGTTGCACAGTAGCTTCAATAAGCAGTTCGATTTAGTTAAGACGGAGGTCAATTCAACTTCTAGAGGTCGGGAAAGTTTTCCAGAGGGCCAAAGAGTCACTTCCAGTAGCAGAGACGGGAAGGATAGATTGATTAGAGTTTGAATCAAGTCACACATGTGAGGGTCTGTGCAAAGACAGTGCAAAGGTTTGGACGATCGATTTTTTTTTAAGGAGCCAATGTCGAGATTACTTATGGAGAGAGATAGATTTTTCTCCCTAATATTTTTCCAAATATTTGTTGATTGGATAACCAACTAGGCATCCATAGATTGTACTTAGATTATTTCACTGTTGCATAATAATAAAACCCTCATTTGCTGCACCAATGGTCCCACATTAGGTTTTTCCGAGGATAATTGTCCAAAAATAACTGTGTCAATTTTATTTTCTCAGTTTCCAACATTTTATTTTTCTACAACGTTTTTATGGTGAAAATTAGAGTTGTAATTTTATTTGTTATTTTTTGTAGCAAATAAATTGTGCTTAATTTTAATCAGTTAGAAGAATAATTTCGAGTTGTTGTAATATATTAAAATTTTCACATTTGCCTCACGCTTGGTCTTTCCTTTGGGGAAATTTCCTTTAGTCCACTGAAACTCTGTGAGAAAAATTTGGAAATTGTTGTGGATGTGATTAACACTTTCTAATTTACAAGACTAAGAGAAATTGAAGAGTCCCTTGCCTTCACAATCCACGTGAGCCTATAGTTTTTACAATTGCGAGAGAGCCTTGAGATAACTAAGCGCAAGAATTTTTTGTTCTAGGTCTACAGGAGGGGCGACCCAAGAGGAAACCACCTGGAAGATGGATGAAGTGTTAACGCATACTAAGAAATCTGCTCGATATCACACTGCCTTCCAGGGAAACCGTATAAATAATTGGAATTCCAAATCTACAATTTCATCCTAATCTCAACACGCATGAATGCTGACTGTGATTCCATATGTTCCCATGCTTATGAATCTGCTTTTACATCAATTCCATGAGTTTGTGCCATATGATGCCCGTCCAGACTAATATGAAGCATGAGAGAAGAAAATATGGTGGTTCAACACAAGCTTTAAGTTAGTACACCTCAAGCCTCTGTTCACGGAGCCTTCCACCTCCTGTGATAGGACTTGCGAAGGACGACACCTAGAGTGCATCAATTCGTTATGCCTGCCACCTCCTGTGATAGGACTTGCGAAGGACGACACCTAGAGTGCATCAATTCGTTATGCCAACAGGCCAACTTCAATGACATGTGAGGAGTTCATTCACCTTGAATCATAGTATTTGGGCCTTGCCTTATGCCAAGTACGCATTAACCTTGAGCCTTATAATTGGAACCTTGCCTTATTACTGAAAATATGAGGAGAGACTTATCATATAGATTGTGTATTGTCATTTCCCAATCCATTTTTCTAAAAGCAAGGGGGAACTAAGCACCTAATTTAAAGTGTTCATGGAATAAGCTTCCATTTGAGAGAGTCATTGACCTCGTATTGCCCTTATTACAGTTGACATGCAATGTTGGATTGTAAATTTGCTTCTTTGTTTTGATTGCATAGAATGTGATAATAGGATTTGTGTGGGAATGTATCAAGGATTCCATACACTCTTCGAAGGAAGAGAGTGATTTAATTGTTATTAGGGAGGGAGACCATTTGGAGGAGTTGAATTATGATTAGTGATTCCCCTTGAATGGCAATGGAAGGGATGTCTTTCTCTTTGACTAAGTGGAGGTTGAGAAAGAGGCCATACATCTCAGCTAGATTGTTTGATCTTTGACCCAGTACCCATGTGAAAGTTATTTCCATTTCTCCTTCATTATTAATAAGAATCCCTACTCCTCCTACTTTTACATGTCATTTTGTCACCATGGAAAATTGACCATTAAATTGGACCTTTTGCTATCCATTAATGTGTTCCAAAGCATTCCATTGCAAGTCTAAAACTTAAACATCTTGAAGAAACTGAGAATTATGGGTAATAAGGTCCAAAACCCTACTTTTGTTCACTTGTGTAGTTTCCTAGCCATTTTTTGTGCATATGCAGCGATCGCATAAGTGCGCTCATACCATTAAAGCTATCGCATAAGTGTGCTTTGTCTTCCACTATAGACTGCGCACATGACTCAACAAAAAGTAACAATAAAAAGTGAAATCTAGAAGATTTGTTGGGTGAATATATCCCAATTGAAAGCTTCGAGGTCATGCTTATTTGAGCCTAACCACTCATATCATGGAGCTAATTCCCACTCTTCAAGGAACCGTGACCCCACCTTTATTGGATCTCATCCTTTAGATAAGGATCTGAAACTTCCTCCTCTTGGCCTATAAATCAACCACAGGCTAGAGGGTTTGGGGAGATGAATAAATGTAGACTTATGTTGCTCAAATAAGGTTGGAGAGATTATCATCCAAGGAGGAGATTGATGATCACTGGGAGGATCCTCACTTCATCAAGGCCAAGGTTATGTATCTCCTCTTATTTATGAGATAATACAAATGAGTTTTTATTCCCACTATGTTGTCCAATGGAACTGGAAAATGGTTTATTTTGTTTCTATTTTTCCATTAAAATGATATAGGTACTAGTCTACTTGATCACTAGTATAAGTTGTATTGAATCATTTATTTTGCATATGCCTTTGATCTCTTTTTGTTTCTATGTTTACAGATTGATCTTTAAGCATTTGGAGAGTTGCATCAAGCCATAACGGGATCTTCACTAGGCATGTCGTAAAAGGTATGGATTCCATCTCTTATTATTCTAGCTTATGATTCAGTATAGATAGACTCAGGGAAAATATTTGCTTGCTTGTATGTTCGTTACTAGGGCCAGTCATTGAACCTGGGGAGATTTCCTTTGTCTACATTAGAAATTAGTCTGCCATAACAAATTGGCGACTTCGTTGGGGAACATATCATTCTTCGCCATCTATTTGTTTTGGTATTTCGAACCTTGTCTGATAGTTTTTTCTATGTGATTGCAAGATAGTGATATTTTGGATTTTGTGATTTGTTTGCTTGAATTTTTATTTTTTCTTAAATTTTCTCAACCTGTGCGGTCTCTCTTCAACTTCAAGAGCAGATTTTCACATTGTGCCCTTAGCAACAATGCATATACGCATTGAATAACATTGTCTTCTTGCACACATGCCTGGAATTTTTGAAAAATCGAGTTTTCATTTCATCAAAGTCTAAAATTTTGGTTTTCAATCCTTCGTTATACTTGTTGATGCCTTCAGGTAGTCTTTGTGAGCTTGTTTGAGTATTCTGAAGAGGTATTCTTGAGAATTCCTTATTTTCGTGAATTAGGGTAAAAGATTTTTTTGATTACTTGTTGATCCATAAAAAGAAAGATCGGTTGATTTAGATTCACTGTCTTCCTGTCTTTTTTCTATCAAACATCTCAGATCAAGTGATTATTTTACTCATTTGTGGAAAATATTTTCATTAGCAAAAGCTATGGTTTGTCAAGAATTAGTGTTTTGATGAGATGTTCTTTTGTTCTTGAACTTGGAAACGAAAGTCATTTTCCTTTCAGTATTTAATTTATTTCCAAAATTACACTTTAAGACATGGTATATTTCATAACATTCATCTGAGAAAATTATTTTTTAGCATTTGATTGGTTTCTTATGCATTTTGGAAAATTTTGAGTGCTTCTTTGTTGAAGGAAAGTTTCATGGTTAAGTTGTTGAACGAATTGAAATCTGAATTTTTGTATTTGGCTCATTGCAAAGTGAAATTTGTATGTGTGAAAAGAGTTATAGTGAAATTAAGAGTTATAGCGTTTCCTTGAAAATTTTGGAAAGCTCTTTCTTTCCCGTAATTAGGAATTCATTGAAATGAAAATATCACAACTTCAAGTTCGATTGCATTAGATTTTTGAGTCAGGTCATAATATCATCAGTTTCACATCCATTTACCCATTGAGTAAATAACAACTTTAAAACACGACGCTAATAAAATCAATCTAAAAATTCTTATATTTTTAGGGCCCTTTTCCACCTACATTAGATCAGGTTATAGGGCTTTGGAATAGGGAAGTGAGTTAACTTTCCAAAGTTGCAAAAAAACATTGGAATCTTGCGATAGGGAGTAAATCCAGTTATTAGAGTTTAGCTCTGGGAAGCTCCTCTAACAAGGGAGTTAAGCACGAGATCATAACAGACCTAGTGGAGTGATCAACCCCACTTCATTGGTTACGGTAGAGTGATTTGCACACATTACAAATGATTCTGAAATGTACTTGGATTCACTTGAAAGAAAACCTTAGATTAACCATATTAAGGAGATTTCAAGGGGATTGAGATTTGTTACTCTGCCCTTGCGTGTAAGTCTGATCTATGACCATATCCCCAGGTTAAGTGGTAACCTTAGAGACCAGAATATTAGGCCTATTACCCGGGGTGATGGAAGAGGAGAAGTTTTTGTTGTATCTGAAACATACGTTAACTAGAATCACTTGGACCTTTTTGGAGGGTATTCTTCACTCAAGAAGGCATAAGTGGAGTTACTTGCAGCATATCGTGTTCATTAAGTAGGTTGTCAGGGTAACTAGTTCCACTCACTCTATCTTTATTTAAGTTTTCACCTTGATATCTGCGACGTTGGATTTCATCGCCAACTAGTGATTTCAATATGGAAAATTTGTTTGCATGGATTGATTACTTAGATTTACTAACGTGTGTTTATGGTTTGTTTGTCTTTACTTTTTAGAGGCTTTAGGTGTGAATTGTTAATATTATTGAGTTTTTAATAAACATTCATCGTGGTTGATTTACTGAGGCATTCACGTATAATTTAGGGATTGTCCCTTGAATATACACCGAGACAGTTGGAAAATATTAAAGTTGAGAAGTCAAAATCATCAGGATATGGGGCCTCAGATCAACTCGAAACATCTACCATTGTAGAATCTGAGATAATAAAAATGGGAGTGGTTCAATTTCCAGAAGTAGAATCAAACTTAGATCCATTTGGTCCAGTAATTGTTGAACTTTCTCATCGATAATATGATATCAGTGAGGTTTCAGATGCATAATACATTGAACCAGAAATTGACGAACCTAAATTTAATATCTCTAAACCTAAATCACCTTCAGCTATTATAGCCCCTTCTCCTGCGCCACCTTCACTGCGAAGGAAAAATATTTTTACAATTGAACTACTTCATGATCTCCTTAGTATTGAAGATAGTACCGGAGAAGAGGAGGAAAAATCACCACGTACTCCTGTTCATACTCGTGAAAAAACAAAATTTTCCTAGACTTCCGTTTGACCCTTTCCGACCTGACCCTTCGTATTTCACACCTTTGAACCTCTTAGGTCAAGGTATTCCACGTATCCTGACTCCTTTTTACTTTTCATCGGGAAAAACTATGTCAGGACTACCTTTTGGGAGTGTACCTATTGATACATTTGTCTTTTCAAACTCTCCATAGTTAATATTATATGGTGGTCCATCAATTCATGTTGGGTACCTGTCGCTTTCTGGAACTTTTTCGGGAGTCTCTCCTTCACCCCAAACTTCTATTTTGTCATTTGGCCTATCTACTTCAACTTTCCAATGCATGAATTCCATGCCTCAAATACCTTTGGCATCCGATCAGTATATTAACATGATATATAGCATTTTTGAAATTTGGCTTTTGTGTTCCATAATTTGTATAGAAACTTTTCTGGTGATAATCACTTATGAACAAATTTTGTTGACGCGTTTTGAACGAGCCATTGGTGATGAACCACACTAGCTAGTTCAAAACACGTCGACAAAATATTTTCATATGTGATTATCACCGATCTTTTTTCTATATAAATGATATATAGTAATTTAGATAATCCTAAATAAACCTAAGTGGTGTTTACTACCCGCTTGGGGGGAAACAACCTTATACTCCACCTGCAAGACAACCTTTTGCAGGGTCATATACTTGGCTGGAGGACAACCTTTTGCTGGAAATTATGCAAACTATGGTCAGATACCTCAGGTAGGTCCATATCAACCTATTATGTCTCAACCCTTGATTGGTGCTCCTTATTTAGGGATGAATATGATTTGAAACCCTACTTTTGTTCAACATCCTATTCAATTTTCTCCACAAGTGCCAATTTATCAATTTGTTCAGCCTATTGGGCAATATATTCCACAATACATGTTCAAGGTATTCTAATACAAACCCAACAACCTGTCCAGGGTATTCGGCAAACACCTTTCCAAGGAACTCCACATACACCTGTTCAACAACCAGTTCAACAATCTATCCAGGGTAGTCCTCAAACACGTGTTTAGTCTACTGTTTAAACATTTGTTCAAAAATCAATTCCAAGTTTTCCCAAAACACCTATTCCAGGAGCATCACAAACAACGGTCCAAACTACGCCTCAAGTATTAGTTCCAGAAACTACACAAGCTATCCCTCAAGTGTCTTCTTATCAAGTTGGTCCCACTTTCCAGTCTACTACACATATTCGTATGGGACAACCTACTATAGGCATTATGTAAACACCTCAAGGCCAAGCTTTTAAGATTCAATTTGTTCATGGTCATCCTTTACAAAGTCAACCTGTACAGGGGCAATATTATTTGGGCCAAATGGGTCAAAATCCACCTTTCCAAAGTCAACCATATCCGATTCATATGTTTCAAATTCTTTTACCACAACTTGGTATGATTCATCCTGGTTACCTTGGAGGCATGCAAATACCAACTGCATAAGCTATTCCGAGATATAATGGGTATCCTCCTCCGGGTGCTGGACTTAACCCCAGGGTTACCAATATTCAGAGCCATACCCCAATCGATAGTTACTGTTTATTGCAACTTTAGATCTGCCTCGGCTAACGAATGATCCTATTTACTATTATCCGTTTTGGCCCCCAATTCCTACTAAGTTTCTTAGAGAAATTCCAGAGTTTGAAGGAAAATCAGGAGAGGACACATAAAACCATTTTATGACATATAGTATTTGGTGTGCATCGAACTCATTGATCGATGGTTCCATTAGATTATGTCTTTTCCAACGAAATTTAACTGGTTTGGCAGAAAATGGTACATCAAATTACCATGGGCCTCTTTCCATAACTTCAACTCCTTAACAACAACATTTTTGACACACTTTCAACTGCCTATACGATATGATACTAGTACTGAACTTTTGACTTCCTTGAAACAATCCAAATCTACCTACATCTCCAATCATATACATGAATGGAGGCATAGGCGTCGTCTAGTCAATTTTTTTATTCCAGATCAAATTTTGGCTGAGCACAAAGTCATTAATTCCCCTAATTACAGAATATGTTGCAAAAGGAGGTGTAGTAATGGAAGAGAAAATAATTTATCGTGCCTAATATCTAGACCTTGTTTATACACAGTCTAGAAATTTACGTGAAAAAAATTCAATATCTACCTCGCCTAGATAAGCCAAACTAAACCCCTACAAGGTCTGATGCCATTGATGGTGTGGTTGGTTATGTTTGCCATAATATAAGGGTAAAAATAATAATTCTAAAAACACTCAGATATTAGCTATAGAAGATTCACCCAACGAAAGCCCTTCTCCATAAATGAATTTTGAAATTAATGTCGTAGACTCATCTACTAGAAAGAATCAACAAGTCAGAGGTAAAAATAAAAGGAAAGGTAAAGCGAAAAAAAATTCTTCTCAAAAAGAGAAAAAAAAAATGAATCCTCCAATGAAAAGAAGAATCCATGCTATCCTTGTTTGATTTGTGATGAGGATCATTACACTAAGGAATTCCACATCCGGTAGAGGTGACTAAATTCGTTAAAGGTTCTCCCGCTCCTGTTGTTTTGAAGGATCATTTCCCTTCTCAAGATAGTAAGATGATTGCACATAATCAATCCTCTTCTTTCACATCGGCCGATATCATGATGATGTCGTTACAAGTGACGGTACCCATGAGATCTAAAGATTACGGATCTAAGGGTCCTGTAGTAAATGGAAATTATACTTGTCCATCTAGTTAACCTTCCAATTCAATTCCTCCTACTTCTGAACCATTACAGATTGAAAAACCAAATTCTGACATGGTGATTCGACTACCTGCTAAGGGTGTTGTTAGAAAATCAACATTTAACCCTCATGATAGAGTTGCTAAGAACTAAAACATTGTTGAAGTTCTGGAGATGTCCCCTTCAGCGATGTCGACTCTTGAAGTGTTGCAAACATGTCTAACATAAAGTAAATTTCTATTGTCAGCAATAAGATCAATTGATTTGATGGATTATAAACTTATTGTCTTTCATATTGAGAGTCATATACCTAGACTCCCCCATCAAATGGCATTCCAAATAGTAGTTTTTGTCAAAACTAAACGAGTTATTCGCACGGTAGTTGATGAAGGAGCTTCTACATGTATCATGTTTATTGCTTGTTGGAAAGCCTTGGGTTCTCCAACCATCAATCATTATCCTACCACACTGAAAGCTGTTTATGGAAGAGGTTTTCATCCACATTTAATTGTGGATGATCTACCCATAGAGTTAGAGGGTAAGACAATTGTGGTCGAAGTTGAACCTATGTTATGTCTGCAGTGGTCTCATCAATCTTTCGCATGATAATGTTTCCTCGTCAAGGGAGAATAGTGAAAGTAGACCAATTATCTTATTGCACTTCAGACCCTAAATCTACTGGTAGTATCCCTTTTGTGGGGAAAACAATTGTTAATTATGAAGATGTTGGTGTTGGTTTGTTGAAAGATACATCACTCATGGGAACTTTTGTGCTCCCTCCACCCAAATTTCCTTCTAATGTTGCCTAGGTTAACATGACCACATCAAGCAGAATGGAATATTTTGATCTGTGGATTATGTCATTAGAATTTGAATTGACCTCATATGGTAATGAGATTCCTTTAAGCCTGTTTGAATTAGCTTATCAGATATTCCAAGCATTTTCTGGTTCACAAACCTCTCAAATTGATCGAGTGAATGCAATCACTGATGATTATTCTCGGTTATCTAAATTAGAACCAATTTCATTCCTTGATCCCTTTAATAGAATGTTTCCAACAGATGAAAGCATCATGGAAATAATGAATTTGGATGAAATTCCATGGGACGATTTTCATCATCATTCATCTTTTCCACCTAGCCTTGATAAAATCGAAAATGAGTTTTCTACTATATTCTCGTCTAAGATCGTAGATACCCTGAATGTCCAATGTCTGTTCTTCAAACTCAATCTGAAAGTAATTTGGGAATAATATATACAACTACTTCAATTGACATCTGAGTCAAATAAAAAATTATTGAAAACATTCACACAGGTGCTTCGTGCTCCCTTGAAGAAATTCCAACGTATGAAGCCATGTTTCAAGAATTTTGAGACATTTTTGCCTGATCCTATGAGGAAATGCTCAGAATTGACCCCATCATTGTCATTCACGAAATAAAGACTTACCCATATGCCAAACCTGTCATACAGAGGTTACGTTTAGTGCATCCACGAAAGGTTGTTGCTATAAAAGTTGAGGTTGAAAAACTACTCAAATAAGGTTTTATATATCCTGTTCCCTTGACCAACTAGGTTTCCAATATTGTTCCAACGAAAAAAAAAGAGCAAGGGACCATCTAAGTATGTGTATATTATAGGGATATTAACAAATATTTTCCTGAGGACAACTATCCTACCCCCTATATAGACCAAATTGTTGACGAATGTGCCGGCAATGAAATCTTCTCTTTCGTGGACGGTTTTTTCTGGCTATAATCAAATCAACATATTACCTATCGATCAGCATAAAGTTGTGTTTAGTTATCCATGGGGTACCTTTTCTTATCTCAAACTCCCATTTGGATTGAAAAATGCTGGTGCAACTTTCTGACGGGCAATGTATTATGCTTTTCATGATATCAAGCATATTGTGTAACCTTACTTAGACGATTTAATGACTCATTCATTCAAACAGGAAGATCATCCGATGCATCTAAGAGCTATTTCTATCAGATGTAGACATTAAAATATTCACTTCAATCCCCATAAATGTGTTTTCAGTGTACAATCTGATTGATTATTTGGATTTGTCATGTCAAAGGAAGGCATTTGTGTCGATCTGCTCAAGGTTGAGGCTATTCTAAATCTGCCTCCTCCTTCCAATCTTCGCCAACTCCAAAGTTTGCAAGGGAAAGAAATTTTTTTACGTAGATTCATCTCGAACTACGTCGAGCTAAATAAAGTTTGTATTCGACTGTTGAAAAAGGGCATCTCATTTACATGGGACGAGCTTGCTCAAAAATATTTTGATGCACTTAAACACGCATTAACCCATACACCATTATTGCATCCGCCTGATTATCATCGATAGTAATTTTTTTATAGCTAACTTTGATGCCACCATTGGCATGGTATTAGTTCAAGAAGATGAGTCCAATGTTGAACATGTGATATACTATTTGGGTAAGAATCTCACGACAATTGAGGTTAAATACGCACATGTGGAGAAATTGGCTTTGGCAACCGTTCAAAATGTCCAATTTTTTTGCCACTATATTATATTGCAAAAAACTATAGTGATTTCCAATTGAAACCCTATGATGTATATTCTTACGAGACAGTTGCTAGGGGAAAGTATTCTAAATGGATCGTTATCCTGCAGGAATTCGATTTAGAGTTTGAAAAATCTAAGTCTAAGAAGTCACTGGTGTTTGTTGAGCTATTATGTGACTTTCCCTGTACTGAGATGGAAAATGTGGCGGAGGATTCGCTTCTAGGTGAATCCCTCTTTCTTATCAGTACTTTTGATCCCTAGTATGGAGATATTCTTGTATATCTTCAAACCCAAACCTTTTGGCCATAATTGTATCGAACTGATCGTCGTCATATTCAGTACCAATCCCAACAAATACATTATTGTTGGTGATACACTTTATGTCGTGGTGTTGATTCCATATTTCAACGTTGTTTGGGACACGAGGAATCCAAAAAGGCATTGAATGAATTTCATTCTGGAGCTTGTGGCAGTCATATGTCAGGGTTTTCCATTGCCCAAAATATATTGCACACTTGGTATTTTGTGGCCTTTGATGTTTAAAGATTGTATTATCGCGGTCTAGAAGTGCCATAATTGCCAAGTTTACCATCACAAGATTCCTCCTACTCCTCTTCATCCAATCATAATTGTTGGTCATTTTGCTAAATGGGGCATCGATTTTGTTACATGTAACCTGCACTCGACCAGGGGGCATGGGTATATTATCCTAGTAGTAGATTATTTTACAAAATGGCCTGAGACGATGCCTACATATAAGGATGATGGAGAAACTACAACCATTTTCATATTTAGCCATGTGATTCCAGGTTCGACGTTCCACAAGCTATCATTACGGACCATGGTAGCCATTTTTGAAACTTTATGATGATCGAACTTTCAACACAACTAGGCTTGAACCATGACAACTCTACCCTATATTATATGCAAGAGAATGACCAAGTAGTAGTTGTTAACAAGGTTTTGACCATGATGATAAAACAGATCGTTGACATTCATAAACAAAATTGGCATACTATGCTTTTTCTAGCCTTGTGGGCACATCGTACTTCACCAGAAACATCAAATGGATTTACTCCCTTCCAAATTGTTTACAGTTTGGAGGCAGTTTTGTCGAATGAATGTGAAATTTTGTCTTTGAAGCTGGCCATTGAGTTGTTACCAACTACCTTTGCAGAGGAGGAACATTTTTTGTACTTAGCACGACCAGATGAGACTCGTCGTTATGTTGCACTGGGTAGTGAGGCTCATAAGAAATGGGTTAAGGCACATTTTGACCAAAAAGTGAATCCTCGTTCATATTCAGAAGGTGACCTAGTATTGGTCTATGATCAAGCACATGATAAACTAGGTGTTGGTAAATTTGAGCCCATGTGGCATGGTCCTTACATTGTAAAGCGTGTACTACCTAAATGGGTCTATGAAATAGTTGATTATGACGGTGTTTCTTTGGGAGAGCCCAGGAATGGTCTTTACTTGAAGAAACATTATGCGTGATTTATTTCGTGAAGATTTTGTACATTACTTGTATCATAATTTTATGAGTGTGTGCAATCAATTTAGCTATATTTTTACGATTTCATGCTACTTATCCTATTTATCTTGTGTTAAAATGGATTTGTAGATGTCGACGTTCCCACAAACTTACATTGGATTTGTCAATGACACTAGTTGTAGTACTCGAAATTTATCTTCTGCAGCCTGGGCCATTTATTCACCCACCGATGAGCTAGTTTATATTCATGGGATATGCTTTGGTTGAACAATGAATAACATTACAGATTATAGTGCAATGATTGAACTATTATCTAATGCCATTTCATTTGGAATTCGTCGATTGATCATTAGGTTATATTATCAGCTCACAGTATTACATTTAAATGGTGTCTATTCAGTTAGAAGTCCAACAATGTTAAGAATGTTTTTGCGGGTTCGTCGCTTGGAGAGACAGTTTGATTACATAGAATATCAACACATTCCAAGACATTTAAATACATTGGCTGATGCATTAGCTAAATAAGTATTAAATAAAAATTTGTAACAATTGTTAGCAAAAAAAACCATATTCATCCACATATTGAACAAGATAAACTGAGAAATAAGTAGTAGTTTTAATTAAGTCAAATGTCTGTAAAAAGTGTGTAGCTTTACAAAATGCCTTCTAAAACATATGAGGCCCTGTGGCCTTTATTATCTGAACATGCCTATATGAAAAAAGAAAAATATAGCACTAGGACTAGCCACTAATCATGGTGGTGATCATGGTAGTAGACTATGGTGCGAGCTACTCATCGTAGCAAGTGACTGATCGGCCCAGAAACTCCCATGACATGCCTCTGGTACTCGAGAGGCAAATCATCAATCCTAGAATCTAATATGTCTAGAGTAAACCTCCACAGGTTGTGCTCCAACTCAATCAAAGCCTTTTCCATATCAAGGTTAGGTACCTCGAGAGCTGCTGGTTGATCCCCTATCTGTCAAAATGTCGTAATCCTGCTGGTCTAACTGGCGCATCTGCATGATTATTTCAAATAATTAGTTTTGGATGCTAAAAAAAAGCAAAAACAAAAATAAATACAAAAACGACCAAAATGTGAAATTTTTACCTAGGTTACCCCACTGCATCCCTGTTGGAAGTGGGATATATCGGTCACTTGTATAGTTCATGATGATCTGACGTTGCAACAACCCAAAAAACTCAGGAGTGTATTTCACCACTGTACCATCACCTCCATGACGTGCCATCAATGAAACCCACAAAAGCATACGAGGATCCCGAGGTCCTCCTACATCTACCATAACCTATTGTGGGGTAAGAAGGGGGATCCTCTCTAGAGAAAATGAGATCAAAATGGCACCATACCCAAAGTTTTTTAGTTTGTTGGTTTTTTCTCTAGTTAGTTTTCCTTCCATGTTGACAACTACCCATTTGCACCAACTTAATATGGTATGATGTGCACACTCCAAGGATATATAAATCTGAGCCTTAGTCAGCATTTGAAGAGCAACACTCCCACACAATTGTGCAACTGTAAAGGTGATAGTTCTCAAGGGTAGCCTCTCTATGGTTTTTGTGTCAATTATTCCATCCTTGAGCTAAGCCCCTACAATATAATGTTGTCTCAGATACGATGTTGTTGTTTCTCCACCTAGCCTGTGCTCATACAACGAGTTGTCTATCCCTTTATGGGAAAGTACAGTTAAGAAATAGATATTATCTGCATCTGTTGCGAGTCATTGATTCCCTATCACAAAGCATTGATCTTGAGCATCCCAAACTCTCATAATCCATGTCAAGAGATATAACTGATCTTTCATGCCCGTGATCATATAAAATTTGTATAGGCCACATTATCTTAAGGCTTGCAATGTTACTGGATCATCAAGAGCTTCTGCATCTTGGTTCTTGTGTTCTCTTTTCCTCCACTCCATCTTGGAAAATAAAAATCCCCGAAAATAATATTAGAGGAGGTTTAGAAAACAATTTTGTATTTTTTTGCAAAATATTTGGGCATTTTCAATAATTTTTCAAAACCCTTGGTGATGTTTGTGACCGCCTTTGAGGAACAAAGCGCATTTGTGTAGCTTCTTAGAATAAAATCTGCGCACATCGTGATTTTCTCTTTATCAAAAGGATTCGGGGTGCACAAACCCGATGAAGGGTAACTACGTAACCCTGAGGGCGCATTTTAAATTAAAAAACAACCTCAAAAGTGCCAAAAATTATGGTCAAAAGCAAAATAAAAACCATGAAAACGAAGATAACGAGAAGATCTCTTACCTAGAGAAGACGGTTCGTGATTTTTTCCACCGGTTTGTTCAGAGTCCAACTCTGAATATTTTGGTAAAAAACTCTCTAAATTGCTCTCAAAGGGTAAAAAACTCAAATGGTGAAAATATTTTTACTTTTTAAACTTTTATAGGCTTTTAAGTCATTAAAATATTATTTATGTCTTTTGACCCTTGAAAATTATTATTTTTTAAAATGTTTTTACAATGCTTTTGGAGTAGTTATGATAAATTTTCAAGTTTATTGTGAAGAACACAGGTTAAATCATAAAAATGAATCATTTTTACGACAAGCGAACTTGTATCACTTTTTTCGGCTCTTTAAATTTACGAAAAAGTGAAACCCTAGAGTCCTCTTTCAAGCCCTTTTTCAGACTCTCTAAACATGAAAAGATCGCCGAGTACTTGACTATTTGAACTTGAAAAAGTAAATTAACAATCGTCTATTCAGTATAAGTTTACCCCTTTTCTGGACTGAACTAGACTATTTATAAAAAAGGTATACGTTGACTAATGATGGTCAATAGAGTTCTCTCCTGCATTATTTTACCATTTTTCGGGCTTGAGAGACTAAGTTCACGAAAAAGGACATCTTGGAGTTTAGTTATGTTTTTCTCCTGACTCCCTAAAAATGAAAAACACCAAGCTTTACTTTCCCCGGTCTTGTTAAAAATTTACGTTGAAAGAGATGAATGAGTTTTAGTGTTGCATATTTTCAAAACTCTTTAAACATGAAAATGAAATCGAGTTATCCCTTCACTGGACTCGTTAAACATAAACAGTGCAGGACTCGTCAATCATGACAGGACTGAACCACTCCTTCCTAGGGTTCGTAAAAAATACTTCAAAGGACTCATCCAAAGGATGAGCTTATAGGAAAAGAAAATGTTATCCTCCTCGAGATGGAAAAAATAAAGAGGCACTTGTCAGTAATGGTGGGGTAGAATTGGGAAGAAGCATTCATTTTTGTATCTAATTATAGGCAGTATGTCGCTCTTGAACATAACACTCAGTCACATTTGTGTCTGGGTTGGGAAATCCATTTGTCTCGCAGTTAATCGAACCTCATTGAAATTATTCAGTTGGTTTTGGGTATTATCGTTGATTAAAATGCTGCCAAATCTAAAGCGTCGCGTCACCGACATGTTCAAGAGAAGTCAAACCTCAGTGAAAATTACCTTGTAATTCATAGCCTTCAATCACGTCAGCCATCCCTGAGTCAATCCTAAATAACTCCAAATATCATTCTTGAACACTTGACGTGAGTTTCGTGTCGTAGGATCTCCTGCGACAGATCATTCCTTATCGACTTTAGCTCATTATCTAGGAAGTTGATCTAGAAACCCTCTTTAGTACCTTGGAGCCTGCATGCCCAAATGTTAGGTTTTTCGCCTTCGACGAAAAGTTCTCATCATTGACCTTCAATCGAATGATTCTATGAGTGTTCACCTTCAAGACATCTTTTCACACTTCATAGATTGTACTGGAAGTACCTTGAGGACCATTATCATTATTGGTGGTTTCTCTTGACTTGTTAATGGTTCACATCATTGACCAATAATGAAGTGGCTTCTACCATGTTCAACTTCGAGACATTCACTCGCATGGTTAGATTGGCACTTTGGATTTAGAGATGGATATCAAGACCTTGGATCTAGTTTCATCCATCCAGGGTGCATGGAGTGTTGTATTCATGATTTTACACATAGATCCAAATTTTATGGTTGCGTCTATGCTATGTCTACTGTTGATGTGGATCTTTGTGTATTTCCCTACTAGTTCATCGAGTTATATTTACTCTAAGTATGGGAATTCCTACCATAGTGACGATTATATATATTGCATTGTAACCTTTGATTTATTATTGCAGGTCTCCAACCATGGTCTCTGATCCGATCTTTGGCATGATAAAGCACTTTAGTCCTCAAATATCCTGTCTGACTTTGCACTTTAGGGGGAAATATGTTACACGTCATTTTGTCACCATGGCAAGTTGATCGCTAAACTGGATCTTTCACTATCCATTAATTTGTTCCAAATTAGTATTCCCTTGCAATTATAAAACTTAAACATCTTAAAGAAACTGAGAATTCTGGGTAACAAGGTCCAAAAACCTAATTTTGGTCACCTACATAATTTACTAGCCATTTTCTGCGCAGAAGTGTACTTTATCTTCCACTATAGACTGTGCACATGACTCAACACAAATTAAAAATAAAATGTGAAATCTAGAAGCTTTGATGGGTGAATATATCACAATTGAAAGCTTTGAGGTCATGCTTATTCAAGCCTAACCCCTCTAATCATGGAGATAATTCCCATTCTTCAAGGAATCCTGATGCAGGAGCATCCTGCTAAAATGTTATTGGGAGACTTGAGATGTATTATGTTTTCAAAGAGAGTTGATTCTCTAAATGTATTTTAATGATTTGAGTGATTTAGAATAGCATTTAATTGCGGGCATGAATGAAAATGTTCTCGAATGTTGGAGAACATGAGAAAACTAGATAGTTGAGAGCTCATAGGGATTGAGAGATTTGTGAAGTTATTGTAAATCCTAGATTAGGATTTGGTTGCATAAATTTATGGGATTAGAGAGGATATTTAGGGATAAAAGAGAGATTTTAGGAATTAATGAGGACTTAGAAGAATTATGGATTTGTTGAGTAAATTAAGGATCTAAACCAATTCCGGTTTGGAATCCATTTGTATATAATTATAAGCCTAAAAGACATAAAAGGGGTAAGAAAGAGAGATACAGGGACAAGAGTTAGAGATAGTGTTTCAAAATTAGAGGAAACAGAGGGAAGGCAAACTGATTATAATCAGGCTGAGAGGGTCAAACCTCTGTAAATTTCTATTTTATGAATAATAGATTTAATTTTGGTACGCATTTGTGGTTTTGGTCTCAGTTTAAATTGGTGCTTTTTTGTTTTGAATTAAATTGGGCATATTCACTGTTATGCAGAACCATTAGTTAAAATGATTATATGAGATTTCGATTCAACACTTGACCTTCAGGTCAAAGCCATATTTTAAGAGAACCTGAGTTTGTTGGAACCAAAAGATTCGAAGACACAACAGAATTTTGTTGAAATCATATGATTTTTCCACATCGAGAGGAGCACTCTCTATCTCTGCGTTTTAATCAGAATGATAAATGCTCGAAGATTTCGAATAAATAAGAAGTTTTTAGTGTTTTATCTCTTTCATAAACGAGAGAAATTTGTGTTGGGTCCAGAATTATGTACTTTGGAACAATGAACTTATTGTTGCAATGGAAGGTAATCAATGAAGACAGACGGAATTATGCATTGGAACTTCATATTTTGGGTTTGAATCGTGACAAAGGACACAACAAGAGCATGTACTATTAGATGCTTGAAACCGATTTCTGTTTGGAACAGAAAGCGGTTGAACTTGAAACAATAGATCAATGAAGACTTCTGTCAAAGTGGAAGATTTAAAGCTGGATCATTTTTATAAATAGATGCAATTGTTTTAATGCTAGAACCATATGTTTTATGAGAAACCTGATTTCTGTTTGAAAATAGGAGTCTGCAAAGAAATGGAACGGTGAAGTGATTTTGGAAATCAGTCAACGGTTTTCGCACAACACAAGGGTGGTAAGTGGTAAAAGTGGGAAGAGTGCGATAGGGTCTGGAGGTTGCACGTTGCACTCAAAAACTAGCTATTTCGCCCGATATAAAAAACTTTAAATATCACGCATCTTAAAATGCGATGACCGTTTGACGGATGGTTGTATATAATCGATGGTGAAGAGGTACGTTGGCAATAGCTGTGGGCCCGAATATGTTTTATTGGCAAAAGCGTTGACTAATATTTAATTAAGTGGGTATTTTATATGTTTATAACATGGAAATATGATTGAAGTTAATTAAATCCCACTTAAGGCTCATAAATGAAGATGTTTCTTGGGTCACATGTATATAACATGAATAAATTTGCATATTGTGGTTTGAGGTAAAGCGTTGTTGCACCATAAGTGGTATCAAAGCCGAAATAATTTTTTTAAGTTAAATTTGAACTGTGCAAGAATGCAATTAAAATTGCAAAAAGTGTGATCATAATAAAGCACAAAAGGGATTTTGCGCCAGCTAAACGAAGTATGAATAGATTGATATTTGCCACAAAATAATGAGTTATTGCAGCCAAAGAAAGTTTGAGAAGTTTTTATACTGTATTTACATATATTTCATGAGAAAGAAATGAATTGTGTATAATTGGGTATTGTTGATGAGGTAAATTCTTAAGAAAGCAATTAAGAGTTATGTGTAAATTCTAATTTGTTTAAGATCCAAATTAATGTGGATTGAAGCTTTGTTCAGGATGATTGTTGTGACAACAACTGAATGTTGAAAGAATGCCACAATGGAAGCATGGAGACAGAACTACAAAGCAGATTCACAGAAATGGTAAAGGCAAACAAATAAGGAGAAGACAAGTGATGTTGGGAAAATGGTATGCATGAGTTTTTATTAATTGATGATATTTTACAGATTGAATAGATCAAGGGAGTGCAAAAGTTGCATGTTGCAGGAGACAACCAGCTGAGACATAAATTGATTACCAAGGTATGAAAGTTTGCAACAGTTGAGTGAATGGAAAATTTTGGCACAAGACTACAGGAGTAAAACTGTAGGAATAAATTTTAAAAGTTCTTAGAGATTTTAGCATAACCTTATTCCAGCTGAGGCTTGGAATAGATAAGGACAAACAGTCCTTAAGAGAAGTGAGTATAGCAACCAGAGAGAGAGCAAGATTGCTCAGTACAAGTTCTAGGCAAAAGAGGACTTGGAAACCAGACAGAGGAGCTGTTTGGTAAGAAGATCAACTCGGAAGAAAGTTGATTGGTTGCAGGTGTGGAAGCTCACACAGAAGTGAAGATGACTGTAGAAGTTCATAGAGAAGGTTCAGAAGCAGGCTACAAAATGAAGGAAAAGGGTGCTAAAACAATCCGCAGAAACCAGATGAGTTAAGAGGAGCTTGAAAAAGAGTTGGTTGAGATAAGAAAAGAACTCGATGAGTCAACAATGCTGCTATAGGAAAACCAAAGACAAGGCTGGGTCTTGAAGAAAAAAGATAGTGAAGTGGTCTAAGTTATAGAGAAGGCTACGACAGAGACAAGTGAAGCGGTTGGTAGAAGAACTCAGAGAAGCATAGTAAAAAATGGAAGTTTCCATTTGTGGACCAGAACAGGGTGAAATTCTGAGTGAATAGGATAATGAGAAATATTCCATGGACTATTGGAATAGTCTAGAACAATTTGAGGATATGTTAATAAGGGAAGCAAATGAGGCTATGGAGCCTTGTGTTTTTAAATCTCATGGTTTGTATGTGTTTGCAGGATGTGTAAAAGATGATGGACAGTCTGTTGAAACTGTCACAAAATCGGAAAAATCTCTTGAGGTGAAGTATGATGGAGAATGCGTTTTAGAGGAGGAAGATACTGATTTATTGCAGCAGAAGGAATTCATAGATGAATTTATGTTTGGTGTAAGACAACCAGTTAAAGTTGTTATGGAACAAAAGCATAATGAAAATGTTGTAGTGATATTCCAAGGAGGTAAACAAATGAATCAGTTTAATGAATTTGATGAAAGAATTTTGCAATGTGATGATACAGAAAACATGATAACTCAGGAGGATTTTAAGAAGAAGAGTGAAACTTACAATGAATATTGTGAAGAAATGCTAGAAAATTTTCATAAGAAATGGAGTTCTTGGAAAGATGGCTCAAGGAACCAGAAGGAAGAATGAAGCTTGCAGAACCTGATAAAGAAGAAATTGTAGAGTTATGTAAATATTTTAACTCTTCAACTGATAATATGGTTGTATGTATAGAAGACAATGTTGATAAATATGAAGTTGGAATCAGAAGAACTATGCAGAAGATATTTAATATCAGAGAGAAGACTGAGATAAATTTTCAACTAGCATTATTGATAGAAATGTTCCAGAAAAGTAAAGGAGACCAGAGATACAACTACATAATGGGAAAGAAGGAGAAATGGTATAAGCTACAAGAGTAGCAAATGGATATGTAGTTAATAGAGGAGCTGAGGAAGTTTGGGAAAATTATAGATGTTCTATTGAGAATAGAGAAACTCAAAGGAGTGGAGCTACAACAAAATGGAATTGCTGGAAAAGAAAAAGTTTCTTTTGAACTTGAAAAAGGAGCAGTGATGTTTGAATCATCAGTTGAAGCAACTGAGTCTTATGAATATAAAATTGGCAATTTGTGTACTTTTGCAGGTATTAAAGAGGAGAGGTAAAATTTGAGTTTTGAGACTGTTAGATCTCATGAGAAAACACATACACAATTGGAGGAACATATTATTTTACAGCATACTGCTAAAGCTGAGAATAGAGGAAATTTGGCTCACAATGATGACCAAAAGTAAGAAGAAGAAGCAAAGGATAGCAAGTACTCAAATGATATGCTTGAGGAAGTTGAGATGAAGACCACTGAAGATTTTCTAAGTCATGTAGAAGACTTGGAACAAAAAAGAGATTTGATGACAGAATCATCAAACAAGACTTTTGGGTCTTATGATTTTAAAACTAAAAACTTGAGTGTGATTGCAGGTTTTGAAAATTTTGCAGGTGATAGACAGTTACTGGAATCTATCATAAAGATGAAGGAAGAAAGAGAATTGTACACAAACATTTCAAAGAAGCAAGTTCAGAATTGTATTCTGATGAAGGACAAGGTTATGATATCTGATGAAGATTGCAAAATATTTACAACAGAGGAAGGAAATGTTACTACTGTCAAGGAATTGAAGAGCAATTTACTTTTTGAAAGTAAATTTGCAGAACAACAGTTGGATATTGCAGAGGATAATATCTTTAAAGATATTCAGGAAGTTCGGGTGGCAGCAATATATACAACGGTATTTGGAGTAATCTCAAAATTGATAGCAGATGTTGAAGAAAAAGAAGGCAGCAAGAGGTTTGAAACTCATACATAAAGAAAAGGACAACAACAACAAAATAATTTGGACAGAGAAATAGAGAATTTGATGAATCTGACAGGAAATGAACACAAGGAAGGGAGCTGTAGACAGAGATTCAGGTGGATAAAATGTTGGACTGTAACAAACATTGAAGGAAAAGCAAATGGAGCGTTGCAAACGAAGATATGGCAACTAGGAGAAGCAAGGAAAGACAATAGAATACTTAAACAACAGTTGAAAGAATCAAGAAAATCACTGAAGAACATAATTTGGAATCTTGGAGGTAGCAAGTGAGTGAGGCTTGTAGCTGTTGCATTATTACAGAAAAGCAACAGACCTCATAGACAAGAGTCTATGGAAATTTTCTACATGGGGAGTCTGATGCAGGAGCATACTGCTAAAATTTTATTGGGAGACTTAAGAGGTTCAAATGTTATTGGGAGACTTGAGAGGTCTTATGTTTTCAAAGGGAGTTGGTTCTCTAAATGTATTTTAATGCTTTTAGTGATTTAGAATAGGATTTAATTGTGGGCATAAATGAAAATGTTCTCAAATGTTGGAGAACATGAGAAAACTAGATAGTTGAGAGCTCATAGGGATTGAGAGATTTGTGAAGTTATTGTAAATCCTAGATTAGGATTTAGTTGCATAAATTTATGGGATTAGAGAGGATATTTAGGGATAAAAGAGAGATTTTAGGAATTAATGAGGACTTAGAAGAATTAGGGTTTTGTTGAGTAAATTAAGGATCTAAACCAATTCTGGTTTGGAATACATTTGTATATAATTATAAGCCTAAAAGACATAAAAAGGGTAAGGAAGAGAGATACAGGGACAAGAGTTAGAGATAGTGTTTCAGAATTAGAGGAAATAGAGGGAAGGAAAATTGATTATAATCAGGCCGAGAGGGTCAAACCTCTGTAAATTTCTATTTTATGAATAATAGATTTAAGTTTGGTACGCATTTGTGGTTTTGGTCTTAGTTTAAATTGGTGTTTTTCTGTTCTGAATTAAATTGGGCATATTCACTGTCATGCAAAACCATTAGTTAAAATGATTATATGAGATTTTGATTCAACACTTGACCTTCGTGGTAAAGCCATATTTTAAGAGAATCTGAGTTTGTTGAAACCAAAAGAGTCGAAGATGCAATAGAATTTTGTTGAAATCATATGATTTTTCCACATCGAGAGGAACACTCTCTATCTCTGCGTTTTAATCAGAATGATAAATGCTTGAAGATTTCGAAAAAATAAGAAGGTTTTAGTGTTTGATCTCTTTCATAAATGAGAGAAATTTGTGTTGGGTTCAGAATTATGTACTTTGGAACAATGAACTGATTGTTGCAGTGAAAGGTAATCAATGAAGACAGACGGAATTAGGCATTGGAACTTCATATTTTGGGTTTGAATCGTGACAGAGGACGCAACAAGAGCATGAATTAGATGCTTGAAACCGTTTTCTGTTTGGAACAGAAAGCGGTTGAACTTGAAACAATAGATCAATGATGACTTCTGTAAAAGTGGAAGATTTAAAGCTGGATCATTTTTATAAACGGATGCAATTGTTTTAATGCCAGAACCATATGTTTTATGAGAAACCCAAATTCTGTTTGGAACTGGGATTCTGCAAAGAAATGGAACGGTGAAGCGGTTTTGGAAATCAATCAACGGTTTTTGCACAATACAAGGGTGGTAAGTGGTAAAAGTGTGAAGAGTGCGATAAGGGTCTGGAGGTGCCACGTTGCACTAAAAAACCGGCTATTTCGCATGATATAAAAAACTTTAAATATCACGCATCTTAAAATGCGATGACCGTTTGATGGATGGTTGTATATAATCAACTGTGAAGAGGTATGTTGGCAATAGCTGTGGGCCCGAATATGTTTTATTGGTAAAAGTGTTGACCAATATTTAATTAAGTGGGTATTTTATATGCTTATAACATGGAAATATGATTGAAGTTAATAAAATCCCACTTAAGGCTCATAAATGAAGATGTATCTTAGGTCACATGTATATAACATGAATAAATTTGCATATTGTGGTTTGAGGTGCAGCGTTGCTGCACCAAAACCTAATATCACCTTTAGTGGATTTGATCCTCGAGATAAGGATCTGAAACTTCCTCCTCTTGGACTATAAATCAACCACATGCTAGAGGATTTGGGGAGATGAATGAAGGTATACTTATGCTGCTCAAATAGTATTGGATAGCTTATCATCCAAGGAGGAAATTGTTGATCATTAGGAGAAGCCTCACTTCATCAATGCCATGGTTGTGTAACTCCTCTTATTTCTAAGATAATACAAATGAGTTTTTCTTTCCACTATGTTGTCCAATGGAACTGATAAATGGTTTATTTTATTTCTATTTGTCCATTGAAATGATATAGGTACTAGTATCCTTGAACAATAGTATAAGTTTTACTGAATCATTTATTATGCATATGCCTTTGATATATTTTTGTTTCTATGTCTGCAGATTTGATCTTTAAGTATTTGGGGAGCTGCATCAAGCCATAGCGGGATCTTCATCAGGCATGTCATAAAAGGTATGGATTGCATCTCTTACGATTCCGGCTTATGATTCAGTATAGATAAACTTAGGGAAAATATTTTCTTGCTTGTCTATTTGTTACTAGGGTTAGTCATTGAACCTAGGGAGATTGCCTCTCTCTGTACTGGCAATTAGTCTGCCATAACACCTGCCACCCCAAAAAAGTATTATTATTCTTATTTTTGGGTAAACACCCACAAGGATTTGAATTGGTGACCTTTTCACATGGAGTGCCTTAACAATTAACCCATTCAATGTCAATCCAAACCCCCATGGGCTATTTTTTAAAATTTTAAAATGAATATTGTCACATAATTATTTAGTAAATAAATAAATAAAACAAAAATATTTTTAAAATTTTAAAATATGTGTGTGTGTGTGTGTGTGAGAGAGAGAGGGGGGGTATAATTATTTCTTATAAAATGATAAAATTGTTTTTAAAAAGTTGAATATATATATATATATATATATTAAAGATTAAAATAAATTATTGGGGTGATAGGAAGATGTGAGGTGAAATTTTACCCTAAAGGAAACAAAGAATTGGACTATTCTTAAGGTCTTGGTTGATTGCCTAATAATATAACAACATTATATGCTCTCCTATAGGAACGTTCATTAGAAAAGTGCATGCATATAATGTCCTTATTGGTGTTGGGAGTCTCTCAATTGATCATTCAATATATTGTTGCTAATTATCTTCCATGGGGCAATAAACAACTTGCTGGGCGCGACCTAACTTGGTCCAATTTTGGTCAAAGATTATGCCCTTTAAGGAGCGTAGTGCGCAGTACCGCGGAGTTATATTTACCACGCGGTGTTCTAGGGGCTTAGGGGTGGGTCGAAGCCCCTCATTTTGTAGGAGGTATCAGGATTTTATTTGATTGTTTTGTCGAAGCCCATGGTATGTGGACCATGGTTTTGTAGTTATGTAATGTATATAAAGAGATGCAATTCTTTGTCAAAGAGACATCGTCATATCAATCAATGAAGGGTAGACATTGAGCACAAGTTATTGAATCTTTTTTTCTATGTTTTGGGCCTTAAGGAAAGGCTCCGCAGTTGAGTGCGCTGAGACATTGGAAGGGTCTACAGCTTAGTGTGCAAACCACTTGCAACTGTGTGCGCAGGTCGAGAAGCTGAATGTACTGAAAGGATTCATATTGTTATCACTTAAAAAATTTCAAAACATCATTATGAAAAGATTACTTATGATCATGGGTCAAAATAGGGTCTTAGGAGTCATTTCTTGAGTTTGACCAAGGGAAGTATTAAATTTTTAAAGTTTGGGCCTACCCTAGTGTTTAAATAAACTCATTTTTAAGGTCTTTCATGTCAAGTCTTTCATCATTTTAGGATTCATTTCATTTCGCAAATTTTTTGCATCAAAATTGCCCAATTAGCCAAGAAACCACAGTTTCATAGTGCCACATGTTGAAAAAAGTCACTTTGCGCTACGAAAGCGCTAATAGTTTCGTAGCGCAAATAGAAAAAATTACACTACAGGTGCTACAAAAACGCGATTTTGTAACTATCTTGTCAGTTGAGTTGTCAAATGTCAGAAACCGTTGGGAAAGGGTAGGATAGTGGCATGTCGAGTCATGTAAGGATGGAATCAAAGTACACACCCATGTTTGCAGTCATCATGGTCAGTTTAGGTATGAGTGATTCATCATTTTCAGTTATGAAAGGACATTCGAAATTCAAATGCTTTCCTAATTAGGCACCCTCGTTCCTTTTTCCTTTCATTCGTAATGTTTGAGTTCTGAGTGTCAAGCCAAACCTGTGGCTGGTTCTTACAAAGGTTTATTATATCCATTTCAAGCAAGGCTGCTGTTACATTTATTCAAGCAAGTTTGATACATCCATATCAAGTGAGGCTGAAAGGTTTTTTCAAGTGAGGTTGAGAGTTTCTCTGAAGAATATGGTAGAGGAAAGAAAAATACATAGAGGAGGACAGTGCTTAAGGCATGAACCTGAAGATATAAAGGCAATAACTAAAGACCCAACAGTGATGGAAGCATTCAAAAGAGCAGGTTGCCTACGGTTTTGTGAGAAGTTGCAAGGCTGTCACACACAGGTATCCAAGGAATTTTCTATGAATTTCAATGTAACATCCACTAAAATCGGGATGTTAAGTGTGTCTATCACACCAGAGGTCATTGTTGTCGTTACAGAGATACCAAGAGGTCAAGAAACCTGGTTCAAAGGGTTCAAATTTGATATGGAGCGGTGTAAAGAGTTCATGAATCCTAAGCACACCGACATGGATCTTAACAATGTTATCCCTAAAAGCTGCATCAAAGATAATGACTCAAAATTGCTGCTCAACATTTAGAAATATTTTACCTGTGAAGGCAGATATCATAAGGTTTATTCATATCATTTCAAATTTCTTCTACACTTCACTAGTAAGATTTCACTTGATTTACCTTTTTATCTGCATGGAAGTCTTGCAAACATGGCCGATAAGGTGCAAGCAAAGTCTGAGGGGTGTGAAACATCATTATTTCATCATGGCTTACTGAAATTATTAGTTTTAGATGAACTTCAGAAGATAGGCAGAGATTGGTCATCATTCTTGTTTATAAATGGTTTTGAGTTGGAAACCCTAACTCCTGCAAGAAACCCTAAAGCTAAAGGAGTTCCATCATCACCAGCAGCAGAACCAAGTCAACCTAGGGTTGTAAAACCAAAAGAACCTGCAAGACTAAAGCCAGGAAAGCAAATTGAGAAAAGGGCAGAGAAAATGCAAATGCTTGATACACCAACTCTCCCACTTGCAAAACGGAAATCAAAGGTTGTCAAAGATGCAAAACAAAAACAAGCTGTCAACAAAAAGGGGACCAAAAGAATAACTAGAAGTCAAGCAGTGGTTTTGAAAGGAAAGATAGTGGCTATAAAAGATAGCTTAGTAACAAAGGGGAGTCTAGAGGATATTCTTCATGCCATTGATATAGAAGAAACACCTATTGGACAAGCTGAATTCATAAGGGAAGATGAGCAGAAGTTGAAAAAGGTCAAGTCTGCAAAGAGATTAGATTTTGAGGGGGAAGATGCAGGTTACATTTTTCAAGAAAGAAAGCCTATGACAAGGCATGCTAAGAAATTAATGGAAGGCAACAATGAAGTTCAAAAGCCCACTGAGATAGCTAAATCACCTAAAGAGATTATTGATCTCTCATAAAGAGATTATTGACAGAGAAAATAGAGTTTCATCACCTTGAGGAAAAGTTAAAGTTGGAAAACCAAGAAATTGTTGTCATGAAAAGGAGAGCTAGAAAACATAGTGCCGAGAAAGTGGAGTTTAAAAGGATGAAGGGACTGTGGGAAGGAAAAGTTGATTCTGTTCCTGAAAATTTAGAAAATACAGAGCAACCTTTCAAGTGGACAGTTCTAGCAATAAAAGAAGCTAAGTTTGTCAGAATAATAAACACTCATCTGAGAGCTACTAACAGAAGACTTAAAGACCAGGTGAAGGATTTAGAAGAGAAGCTAGAGTTAATTCATGATGATTTAAAGAGCAGAGCATTAAAATGACAGTTATAGAAGAACCAATAGGTCAACCAAGTGTAAATGAAGAAGGAATGCCTCAAGGAAGCTAAAATGAATTGGGTTTACAGTTTGTATGGTCTACAAATACTGAAGATAGGTATATTTTGAGTTTTTGGGCAAAACTACAATTTTCAATTGGAAAATTTATGAAAAATCTACATACTCAGCAGTTTCATAGCGCATTCAGTATTAAAAGCAGAAAAGCACTACGAAACTGCTGTAGATGCCTTTTTTGCTACTTTTGGTCAGTATTTAAGGTGTTAAAAGATGAGTTAAGAGCTGAAATTACTATGAAGGGTGTGTTGAAAGGTGATTAAAATGATGCAAGAGGAAGGAGTTAATTTTTTGGAGAATAAAGGCTTGAAATGGCAGCGCTACAGAAAACACTACAAAACTGTTGTGTTTTCGTAGCGCAACATATTATAGCCTTTTGGACAGTTTTTGAAGCAGTTTTGGACAGCTGGAAGCTATGAAAGAGTGATGGGACATGTAAAGCTAATCTTCAACAACCAAGGACCGCGAAATGAAGATTAAATGATGCTATGCCTAAAAAACAGGGTATGGTTTCCTACTTTTGTGGATGTTAGCAAAGCGGTCATGAAGAGCTGAATATCATTATCCAAATTCGACCATGTGATGATACACTTGTCAATAATGTAATTTCAAATAGATAAGGTTGTTATAGATAGTGATAAGGAGTTTGAGTCCTTTTTGAAATAGGACTGTTAAGTAGGACAGGTGTCTTTTTGTAATAAATTCCATGTTTGATGGTTATGCAAGGTGTCAGTGGACAAAAATTCGATGTATCTAGCCTAGAGGCAGATCATCTGATGATGTAAGAGGTCTATTAAAGGCCAAGAGGTCAAATTAGTCAAGGGTTAGACATTTTTGGCAAAAGACTGAGCTTTTTGTGAATTGACTGTTTCAGCTAATACAGAGATCTTCTACTGGACCAACTTGAGATTCTTAAGGGGTTTTTAGTGTTTTACTATTCTAATTGTGTCCCTTATATATCTCATTTGCAATGGTGTTCATCTATATTACTCAAAATTCATCTATTAGATGCTCTGAATTCTTGTATAAGTGAACTGGCTATGTTTTTACATGTTTCATGTGTGTGTGCCTTATGACTAAAAACCCTGATATGCCTCAACTTCCATGTTAAGTAGATTTACTGAATTACTGAATTGCTTTGACTCCATAAGCCCAATGTATACATGTTGATGTGATTCTCAACCTACATATATCATTTATCAGTTTATTTCCTAAATAGAGTTAGCCATCTATATCTTTATCCATATAATTAACCTTTTGAGAGAGCCCTCTCAGTCTGAGGAGGCTAAGCCTCAGTTAAAAGATTAGGTTTGAAATAGTTACATGAGATTTTCTGATCAAGCAGCCTATAAGTACAATTTTGTGATAACACATATAATAAATAAAAGGAAGTTTTGGGCAATTTTCTGTGTTTATGTGTATTGTTATGTTGCTTTCTATCTATGGATGATTGCTAGTAAATTATATGATAACACAATTTATATTGTTATGTGATACGCCATGTTAAAGTGAATGTGACGAAGTAATTATTTAAGTTATAAAGCGCAATAGTGATGTGTATACCAGAAGACTAAGTAAAATACATAAAAGTGAAGTAAAATCTGTCTCATGCAATCCCTCAAGGCTGCAAAAACCTGGTTCTGCAACCACCCATAGCCACCTCGGGTGAGATTGATCTGCTTGCAGGTCGTTGCTGAAAGGGTTGGTGTCTGAGGATTTTGTCGATGCAAAGTACAAGTTGAACCTGGTTTAAGCCCAAAAGAGCCAACAAATGGTTCCATTGTCGGGATCAGGATCTGTTTGAGGGACATGTGGATGTAGAATCCATCAAAGAAGGAAATACAAGATTGGGTAAATCAGAAAGAACGAGAATTCAAAACTCAGGAAAAAAAAATCTATGATTGACGACTCAAGCCTGGTTGCATAGGTATATTTTCACAAAGAAACACAAGATTTTCTTTGCATCATTTTCTAATGAACTATATGAATGGAAAGGTTTACCAAGAACAAGAATTGTTTTAAAAATGACAAGCCTACAAAGTGGAGCCCTGAATTGATACAACGACTCAAGGATACCAACAACAACATCTCAAGGGTTGTTGATTTTTGGATTGATAGTATCTTGGGAGGATTTATTACTTAATTCGCCATAAACACAATTGCATCTTACAACGAAGCTGGGCGAATATAATTCAAGGGACCGTGATGTAAGTATCTAAATTCTTTGAAGTTGTGGATTAAAATTATTTTGTGTGAAAAGGGTGTGCTACGAATGCAGTCAGATTAGTGTTTGGACGATGAAGGAATAAGTCTAAACCAGGAACTGGGTCTACGTGAAGTGGAAAGCGATACAAAATAATCGCGAACCAAATAACTTTATTGAGACTTAATATAGTCCCTTGTTAGGATAATTTGAGAGTGAAGAAGAAGGTAGTAACCCCTCAACCCCGTGATATTCCTCCCCCCAACTTGAAGGTGCGTCAAATTTATAAACTAAGAATAATCATGGCATATTAGGTTTTCCCTATCCCTCTAATTCTTTTACCCCCCATCCACATCCCCCAAATTCTCCTACACCCCACCCCCCTCCCCCTAATTCCCCTACACCCAATCCACCTCCCCCTAATTCCCTGACACCCCCTCCCCCTAATTCCCCGACACCCCCTCTCCCTCCCCTTCCCCCTAACCCCCCAAAAAGAAACATGGCCGACAACATTAAGCTACAATTTTTTTAGAGGACTCAGATCAAAGGATCCTGAGAAGTTTTGGTTTATAGCTGATGCAGTATGGAAAGCAACACAAGTTATTGATGAAGATGTAAATAAGGCGCAACTCATCACGATGTTGCAAGAAAGAGCACTGACATGGTACGTAAAGTATTCTTAGACTAATTAGGCTGCTTCATTGGATGATATTAAGAAAGCGCTGGTATCATAATTAAATAAGCCGAAGTTTGAAACACAGTGAATTACTAAGCTGAAGGAAATCAAACAAATGAATAGTGAATTTGTTTACGAGTTGGATACAATATTCAAGGTGTTAATGGAACAAGTAAGCTTTAACATAACCCTGGAGCAACATAAATAATGGTTTATAGCTGCATTGCTACCACATATTAGGTTACCCTTAATAGAACAGAAAATAGCAACTCAAGTTGAAGCTCTCAAAATTGAAATGAAGTTGGAAGCTTCACCGATAGGAGATACTCATGTAGTAGTGTGACAAATTCAGAGTCAGCTAGCAAATTTAACCTTAGATTTGCAAGATCTCAAGTAAGGCAAAGAAGTGAGACAAGAAGTGTGGTATATAAAGTGTAAAGCAGAAGGCCATTCTAAGGAACAATGCCCCATGTCCAGAGGTTACTTGGCTAGTAGAGCACCTAATACATTAAATATAGGATCAATCTGTGGTGTGAGATATGTAAAACCAGAGGCCAACATCACTGAAAATTGTTATTTATTACATAAATATGTGCAAACCCCAAGGCAGTTGTTTTGCAACTTCTGTAACTCAGTAGGACACAATGAGAAAAAATGTCTAAGTAATGACTTGACGATGGATCACAACTCTGATGCTTATAGAATGCAAGCTTAAGGGTATGCACATGAGGATCAAGGATAACATGTTGGTCGAGGAGGTTTTCAAGGATGAGGAGGAGGAGCTGGTCGAGGACGGGACCAGACTATCTGTTACAATTGCAGACATACAAGACATTTCATATGATATTATCAGAATCCTACTACAACCTGAAAGTACTACAAATATTTTGATCATGTGATAGAAGAATTTCCAGTCCTTATGACAAAGATGCAGGAGAAAAGGAAACAACAACCACAAAATATGCAAATGATGGCCATTGAACCGACAGAAGATGAACTGTGCATCAACATCGTAACAAGAAGTGGAGCTATGATGGGAGATGATAAAGCATAAGGTAAGAAGAAAATGGAAGATACATGGGTAAGGAAGGCCACAGAAAAATCCCCTGGGTTCAATATTTAGAAGGAAAAAGAAACATTCATGGAGGCAAAGAGAAGCTGCATGGATGTCAGAGCTTCAACATCTAGTGCGCAGTCAAAGTGAATGCCAAGGAAGGACTATGACAGAGTATCTGTTCCGACACAAGAACTGGATCTGAGTATTTTCAGATCGTTCTTACAAACTTGCATGAAGTTGTCGAGGAATCAAAATGCAGTCGAAGGACTCCAGGAGTTGATAGATTCCTTTGCTGATAAAGAAGTACCATGAAATGATCTACATGCAGTGAATAATTTACATTGACATAAGAAGAGAATAGGGAAGGAAATGAGACTAACTGTGAAGATCAAGGAATATGATATGGATTAGGTAATCCTAGACTTGGGATCTGATTCCAACATGTTACTTAAGAAAAATTGGGAGTTAATGGGAATACCAAAGTTGCAATGGTCACCGATCCAATTGAGGATAGCCAACCAATAGAAGATCCTCCCTATGGGAAGGTTACCTGGCATTGCACATTGTTGTAGACTTCGATTTGATTGAAATTGTAGATGATAGAAACCCCTATCCGATGCTGCTTGGATTGGATTTAGATTTTGATAATTTGGCGATAATGAATTTGAAGAAGAGACAAATGGTGTTTGAAAAAGACAACACGAGGGTCATTGTTCCTTTAGACCCATGAGAAGGAGTGCACCATACAGAGCCTATCTGGGATGAGTACTCCAATGCAGATGTTGACAACATTTATTAGATAACAACTATGGAGGAAGATTGGATTAATCCCACTGTGGAAGGTAAACTAAGTTGGGAACAAGACAATTCCTGTACTTTAGATTCTGAGGAATAACTGGAAAATTGGCAGAACAAATTACATGAAGTTTTTACAAGGTGATGTGCCAACATCACAAAATCATTTCACTTCATAACTTTGAAGGTATGTAGTATGCCTTATAATGATGGGATAGGATATGTAAGCCTTTGTCTTGATGAATATGAAAGATAAATACCAGAAGAACAAAGGTTGCAAGCTTTGGATGTAACCCTAAGGTCTACACTTGCTAGATGGTGGGGTACTCATAAAAGAAATATAGGAAGTTGGGAGCAGTGTCGAAGGTTGATGTGGGTCAGATTTGGGCTAGTAGATACATAATTCGAAGTAAAGTATGATGGTAAGATTGATCCCTAGGAGCGTATTTGTCACTACACTTCAATTTGGAAAGATGTTCCAGAACAAGAGTGGGTACATGGGTTTATCCACACAGTAGAAACGATTCCCATTAATTGGTATCTTGAGACATAATTGTGACATAGAACTGGATAAATTTGGTTGAAGGGTTCATAGTAACATTTAGTTTTGAAGATGACTGCCCATGCATAGATTCAACCCTTCAAAAAGTTAGAGAAAACGTTTTTGAAAACACAACTTCGCTAAATGGAAGCGACCAAATTGGACCGTGCAATTGGAGCAAGCATTAGAGTGCTATAATGTGATTGCGGAAGAAGATGATGAGGATCCATGCAATATCGATATCACAGAATCAGAAGGAAATCGAAAAGTTGTTGGACCAGAACCCAAAATAATTGAAATAGAGAAGCATACAAAAACGAAGAAGGTGAATATCATATTAGAATAAGAACCAAAATTTGCAATGATTGGAGATTATTGGGATGAAGACACATTTAGAAAAATTATAGAGATGTTGCACGAGTATCAAGAGCTATTCCCCACGAAATTTTTTGAATTGAAGGGCATATTAGGGGATCTAGGAGTTATGAGGATTTCCCTGAAACCTGAAGCAAAGCCAATAAAGAAAATACCTTATAGGTTGAATCCAAAATACAAGGAAAAAGTGAAGGAGGAGTTGATAAAATGATCAAAGATGGGATCATCAAACCTTTCGAAGAATCTAAGTGGGTAAGTCCCATGGTATTTCAGGAAAAGAAGACAAAAAGAGAGATCAAAATTTGTGTTGACTTGAGAAAACTAAATGATGCATGTTTGCATGACCCCTTCCCCACACCATTTATAGATGAAGTATTGGACAATTTAGGAGGAGAGGAGGCCTCTTCTTTCATAGATAGCTTTTCGGGTTACTATCAGATCAAAATTGCGTCAGAGGATAAACATAAGACAACTTTTGCTACAGAGGGGGGTTCTTTCTAGTACACGATGATGGCTTTTGGCTTGGATAATGCTCATGCCATATTTTCTAGAGTTGTAGTTGCAACTTTAAAATAATATATACATAAATTCTTGGAAGTTTACTTTTATAATTGGACAATCTTTGGGTTGTTTAAAAAGCACATTGCAAGCTTGAGGTTGATGTTATATACATGTAGGCAATACCAAATATCATTAAATTTAAAGAAGTGTATATTTTGCGTACCGTTTGGCATATTGTTGGCCCATGTGGTTTGTAAGCAGGGATTAATGTGGATTCTGCGAAGATAACAATTATTTTGAACTTCCTAGCGCTAGAAATAATGAGACAACTACGCATGACACTTGGACACACTGCTATTACAAATTTTTTATAAAGGGGTATGCGTAGTTAACTACGCCAATGGAGAAGTTATTGAAGAAAGATGTCACTTTTGAATGGGATAAAGAATTCCAAAAGAGCTTTGATATACTAAAAGAGAAAATGGTGACTGTGCTTATTCTGGTTTTCCCAGACTAGAATAAGGAATTTCATGTACATGTCTATCCATCTTGCATAGCATTGGGTATAGTACTGGCACAAACAGGAGCAGGACAAATTGATCACCCCATAGATTTTTCAAGCATAAAACTCTCCAAGGTGGAAAAGAACTATACTACGATAGAAAGAGAAGGGTTAGTTATGGTCTATGCATTACAAAAGTTCATGCACTACTTGTTGGGAGCACATTTCAAGATTTTCAATGATCACTCCGCACTAAAATATCTGGTGAATAAGTCTATTTTAGGAGGAAAAATCTGTCGTTGGTTGTTGTTGTTCCAGGAATACAACTTCGAGGTTATAGTCAAACTGGGAAGATTGAATGTCAGGACTGATCATTTGTCGAGGTTGGAAATAGGAGAAGAATCCACACGTATCAAAGATAACCTACCCGATGCATAGTTACTTGCAATCAGGGTCGCATATGATCACTTGATGGATATCATTCGGTTTCTGACCAGAGGAATGATGCCCATGGACTACACTACGCAATAAAATAAGGAGTTGGTAGTCAAAGAAACCGATTTATCGTTGATTGCAGGACACTTATACAAAATGGGACCAGATGACATAATGCACAGGTACGTCCCTGAACGTGAAAGGAAAAGCATTTTGGCATAAGCTCATGGAGGAGCCGCAGGTGGACATTATGCATGAAATGCCACTATGCAGAAAATCTTGAGAGCTAGGTTATGGTGGCCGATAGTACACAAGGATGAAAAAGTGTTTTGTTGAGTATGTGATGTATGCCAAAGAATAGGAAATCCATCCAGAAGAGATGAAATTGCATTAAATCCACAAGTGACATTGCAAGCATTTGAAAAATGGGCTATTGACTTTTTTGGACCTATTGATCCACCAGGAAAGAAAACCAGTGTAATATGTTAATCTAGGTTGTCATGGATGTCATATGATGATGAAGAAGTGTCAGTCATGTATCTTGATAAATAATGATGGATGTTGAAGTACTAAATGATGATGGAAGAATACACACACATAACACACACACACACATAACACACACACACACACACACACACACACACACACACACACACACACACATATCACTATGGCATGGTAAGCTTATAATGAAGAAGGAAAACATTGAAGGATCAAACCACAAAGAAGCTCAAGACATTTTGCTCTCCTCATTTCTACATCAATAAATGACCAGTCACATTAAAATTATTTTTTCCCTACCTTAGAGGCTGAATTTATCTTTAACACCTCCACCATCCTCTAAAGCACATTTTTAGCTTTCTAATGAGCTATCACTTAGCTCGAAACTCCAAGTATTCTAAGAATTATGATTTTTTTAAGTTAAGGAAATTAGACTCGTCATTGGGCCCACCTGTTTCTATATTTCCCACGTCGGCCTGCTTATGAAGACATGATATTTCGTTTAACATTAAACCACTATATATACAACGCTAGGTCTTCATTCTCCATCCATCCTTTTGGCCATCCATTACAGAGCATGATACACATAGTTCACATCTCGTTAACTTAAAGAATACTTGAGGCCGAGAAGGTTTAATTGAAGCAAAGAAACATTGTAAGGGCTAACGGTGGAGTAAAAAAAAACCAGATTCTGTGGCTCAGACCTGTTCAAAGCTTAGGCTTGGACTTGTTCAAAATCTATGGCTCGAACCTGTGCAAAAATCTGTAACTCGGACCTGTGCAAAAATCTGTGGCTCAGACGTGTTCAGAGCCGTGGCTCGGACCTAATCAAAGATCTGTTGCTCAGAACTGTTCTAGACTCAGTGAATCAAACCTATTCACAGCTCGGACCTGTTAAAATTTGAATTGAACAACTACTTGGTGATATACACAACACAACAATAAGGGAGAAGGTTCACATCTTGTGAACTCTTAAAGGAGAAGAACAATTCATAATCTGTATCTCTCATTAAATTGTGGTGACAAAGTTAGGATATAAGCACCGTAGGTCCATTTACAGTTGTGCCTATTAAATTAGACAAACTTAGCATTTAAAGATCAGATAAATACCTAGGCAACCTATTTTATTAATCTATGGAAGGTTTGAACAAGCTACATGTGTGAGAGCTTGGACTACTATTGAAATCTCAGTATTAAGGCTGTTCAAAGCAGCCATGTGACATTCACTAAAGCAGTTCTTTAACATTCCCTAGATAACAAAGATCTTGGAGCCTTGACAGTAAAAGTCTTAGAAGCCGCTCATGACAGCATAAGAAATTCTAGCAAATCTTTGTTGGAACAATGAACTTATGAAGTGAATTGATAAAGTGAAGAAAGAGTAATTTTTCCATAGGTCAAAAAGTTGATTATGCAACAAAATTAGTTTTGGAGTTGATTTTATAGTGAATACTATGTCAAGGACATTCAAGTAAGTACTATTCTCATTCTCCATCAAAATAATATAGGAGAGATTGGTGTCCTTGGGGTAGGAGCCCCTAAACACAAGGTTGGTGCCTTGGAGATGATAGGGTCGAAGCCCTAGAGGTCGGAGCCTCATTAAGTCCAAGTTGGTGCTTGGAAATCATTGTACTTATTATTTATAAAATGATCATTATCCTTCCTTCTATAATACATTATTCATCTCTATATTTTTGTGTAGAATCTAACTGGTTATAATAACAATTGAAAAGAAATATTGATTCATCCCTCTCTCAGTATTTCCAACAATTGGTATCGGAGACAAGTTCTTCATTATCAGCCTAACAGTTGGAAGAAGGATTCTTAGACACAATGAAGAACATAGAAGCGACATGGAAGCTGCCTGTGTTCGATGGAACAAATTTTGGTTTTTGGAAGAAGAGGATGTCCTACTATCTAACGTCCCTTGGTCATAAAGTGTGGAATTATGTTTTGAATGGGTACAAAGCTCCCTCCACTCTTCCAACTGATCTAGAATAAAGAAAAGCCTATATTTTTAATGCAAAAGCTCTAAATTCCATCTCTAGTGGAATCTCTGATACTGAATTCACAAAAGTCATGAATTGTGACTCGGTCAAAGAAGTATGGGATAAGCTAATTGCTCTATATGATGGGGACTCCAAATTTAAGAAGGAAAAGCTTCAAACTCATAGAATTCAATTCGAAAGTCTAAAAATGTATGACGAAGAAGATATTGCATCTTACTTTCTCTGAGTAGATGAAGTGGTTAATGCTCTTAGAGGGTTAGGAGAAAAAGTTGAAGAAAGCACTATTGTTCAAAAAATCTTGAGATATCTTCCTGACAGATTTGACTCCAAAGTAAGTGCCATAGAAGAAACGAAGGACCTAGATACTCTCAAGATGGATTAACTTCATGGAATTCTCATTGCCTATGAGATGAGGAAAGGAATTCCAAATTTCAAAGAAGCAGCATTCAAAGCCTCAAAATCAACAAAAAGAGGAAAATGATGGAATAACAACAACGATGACTCTGATGTTGAAACCGAATTAGCTCAATTTGTATGAATTCTTGAGAAGGGATCTAAGCTAAAAGGTAGGTACCCTCTCATTTTTTTTAAATGTGGAAGAATAGGTCATTACGCTACAAAATTTCCTCATAAACATGATAGTGATGATGAAGAGGACTCCAAAAGGATGGTGTACAAAAAGAAAGGGTTTAATAAGAAGATTTTCTTCTCCAAACAAGATGAGTCTGATGAAGATGAATTTGTAGTCATTAAGAAGAAATAAACTAGAACTATGCCTCATCACAAAGAAAGTGACGATGAATCAGATGAGGAAAGTGACTATTTTAGAAGCAAAGGATTGTTATTCATGGCATTTACAAATGATGATGATTCAGAACTGGAAGACAAAAGAAACATGTATAAATTACTAATGAGTGCCATTGAAGAAAATGATAATTTACGAAAGAAGATAATTTCTCTAAAAGTAGAAAAGGAGGAAGCAAAAAGAAGGGAAGACTTCTTGAACAATAAGCTAAAAGAGAAGGAAGATATCTATGAGAAACAAGAAGCTAAAATAATAACTCTAAGAAAGGAATTGGAGCAAGTCAAAAGGAGTTGGAAAAGCTCTCAAACACTTGATAGCATTCTTAATACTCAAAAACCTCAACATGACAAATCTAGAATTGGTTTCAAAGGAGAATCATCAAGTAAGAATAATGCAAGGAGTTATGCCGACATACTCTCTTGCCATCCAAAAGAAGAAAAGTCATCTCGCCAGGAAAAAAGGCCCATCTCAAAACCAAGGATTGAAGAAAGAGAAACTCCAAGGAAGAATGTTGATTCAAGTTATGGTTATTACAACAGGTACCAAAATATATTTCTTGGGTATTGTTACTATTGTAAAAACTTTGGGCATCAAGCTAAGCATTGCAAAGTTCATAATAATGAAGCACCAAGATTTAAAGATCAAATAAACAAACTACGTGGTCCTAAAGAGCAAGGACAAATAAAAAATTACAATTATTTTGATCCTTGAGCTAAGTTTGATCTGTCTTGCTCATTATGTAAGAATTATGATCATAATGAACAAAACTTCCCTCTCAAAAGAGAGGAAGCTAAAAGCATAAATTTCAAAATGGGTAAATGTGGCCTAGCTCTATGTGCTCATAGTGAAGAAATTCATTGGTTTGTGGATAGTGGATGCTCAAGACATATGACAGGTGACGAAAAGAAGTTTGTCTCATTGAAAAAGAAAAATGGAAATGTATCCTTTGGAATTGGATCTGCTAAAATCACTGGAAAAGGAACTGCTACCCTCGTCAATGGACAAGGAAAGGCTCAAAATAATTTTCTAGGGCTCAAACACAATCTCTTAAGTGTTAGCCAAATTTGTGACCAAGGACATAATGTTGTCTTTAGTACTAAAAAATGTGAAATAAGAGACTCATCCTGAGGAGAACTTGTGGTGAAAGGAGTACGAACACCAAATAATGTTTACATTCTCAGTAAAATCCAAGGAGATAAATGTTACTTAAGTCAAATAGATGAAAGTTCGTTATGGCACAAGCAATTAGGGCATACGATTTTTGATAACTTGGTCAACATCAGCAAAATTAATGCATTAAGGGACATTCCAAAAATGTTCAAGCGAAATCAAGTTGTATGTGGTCCATGCCAACATGGAAAGCGAACTAGCCACAAAACTAAGGAGTTCTCAACATCAAAACCTCTGGAAATAATTCATGCAGATTTTTGTGGGCCAACTGGAACTCCAACTCTTCAAGGGGAAAGGTACTTTTCTCTATTTTTTGATGACTATACTAGAATGATGTGGGTATATTTCATAAAATATAAATCCGAAGCATTTGAATGTTTTAAGAATCTTAAAGCTCTCATTGAAAATGAGAAAGATTCCAAGATTAACTGTCTTAGAACGGATAGAGGAGGAGAATTCACCTCAAAATAATTTTATGAATTTTGTAAGGAGCATGGAATCGAAAGAGAACTCTTTGCTGCTAGGACACCCAAGCCAAATGGATTAGTTGAAAGAAGAAACCAAATCATTCAAGAAATCGCAAGTACAATGCTACTAGCAGCTGATTTGCAACCAAAATTTTGGATAGAAGCAGTTAGGATGACAAATTATACCTTAAACCGAACTCAACTAATACCAAATAATGAAAAGACTCCATATGAATTATGGAAAGGAAGACCTGCTTCAGTAAAATATTTCAGGATTTTTGGAAACAAATGCTTCGTAAAAATAAATGACGACTCACCAGGAAAATTTGATTCTAGGGTTGACGAAGGAATATTTCTTGGATATTCCACAAGGAGCAAAGCTTTCAAATGTTACAACAATCGTCTACAGAAAATAGTGGAAAGCATTGGTGTGAATATTGATGAAGGTCTTCTAGAAAAGAAAATTGAAGATCATGAAGTTGAGCCCTTCCTCGAAGAAAGTGAAGAAGAAACTGAAAAGGAAGAAAAGGATGAAGAACCTCAAATTGAACCTTCACAAACTCCCTCTAAGATCAAATTACTTCAAAAACATCATCTGGAAGAACAGGTTATCAGGTATATAGATGAAGGAATTCAAACTCGAAGAAGAATGACAAACACTCCAAGAAAAGATGATGTTTCTCTCTTATCTTTAATAGAACTTGAAATTTTTTCTCAAGAAAGTAAAGATCCTCATTGGATAAAGGCCATGGAAGAAGAAATGTCTCAAGTTGAAAAGAATGAGACTTGGGAGATGGTACCTTACCCAAAATATAAAAATATAATTGGAACAAAATGGGTATTCAAAAACACTATGAATGATGATGGACAAATTATCAGAAATAAATCTAGGCTTGTTTGCAAAGGATACTCGCAAATTGAAGGAATTGACTTCGAAGAAACCTTTGCACCAGTAGCTCGATTGGAAGCTATAAGAATGTTTTTGGCATTCACTTTCTCAAAAGGATTCAAGGTTTATCAAATGGACGTAAAATCAACATTTCTGAATGGAGAACTTAAGGAAGAAGTTTACATGGAGCAACTAGAAGGATTTGATCTTGCCGAAGGGAAGGACTTGTATGCAAGCTAAAAAAGGCCTTTTATGTGTTAAAACAAGCCCCTAGAGCATGGTATGCAAAGTTGGATCACTATCTGCAACAAGAAGGTTTCAAAAAGGGAGTAGCAGGTAGAAATATCTACATGAAGATGGACAACAAAAAACTTTTGATCACTCTTGTATACGTTGATGATCTAATATTTCTAGTAATGATGATAAGATGAGCCATGAATTTGCTCTAAAGATGTCCAAAAGGTTCGAAATGTCAATGATTGGTGAGCTATCTTACTTTCTTGGGCTACAAATATCTCAAACCACTACAGACATGTTTATATCTCAAACAAAATATTTTAAAGACTTGCTCAAAAGACATGGGATGAAATATTGTTCCCCTATGAGCACACCAATGACCACAAATTGTAAATTAAGCAAAGATGATGATTCCCCACTGATCGATGCAACTCTTTATAGGTCAATTATTAGAGATCTTCTATACTTAACTGCCACAATACCAGACATTATGCAAGAAGTTGGAATGGTGGCAAGATTTCAATCAAGTCCTAAACAATCTCATCTAGCATCTGTGAAGAGAATACTTAGATATTTGAAAGGAACTACTGATTTTGGTCTTTGGTATCCCAATAGCTCAACTCTTACTGTAACAAATTACTCTGATGCTGATTGGGCTGGAAGCGTAGATGGTTGAAAAAGTACCATTGGAAATGCATTCTTCATGAGAAATTGTATTGTATCTTGGCTCAACAAAAAGCAATCATCGATATCTCTTTCTACAAGTGAAGTTGAATACATAGTTGCTGGTGAATGTTGTACACAAATACTATGGATGAAGGAAGCCTTGAAGGATGTCAACATAGAAACTAAGAAACCAATCACAATTTTTTGCGACAACACCAACACCATCAGTCTTTCAAAGAATCTGGTAATGCACTCAAAGACCAAACATATTCTAATCAAATATCATTTTCTCTGTGACAAAGTTGTTGAACAAAATATCAATTTAGAATATGTCAATACAAAGGAAAAAATTGCAGATATCTTTATAAAACCCCTTCCGCGAGAAGCATTTGAATATCTTTGTCAAAAGATGGGAGTCATTGCTCTTGCCTCACATTAAAACAAACAGCTTGTCAAGGGGAGCAACATGACAGGGGGAGCATATTGGCACCCCATTTTCCATTGATGTCAAAGGGGGAGAAAAAGTTGGAATATTTCCATCAATGACAAAGGGGGAGATTGTTAATCTAGGTTATCATTGATGTCATATGATGATGAATAAGTGTTAGCCATGTATCTTGATAAATAATGATGGATGTTGAAGGACTAAATGATGATGGAAGAATATATATATATATATATATATATATATATATATATATATATATATATATATATATATATATATATATATATATATATATATATATATATATATATATATATATATATGGCATGGTAAGCTTATAATGAAGAAGGCAAACATTGAAGGATCAAACCACAAAGAAGCTCAAGACATTTTTCCCTCCTCATTTCTCCATCAATAAATGACCAGTCACATTAAGTTTATTTTTTCCCTACCTTAGAAGCTTAATTTCTCTTTAAAAACTTCACCATCCTCTAGAGCATATTTTTAGCTTTCTAATGAGCTATCACTTGGCCCGAAACTCCAAGTATTTTGAGAATTATGAATTTTTTAAGTTAAGGAAATTAGACTGGTCATTGGGCCGACCTATTTCTAGCTTTCCCATGTCGGCATGCTTATGAAGACATGAAATTTTGTTTAACATTAAACCACTATATATACAACGCTAGGTCTTCATTTTCCATCCATCCATTATAGAGCATGATACACACGGTTCAAATCTCGTGAAATTAAAGAAAACTTGAGGCTGAGAAGGTTTACTTGAAGTAGATAAACACTCTAAGAGCTCACTGTGGAGTAAAAAAAAACCAGATTTTATGGCTTGGACCTGTTCAGAGCTATGGCTTGGACTTGTGAAAAAATCTGTAACTCGGACCTGTGCAAAAATCTGTGGCTCGGAGCTGTTCAGAGTTGTGGCTCGGACCTAATCAAAGATCTATTGCTCGGACCTGTTCTCAACTTTGTGACTCGGACCTGTTCACAACTCGGATCTTTGTTCCTTCTTAGATCTATTTTTCTTGCATTTTTATTATTATTTGGTTTTATGATGCTAGTATAGGCGGTGATTAAGTCTAACATACTCTGAGTGCCTAATATGAGGTTGAGTGCATAAAATCATGATTTATTAAGTATTTTTATAAAGTTTTTATCATAAAGACGTGGAGGAGAAAGAAAGGGGAAATTATAGGAGGATTGTCCACCCTAGATTCTCTCCAACAACTTGAACACCAAATGCAGCCAAAGGATCCCAAGAATTCTCTCCAGCAATTCGAATTCTAGAGGCAGCCAAGCAACTCAAAGAGGAGTGCACTCAATCTTTGTTTACTGGGAGTTAAGAGGACTCAATCACCATTTTCTAGGGAGCTGTTGGTGGCTACTCTGTATAATAAATAGAGCAGAGCTAGAGCTAGGAGGGAAGTCAATCCTAGTCGATTCTAGTTGAAACTTTGTTGCAAGCTATTGAGCTTTTTATTATTTTACTCAGTGATCAAAATTTTAGAGATGTATGTGGTTATTCCTTAATGAAATGAGTAGACTGATTTAATTCGATTGATTTAAGTTTTAGAGAGCTAGGCTCATGGGTTAGGGGCGAATCCATGTGCCTCAGTTTCCCTTCTGTTTTCATTCTTTCCTTTCTGCCATTAAGCTAATTTTCTTTCTATCATTTAGTTAGATCTGCTTCTGATAGTTTCATTGTTGTTTATTCTTTTCTTTCAATTTTTTGTTGTATTTTTTTCATTTGCTTGTGAGTAATAGAATAGAGGATTAAACTCTAAAAGTTTTGGATCTAGACTTCCCTTCTCATCCTTGTCGATAGAGCTCGAGGAGGGTAAGCCTTCCCACATACCAAAACCTTTGATTTCTATTCACTATTTCCATCTCTGTGTTACGCCTCTAAACCTTGCTTTTACGCCTCCGTTCCCTCCTATTTTCCGCTTATTTTAACTGTTTCATCCATATTTCCCTAACAACACTTAAACCCTCCAGCCACCTTATTCCTTTGTTTTTATTGGCTATGGTCGCGTTACTCGTTTTAACGTAAAAACGTTGGAAAAACCATCCAAGGTTGAACTCTTCCTTTCCTCCTATAAACCCCCACTTCCGCACTTCGCAAATCGAGACGTTCTTCCTTTCCCTTAAGACTTACTGCAACCCCTTTTCACACATCGCACTCCATAGTTGTTACACAATAATTTGTCACCGTCCCTGCAATCCCCGTCCCGCACATTGGAGGGCTCATTTCGTGACCTGTGAGCAGTGACATGGCTTGAAAATATTTTCTTGACATCCCTCTGAACAAGAGCTTTCAATGCCCTGAAGACATCTCCTTGTGAAAAACCCTAAAAATGGCCCTTTTTGCATTGGCGCAAGCAGGTAGTTTAGTACCCGCGCCAATGGGGAAAATACTTCAAAGAGGACGCGCCAGTTGGCGCTCTGTCCCAGAGTCGCACTCGCGCCAGCCAATTTAAGGAATGTTTTTTAAAAATAAATGGCGGAAGTTTCGTCCTAACTAATCCAGGAACTGATATCTATCTTGAGTTGGGAGGTTTGGCTACGGATTTCCATAGAGAGGAAGTGGTTTGCCACCTCTCATGGAAGCTTCCTTGATGATAGGGCCAATCCCACAATTATAGGGATCCCAACTCCCCTTCCTCCATCTATAAAAGCCTGCCCATCTCCATTGCAAGCTAGTCTTCAAGTTCCAAAATTCCCAAGAGCCTTATGCTGTAAGAGCCTCCATAATTCCCTTAAGGCCAATTCAAGCAAGGAGACTATTGTCAAGAGCTGAAGAGAGAGGTTTGTCCCATCCTTGACAGGCTTTTCGAGACGTGTTCTGCTGGTGACCCCTTCCGAAGGAGAATTCGGCGTCAGAACTATGGTTGTAATTTTCCTTTGATTGATTATTAATGAACGACTATTGGTTATGGTTCCACTCTTGTTGTTTATGATGATGAGTTATTTCCTTTCTGACTGACATATAGTTGCATCTACTGGATTTTACGCTTGCGTTTGTTTTGTTTCTCGCATGTGCAAGTGTCCCATCACGGAGATCGTGGGGATCGTGACCTGCTAGGGCTAAGGAATGGGAGCGCCACCTCTTCTACAAGCAACAGCGTTGGATTCCAGGTAAGCCTTCATCGCTAGTTGGTCTATTTGCAATTAGGAACATGCACTGTAGCGTGAATGATTGTTGCTAGACCCGGTCTGGGCTAGTAGGGATCGCCTCTGTCCGCAGAGGGGATTTACCTCCACAACAAATTGGCGACTCCACTGGGGAGATCGTTAGCTTTTTTTGTTCATTTTATAAGCTGTAGACCGACCCTGAAGTTAGCCAGATAGCCTTCGAAACGCTATTGCTCTGCAATTGCGGAGTAGATTAAAGCTGCTTCAGTCTATCTCCGGTTTAGTTTGTAAACTGAACCCTTGGAGCATTGTCTTGTCTTTTCAGTTGATTCTTGATCCTCCTTGCTTGATCAGCTCTTTTGGGCTGGTTCTTTCTATGAATTTGGGTCTTTAATAGCTTGGTTATCACTGGTCTGCTTGTTGAATTGTTTTATTTTTTATTTTTTACTGGGAAACTCGACTGGCGCGCTTTTCAGCTTGACAGTCGCGCCCATTGGCGCAGGTTGCTTGTGTATTACTCGCGCCAATTCATCTCTGGCGCTAGTTTAAGCCTCACAGTCGCGCCAATCCTGTGAGGCACTAGGTTTTGCTCGGTTTTGAGCTTCCTGAGCTTGATCAATGTGATTCCGCTTTGTCTTGCTTTGAGCCTAGATTACATGGTTCATTTGAGTCTTGGAGATTCTGCTTGAAGTGGTGAGTCTGGTCTTGGTTGGGAGAAATTCTTTGTTTTTTTTCATTTTCAGGCATTGGCGCTTGTTGTCAGGTAGCAACCCGTGCCAATTGGCGCTAGTTGGCGCTAGTTGTCAATGTACAAATCGAGCCAATTTCAGGGTGTATGAAAATTGAGATTTTTTCCCTAAATCCTTCACCAGTGTGTCTTTCCCTTCTGGTCTTTTCACTATATGAGCATAGATTACATTGCTCATTATTTGAAATGTCTTCTTTCCATGATCGTTTGATGTAAAAGGGAATGAATGCCTTGTTTTGATCTCTTGCTTTGGAAGTCCTCTTTGTGTTTGACCTCACTTGTCTTGTCGCCTTTTGAGGGATTTCGTTACAAAGTGTTTAAAACAACGATTGCATTCTTAGTGTTTGTTTACATCTCTTTTGCGTTCATCCTTCATTAAGAAGATTTGCGTTTATTTAGTTTTCATCTCAAAGTGTCCTTTTTGTTAAAATGCATTAGATCACATTGCATTGAAAATTATTTTTGAGATTTATCATTGAACTCATATCACATTGTTTAATGATTGAAAGCTAAAAATCGCTATGAGTGCATTCTCTTTCATTGAAAGCATGCATTAAGTAGATTCTCATTTCATCGAAAAATGCATTGAGTGCATTCTTATCATTTGAAAAGAAAAAGGAAATTGTGCACAGATTACAATTGCATAGTTTTCGAAAAAGAGGATTTTGCATAGATTACATTGCATTATTCGCATCGTTGAATGTTTGAGATTACTTTTGGATAGTGAAAGTCATCTAGTTTGGAAGTATTTTGTTTGCAGTGTTGTTGTTTGTTGCATCATTGTTTGAGGCTCTTCCCTTAACTAGATAGCATTCATCGAATTGAAAAGTTTTCTTTTCTCATACAGCTGCATATAGGAGATTGTCATATTACATTCGTTAGGGCCTGAAAACTGAAACGTAATTGAAGATAAACTTTAAAATTTACTCAATTCACACTAAGGCAACATTGAAATCTAACGAAACACATTTAGTGGTCTAGGCTAGAGACGTGTTCCGACGTCTTTAAACCTAGTAGCTGTCGTTCGCCTCTTGGCTTTAGACAGCACTAGTACGGACTTGTGCTCCCTATACCGTCGAGTATATAAAAGGAGACCCCACTAGGTTTCAATCCTTTATCCATAGGAAGCCGAGTCTGCCGCCCTATACCAGTGATACATCGGACACAACATTCGGGGAGATTTCCTGCACGTACGGAAAGTCCTTGGTTGATTTCTCTTTCATTTTGAAACCAAGGTGTATATTGCAGTTCACGGTTATTTGGTACACCCTTTGCCTAGTATTCCTGAGTAGTCATTTGATATTTTCTGACTCTTTAAACTTGAAAGGATCACTAAGCGCTTGTCCTTTCACGCTTGCGTCAAATCTAAAAGAGATAGAGTCACCTTTTCAACCATTTCTCGACTCTTAAAACATGAAATGGTGAAGTTTCCTATTTTTCAATGTGGTAAAAATTAATCACCCGCGATCACATGCCCTTTTAGCGTTTGCTTGTTGGCCGTTTGATTGTGTGCTTTGGTTTTTAGCCCGTGTGTGGTTTTGAGTTTTTGATGGAAACTTTTCTAGAGTTCACCAACCAAGGAATCCCCTCCGATGGGAATCCTAGTCATTTTCCTCCTTTTGGAAATGTTGGTGCTCCTTATATGGCAACGTTGTCCCTTCCTGGGTTAACTGTTGGGTTGCCTGTGTGGTTGTTCTCAACCTCTGTGGTCCCGAATGTCTCGGCTACTGTTCAATCAGTTCCTCCGCTTGAGCAACGTCATGCTAATTCCAAGGTGGACCTCTCCCCTTCTTCGCCTATTTCTATGTCCTTTTCTTCTACTTCGCCTGGTGAAAGTTTGGATTCGAGTAACCAGGTGGCTAAGAAGAAGAAGAAGAAGACAAAGAAGAAGAAGTCCGATAAAGGAGAGGCTAGCTCTACGGCTATCACGCCTAAGAAGTCTTCCATTGATAAACCTTCCAACCCTCCATAGAAAGTCAAGTTCCCTTGCATGTTGTGCACGGGAGACCATCTTCTTCGAGACTGCCCTGGCATTCCCAAGGTGCTTGAAGAATGGTCTAGCGGTCGCCCACCGTTGCCTTTGGCTTCTGGGAGTCAGGTTGGGGGCACGTCTTCAACTGGCGCTGGTAAAAATCCTAAGAAGCAGGGTAAGATTACCAATCCCTGTAAGTTGTGTGAAGGGCACCATTCCATTCACCTTTGTCCGTATATGGATGAAGCCAAGAAAGTTTTGGACAACTCGGCTGTTTCTACACCGTGCCTTCTGGCTGGTTATAATCAGCTTTCTTTGAGTCCTTCACCAGCTGATCCTACGATTGGTCAAGAGTCATCCTTGGTCGATCCCGCTCCCTCGGAAATTCAAATTCAGGAATCCATTCCCGACCAACCATTGGTCGTGGGATCGGTTGAGCTAGTCCCTTCTACGGTGCACCAGGTCTTTTCCGTTGAGAGTGGACCTCACATCCCTCAGGTTCTTCTCATTTCCTTAGATTCCTCGGACTTGGAGAAAGATTCTCCTGTCCCTATATCTCAAGAAGTTGCTCCTCCGCCTCCCATGATGGAGGTCCCGGAGGATACTCTTCCCACCTTCAAGATGGAGGTCATGGAGGATGCTTCTTCTTCTTCCGTAACACCAGGGGAAGACCATCTCAGTTCGATGGCAGCCACTCCGAGTAGTTTGGTCGCTTCCTTTGATTGGAATCGATTTACAGGATACCACCTTCCGTCTTATGTGCCTTTCGAGATCATAGTACAGGCTTTTGGTCTGGTCGTACCCAGCACCATTATAGAGGAAGGCGCGTCTGTTAGTGTTCTATCCTCAACTACTTGGAAAGCTTTTGGCTCGCCGCCGCTTGCGCCTGTTACGCAGAATCTGTTGGCATTTAACAGAAGAACTAGTCAACCGTTAGGGATCCTTCCAAGGTTACCTGTTACTTTGGGAGGTAAAACCGTCCATATGGACGTGATGGTTGTTCCAGGCCCCTTGGATTTCAATCTGCTCTTGGGGCACGATTACACCTATGCCATGGGAGTTCTTGACTCCTCCCTTTTTCGTGTGGTTTGTTTTCCGCATGAAGGAAGGATCGTGACCATTGATCAGCTTTTGTTCTTTGGTCCTGATGTGGCAGCTGGCCCACCATAATCCCTTCCTGGTTTTTATCCATCCGTTGTATCTTCCCCACCACAGGTCAACTATGTGGCTACCTACCCCGTGCCTGTACTCAGTGATAGTGCCATTGTGCATCAAGTGCTGGGGGCATTGGGTCCTGACTTCCAGGATGTTTTCCTTCCATCGGGAGTGGAACTCTTGGAAGCTATGACTTCATATTCATTATGATGAGGTTGGTCGGAGCATAGTTCGTTTTCTTGTGTCAAGCTCCTTAAAAAATGAAACAAGCTGGTTGGAGCATGGTTCCTTTCCTGTGTCAAGCTCCTTAAAAAATGAAACAAGGTTGTTGGAGCATGGTTCTTTTTCTGTGTCAAGCTCCTTAAAAAATGAAACAAGGTTGTCGGATCAGAGTTCCTTGTCTTGTGCCAAGCTCATTAAAAAATGTTGTTTGCGGCGCAAGTTCTCGTCTTTGCAATGGCTCTCGGTGCCTGAATGTTGTTGCTTACAGAGTCTGCCCGGCTCAAGCTCTGGTGTAAACAATGGTTGCCGTTTTGAGGCATGGTTCTTTTTCTGTGTCAAGCTCCTTAAAAAATGAAACAAGGTTGTCGGATCAGAGTTCCTTGTCTTGTGCCAAGCTCATTAAAAAATGAAACAAGGTGTCCTGAGGATAGTTCTTTTGATGCGTCAACCTTGTTAAAACAATGAAACACGTTGCTGTTCAATTCGAGTCTTTGTTAAGTTCTCGTAAAATCCCAGTCGAGTCTTTCTTCGATCTCGTAATTTGAACCTTCACTCCATCTTCCTTTCATATGGATTGAAGCTTGGGGGGCATGTACCTCGAATTGAGTCACCATGCTGGGGGGCATGCTTAGTTTTTCAAGCATAGTTTGTTTTCGTTTTAAGCTTGTGTAAAAATGAAACCGGTTTCAAGCATAGTTTATCTTTGTTTCAAGCTTGTATAAAAATGAAACCAACTTCAAGCAAAGTTTCCTGATTTCAAGCTTGTGTAAAAATGAAACCTTTCTCATTTTACCTCTTGTGATTGCCATTTTATCAGTCTGTTTTTGCCAGATGAGCCTTGGTTTTCTCACTCCATCGTCATTATCTGCTTGGCCGATCATATGCCTTCACTTGGTTGTTTTATCCATTCCTGAGGAACCGCTACGATGAGTGGTCTTGTTAGCCAACCTCTTAACCTTTACTTGTTCTGAGCAGTTCGACCATTACCGGAACCAGTTGCTACCCTTTATACCACTCGTTCCTCTAGGAGGAGTCATCTTTCAGCTCTTTTTTGACTCTCTAAACATGAAAAGATTGTCGAGTCCCTTGTCGTTTTCGATCTCGTTAAAGTGGATACGAAACGACATCTACCCAGTATACGTTTACCCCTTTTTTAGGCTGGGATAGATTACTTACGAAAAATGAATACCCTAGCCTATTGCGACTAGGAGGTTTTCTCAGACAAAGTTTTCTACCTTTTCGGATCTGAGAAACTATTTACGAAAAGGGACCGTTGGAGTTTACTTTTCCGCTGTCTTTTCAAACTCTCTAAACATGAAAAGACGCCGAGTTATTCCTTTGTCAGACTCGTTAAACCCTGATGACATTGGATTCAGTCGTAATGACGCTACTCGAGTCTCTCCTTCCTAGGGCTCGTTAAATGTACTAGGATGGACTTATATGACAAGCATATGGTATCCTCTTCAAGCTTGTGTAAAAATAAAGAGGTACTCGCCAGAAATGGTGGGGAAAAAATGGAACTAGCATCATTTTCGTGTCGGCAGTATGTCGCTCTTGAACATGGCACTTGTCTGCATTCGTGTCGGGTTGGGGATATCTCATCTTGTTTTTCACTTGCCTCCGTGGGTTTGGGTAATTCCTTTTGACCTCTCGTCTGCTCTTTGCCTCGTCGCCATGACCTTTGAACTATTGATGTCAAATACTGCCAAACTCACTGTCGTGCCACCATATGTTCAAGAGAAGTTGACCGCTGCAAATATCAACCTCCCTCTAATTCTCATCTGATCGTGATTCACAACAACATTATGTTCCTCTGTCTCGCATCGATGATGTGGGAAACACTATGGCCCACCTTCGATCAAGGTCACTTCCTGTCGACTTCAGCTCATTATCCAGGAAGCTGGTCTAGAGACTCCCTTCTGGTGCCTTGGAGCCTGCATGCCTCAATGGCAGGTTCTTTGCATTCGACGTGAGGTTTTCATTATTGGCCTCTGATTGAGTGATTCTGCGGGTGTTCGACGTCAGCTCATTGATTCACATGTCGTAGATTGTACCTATAGTACCTTGAGGGCCATTTGTCATTATTGGTGGTTCCTCTCGCGTCTGTTAACAGCTTCCATCATTGGCTGGTAATCAGACGATGCTCTTGCATGTTCGACTTCAACTCACATATTCGCATGCTTGAACTTGTACTTTGTTCGGGTCGAGATGGAGCGCAAGACCCTGGATTGTGTCTGTTGTAATCCAGGCTACGATTTTGTGGATTATTATGATTATTTACATGACTCACTTACTGGATGGCTGCGACCATACCTGAGTCTATTTTTCGATCCTCACTGGATGGCTGCGACCATACCTGAGTCTATTTTTCGATCCTCACTGGATGGCTGCGTCCATGCCTTGGATCTGGATTATTGTATACTCTGTTATGGATGGCTGCACCCATACCGCATATATATCATGTATCTGAGACATCAGTTGTATTTCTTCACGCAGGTTTTCTGACGGCGGAGTTTTCAGTCAGACACATTCTCGTAAAGCTTTTCACCCCTCTCTCTCTCTCGGGCCTCATGCTTTAGGGGGCATCTGTTAGATAGTAATTTGTCACCGTCCCTGCAATCCCCGTCCCGCACATTGGAGGGCTCATTTCGTGACCTGTGAGCAGTGACATGGCTTGAAAATACTTTCATGACATCCCTTTGAACAAGAGCTTTCAATGCCCTGAAGACATCTCCTTGTGAAAAACCCTCAAAATGGCCCTTTTTGCATTGGCGCGAGCAGGCAGTTCAATACCCGCGCCAATGGGGAAAATACTTCAAAGAGGCCGTGCCAGTTGGCGCTCTGTCCCAGAGTTGCACTCGCGCAAGCCAATTTAAGGAATGTTTTTTAAAAATAAATGGCGGAAGTTTCGTCCCAACTGATCCAGGAACTGATATCTATCTTTAGTTTGGAGGTTTGGCTACGGATTTCCATAGAGAGGAAGTGGTTTGCCACCTCTCATGGAAGCTTCCTTGATGATAGGGACAATCCCACAATTATAGGGATCCCAACTCCCCTTCCTCCATCTATAAAAGCTTGCCCATCTCCATTGCAAGCTAGTCTTCAAGTTCCCAAATTCCCAAGAGCCTTATGCTGTAAGAGCCTCCATAATTCCCTTAAGGCCAATTCAAGCAAGGAGACTATTGTCAAGAGCTGAAGAGAGAGGTTTGTCCCATCCTTGACAGGCTTTTCGAGACATGTTCTACTGGCGACCCCTTCCAAAGGAGAATTCGGCGTCAGAACTATGGTTGTAATTTTCCTTTGATTGATTATTAATGAACGACTATTGGTTATGGTTCCACTCTTGTTGTTTATGATGATGAGTTATGTCCTTTCTGACTGACATATAGTTGCATCTACTAGATTTTACGCTTGCGTTTGTTTTGTTTCTCGCATGTGCAGGTGTCCCATCACGGAGATTGTGGGGATCGTGACCTGTCAGGGCTAAGGAACGGGAGCGCCACCTCTTCTACAAGCAACAACGTTGGATTCCAGGTAAGCCTTCATCGCTAGTTGGTCTATTTGCAATTAGGAACCTGCACTGTAGCGTGAACGATTGTTGCTAGACCTGGTTTGGGCTAGTAGGGATCGCCTCTGTCCGCAGAGGGGATTTACCTCCACAACAACAATGTTTAGTTTATTTCCCTTACATTTACCGCTCGTTTTTGCGATTTCGATATTGCGATATCGCATATCGTAGATCGCACCTTTGCCATTTTTCTTTCGAGACTTACTGCAAATCGCAATTGCATTTCCTGTTCACAATCGTACTTCACAGTCCTTTCTAAACAACACTTCCATTATTCCTCAAGATTTGCGATATTACGAATTGCGATATCAGATTTCGCACTTCGCAGTTTTATCCCCGCCACACTTCACACCTTTTCCTTGTTTCTTCAAGACTTACCGCTCGAAACGCCGATTATGAACTCTGCTGCATCACATATTTCCTTTCACAGTTTTTGTTTTATTCCTCTTAACCTCTACCACTCCAACCTTGCGAATTTGCGATTGCGATATCGCAGATCGCATATCGCACTTCTAGCCGCCAAACATAACTCCGCCATCGCATATTCCAATCATTCCGCTCCAAAAGCATCTTTGGGCCATATTATAAGGTTTATAAGGTTTAACCCCTCTCTTTCCACTTCCAAGCCTTGTCCCATGCGTTAAGCCCTCCATTAGCCACTTTACCCCTTTTATTTCCTCCAAGCTGCAAATCAACACCTTTTCAACTAGGATTAAGTCATGGATAGCTTAGTTGCATGGATAGAAGCATGGTATATAGAGAATAAGATAAGTAGGGTGTGTTTAGCCGGTTGGCCTAGTTAAGTGCAATTTAAATTAGTTTCCTTTCTGCAATTTATTTTTAGCAATTTATATTAGTTTCCTTTTAGCAATTTCTTTTGAGCAAGTTAAATTAGTTTCCTTTCTGTCATTTCTTTACTGCAAATTAAATTAGTTTCATTCTCGTCATTTATTTTCAACAATTTAGTTTAGTTTTCCTTTCTGTCATTTCCTTCCAACAATTTACTTTCTAGTTCTTATTGTAGTTTAAGAAATAACACCCCTTTCATAAAGCAGAAGAGGATGACATGAGAAAAATGCATATGTTGTGTATATAGCACTGTCACCTCCAAGTTTGTATGAACCCCAGGTTGATAAAGTAAAGTAGGGAAACCCTTGGGAGTTGTAGCACTCTTGGTGCAATACCAGGGCTCACCACTTTTTGGTGTCGTTGCCGGGGAGGTGTCTAGTAGATGCTTTGATTTTGTTTTTAACATTCTTTTCTGGTTTCCTTTATTTTCATGTCATTTTAGAAATATTGAAAAAATACAAAAAGATTTTATTTTCATGCCTCGTAGAACTAGAAATACTCAAAGACAAAACTTACCTAAAACCCCCACATCACCTCCTGGCCACCCTTCACTCTTCTTCAGTGACAGTGAGAGTGAACCCCCTCTATGAGATCCTTCTGAATATTTTGAGGATATTATTGGGGAAGAAGAAGAAGACCTTGTTTCAACTGAGTGACCTGCTTCACATATCTTAACCATGGATGGGATCCAGAGAGCCTTTCCCATAAGAGAGGCGGATGGGGAAACTAATATGAATAACATTAGCCCCTCATCTCTTCCACACTGTCATGGACTTCCCTCTGAGGACCCTGACACCTTCATTTTTTAACTTGTTGTTGTTTGTGGGACTTATGACTACACTTATGATGATCAGAAGATCCACCCTTAAGGATGCAGCCTTGCACTGGTTGATGGGTCTGCAAGGGGATAACATCACTACCTCGGCACAGATGGAATATACCTTCAACAAAAAATACAGAGACTACTGTAGGTCCAAGGAAACTAAGGATGAAATATTTAGGTTGACTCTAGGACCTGATGAATCCCTAGAGGACTATGAAGAGAGGTTTCAATTAAAATATAAGAGAGCCAGCTATACTCTTGATGCTGCATCACTTAAAATTTTACTTCTTCGAGGGATCAATGAAGATATGAATATGTTAACAGGAGGAGATATCTACCAAAAACCCTATGAAACAATCAAAACCGTCTTTCAGAACCATTCTAGGGCATTTAGGAAGAAGGGAAGAGCTAGCCAAAGTACATCCAATACCCCTTCCTCTTCCACCTTCATAAAAAATGAGATTGGAAACATGCTAGAGGACTTCAAGAGTGACATACTGCATACCTTTGCTTTGCAAATGGACATAATGTAGGTAAAAAGGAAGCAAGAGGAAGCAGAGAGAGCCCTGGCCATATTTTGTCCTAGATGTACCAAGAAGCACCCAAGAAATGAATGTCCACTGAATGTCATAGAGGTTTCCTTATTCTATGAGGAGAATCATGCCACAGAAAAGTGTCCCTCCTTACCTGGACTTAAATTTGTATATCAAGGTGGGGAAGCAATGCCAGAGCAACTTTGTTTCATCAACCAGACAAGGCCTCAAGGCCCTCAGTCATATCAACAAGGTATGTAAGGTGCACGTTACTCTTACTATCACAACAATTAGAGCGCACCCGTGCAACCTTGGTACACCCCCACTCCTCCATCCTGGTCTACACCTCCTAATTAGCCTTACAACCCTTCATATCATCCTCAGCCAGTAAACCAACCATTTCAGTAGTATGTTCCACAACAACCTTAGTGGAACAACCCATCCCAAGGGTGGAGGCCTCAACAAAATCAACCACCTTCTCTAATGCCTCCACCCCAACCTCAACCTCAGCTTACTCATGCTGCTCCACCTAGGCTACCTATACATGCACAACCCAATCTGAACCCGAAGAACAGACATGCACAACAAACTCCCAGTGGAGAAACATCCCATCCAGCTTATGCTGTGGAGATACAGGAGGTTAATCTTAGGGCGAGAAGAGTACTCCCAAATAACCATCCTCCATCTCCACCTATAGAGGTTGAGGAGGAAAAGGAAGAAGGTAAAACTCAAATCCAACAACCTCCTTTTCCTGAGTGCTTGATCCACCCTAGTTACCACACCCCAGAGGAGACTGAACTCCTGGGAGAATTGGAAAATTTGTGTGTAAAGATACCACCTCTCCAGGCCATTAAGGATGTCCCTATCTACAATAGGCTCATAAAAAAAAGTGCTTCAAGAAACCTGGGAGAAGGAAGAGAGATACCCCCACCATCAATGTGGTAGGACAACTGTCTGACCTGATGTTGGGGAGGTGATATTTCCAAAGTACCTGGCCCCTGGTAGTCCAGTTTTTGATGTGCATATAGATAGTGTCATAGTCCCCAACACTCTGATTGATCTAGGGGCTGCCATCAATATCATGACCAAGGAAACTATGTTGAAACTTAATCTCCAAGGGACTTTGAGGAAAACCACGACAATTTTGCAACTTTCAGATCGGTCCATAGTAACTCTGGAAGGAATTGTTGAGGATGTTATGGTTACCATTAACTCTTGGGAGTATCCTACAGATTTCCTGGTCCTGCAACCAAAAACCAAGTTTAATGGTTATCCCCTCATCTTAGGGAGGCCTTGGTTAGCCACTGCAGATGCTTATATTAGTTGTCGGGCCGGAAACATGACTATAAAAAATGGGCCTTTGTCTAAACAACTAGTGTTATATCCTCTAGCCTAGCCTTCCATTGATCATGATCTCCCTATATGGTTGGAGGATGAAGAAGATGATTTATATAGTACTGCCCCTAGTGTATTGTAGATGCTATTATTAGAGGGGGGAAGCTTGATGAAGATGAACTCATCGACCATGCCATTCAATACTAGTCCTCCACTAACATTCCGCTCGAAACCTTAGTTAAAGAGTTTGAAAGCCAACCTTGGATGGAAGTGCACCCAGTTGAGTCAACCTCTGAAACCACCAAGGCTATTAAGTTTGGCCCATCCAGATCTCTGAAAATCAACCCAAACCTCTCGAATGAAGGAGAGAAGCAATTATGCCAGCTTTTGAAATAAAATCTTGAAGCATTTGCTGTGGATTACAAGGACATGAAAGGGGTGCATCCTTCAGTGTGCAGACATCACATTTACATCAAAGAAAGATGCAAGCCTATGATACAACCCCAAATAAGGATGAACTCGGATCTGAAGGACATAGTCAAAGAAGAGCTGCAGAAACTATTGGATGCAGGGTTTATATATCCTATATCCAACAGTGAGTTGGTATATCCTCTTGTCCTAGTCCCAAATAAGAATGGGAAGTGGCGAATTTGTGTTGATTATTGAGAACTTAACAAAGCCACCAAGAAAGACCATTTCCCTTTTCCCTTTATAGACCAAGTCCTGGATGGCCTTGCGGGGAAGAAGTTCTTTTCCTTGTTAGATGGGTTCAGTGGGTACAATTAGATTCATATCAGCCCTGAAGACCAGGACAATACTACTTTCATCTGCCCTTGGGGTACCTTTTCTTATAGAGTCCTACCCTTTGGGTTGTATAATGCCCTAAATACCTTCCAAAGAGCTGTCCTAAGCATATTTTATAAGTTAGTCCATGACTCTGTCGAAATCTACATGGATGATTTCACACCATATGGGGATGACTTCCAGGAAGCTCTCTCCAATTTGGGAAAAGCACTAAGAAGGTGCATTGAGATGCATCTCTCCTTGAGCCCAAAAAAGTGTGAATTCCTAAAGAAAACAATGGTTGTATTAGGACACTCCATATCCCAAGCAGGAATACAGGTAGACCCGAACAAAATCACTATCATCAAAAGGGTACCTGGTCGTCAAAAGCTCAAAGATGTCAAGAGTTTCTTAGGCTTATCTGGTTACTATAGAAGGTTCATTGACTATTTTAGCAAGATGACTTCACAATTATTTGGGTTATTGGCCAAAGATTCTGAGTTTATTTGGTGAGGTCCTTGTCAAGAGGCTTTCGAGCTTATTAAGAGAAAGTTGACTACTGCCTCCATCCTCCGAGGTCCAAATTGGACTCTGCCTTTCCACATCCACACTGATGCATCCGATAAAGCTGTAGCAGCAACATTAGGAAAATTAGAGGATAAAATCCCTTATGCCATTTATTTCATCAGCAAGAACTTGTCCAAGGCTGAGCTGAATTATATTGTTAATGAGAAGGAGATGTTAGCCATTGTCCATGCCTTGAACAAATCTAGGCATTATGTAACTGGATATCAGACCTTTGCTCAGACTGACCATGCAGCCATCAAGTATTTAATGAACAAACCGGATGTCAATGCTATAATAATTAGATGGTTGTTACTTTTGCAGCAATTTGATTTGCCTATTGTTGATAAACCTGTAAAAGAGAATGTTGTTGCAGATTTTTTGTCAAGGTTAGCTCTCCCTGCAAGTGAGGAAGGAATGGTGGATGACCAACTGCCAGATGAGCATCTCTTTGCTATATCAACACTCTCACCATGGTTTGTTGATATAGCTAACTAGTTGGTTGCTGGGAGACTCCCTCCTAATCTTTCATTTAGGGAGAGGAGTAGAATCATCAGTAAAAGCGACCCTTTCACATGGATTGGGGGAAACCTTTTCAAGCTAGGTCCTGATAAAATCATAAGGAGATGTGTGAGGGAGGAAGATTTTTTTGATATCCTCTCTGCATGTCATGACAACCCATGTGGAGGCCACTTTGCTGAAAAGAGAACTGCTTACAAAGTTTTGCAGGCAGGATACTATTGGCCTACCCTTCATCAAGGTTCCAGAAGATACACCAGCAGGTTTGACCTGTGCCAGAGGATGGGGAAACCCACACAAAGGGAAGAAATGCCTTTACACCCTTAGGTGGTTCTTGAGCCATTTTATAAGTGGGGCATGGACTTTGTTGGACCTATCGATCCACCATCTAGAAAAAAGAAGTATATCATAGTATGTACTGATTACTTGACAAAGTGGGCTGAAACAAAAGCAGCGAAGGTAGAAACTTGGGATAAAGTAGCATAATTTCTCAGGGGGATTGTGTTTTAGAAGTTTGGGTACCCCAGAGAAATAGTCACTGATCTAGGAGCACAATTCACCTCTCACCTCATTGAGAATGTTTTGAGGATGCACAAGATTAAGCATATAACTTCTACTACCTATCACCCTCAGACGAATGGCCAAGTAGAAGTAGTTAACAGAGCTTTAGAAAGCGTCCTCACCAAGGTTGTGAGTAGCAGCATAAAAGATTGGGCAGATAGATTTGTAGAAGCTACTTGGGCCAACAATACTGCTTGGAAGACAACAACATGATCCACTCCTTATGAACTAGCATATGGTAAGAAAGCTCTACTTTTAGTTGAGTTTGAATTCAATACTTTAAGAATGGCAGCTGAATTAAATATAGATCTATCAAATGCCCAAAAAGAGAGGTTGTTTCAACTAAATGGATTGGACGAGTTCATAATGCAAGTACTTCTTCACACGGAGGTACTGCAAAGAAAGGTCTGGCATGACAAGAACATCAAAGAAAACACCTTCCAAGAAGGAGATTAGGCGTTGTTGTGTGATTCAAGGTTTAAAGACTTCAAAGGAAAGCTGATGACAAGATGGTTGGGACCTTAGACGGTGGAAAAATGTTTTGATAATGGCGCATTTCAAATTAGAACCATAGATGAGGAAGGAATCCCCTTGCTTGTCAATGGTCACAGGCTTAAAATTTACAAGAAGCCTTTGCTAAAGGCAGAGTTCATAAATTCAATAAGCAGAGAGGTGTATGTGATGGGAAATTCCATAGTTTTCCACACCACCTAAAAGAAAAGAAAAGAAAAAAATAATAAATATCCATGGGTGAAAACCTCTCTGAGGCACCCAAGGCAAGCTTGTGGGTTGAAAACCTCGATGGAGGCAGCTCACTTGCTAAAAAAAAGAAAAATAAGAGAGAAAAAAAAAGAATAAATATCCATGGGTGAAAACCTCTCTGAGGTGTCCAAGGCAAGTTTGTGGATTGAAAACCTCCATGGAGGCAGCTCACTTTATTAAAAAAATAAAAAAATAAAATAAAATAAAATAAATAAATTACGTCTACATATCTGTGTTTGCTATTTTGCAGGTCATTAATGGTTTCTGGAAACACAAGGATGCATTCATCTTCTTTTCTCTTCTATTTTACCATCCATCCAATCATTCACTCCATTCATTTTTATAACTTCCTCCATCACCTCCATGCACCACATTCCTCCATTCCTGAGCACAATGTAGAAAGGAAAGCAAAACACAAACTGCTATAGACATCACGGAATTCCTACAACGCAGACAATTGTTCTTGAACAACAAGAAAAACAAGGGAGGAGCTCATGAAGCAGACCCCAGGAAAGACAAGAGTGCCACCCATGGCATCTGGAGCACCCCACACGCAGAATCTATAATGGGAAGAAACATCAAGGACATATCAGCAACTCACTCAGAGAGCTGCTCATTCAGCAAGCTGCTCAATTAGAGAACATGAAAATAGTGAAGAACACAACATCCAAAAGGCTTGTCTCCTCAATATAGCCCCTGCAAACGCCTTGGAAACAACATGTAAGCTCAGGTATAGCTTCTCACCCTTTCAACACATCCATAATAGCCAGAAATAATTAAATTTTCAGACTTAGAGTTTAAGGGGCAGAAAGGTGGCCAGTTAACTCGGCCACCACTGTGAGGTATGACTGAAAAAAACTGGAAGTACACGCCACCTGGGCATGAAAAATAAAATAATTTAAATAAAGTGGAATAGAGGAGAACGAGGGGAGGAAACACGCAGTCCATCATGAATTAAAGGGGAGAAGGAAGTTACTGTCTACAACAGAAACTGGAGCTGAGTTGAGTTACGTAAGCACTCCAAAATTAGCTGCGCAATCTAATAAAACGAGATGTCATCTCATCCAAACCAGTAAATTGAAATTTTTTAAAGGGAGAGACTGAAGGAAGCCCACAACGCTTAGAGAATAAGAAGAAGAACCAACAGAGGAAGAAGAACAAGAAGAAGAAGAAGAACTAGAAGAAGAAACAAGAAGAACCAGAAGAAGTAGAGGAAGAGGCAAAGGGCCAAGGAAAAAAAGAAGAGATGGCCATAGAAGTCATAGAGATAGTAGAAAGTGAGCAAGAAACAGACTCACAACACAACACCACATCCCGTCAATACAAATAGGTACTTTCCACAATAGCTCCTCTGAGCGCAAAGAGAAAAAAGCAGACCTCTATGTATTTCATAGCTGACAAGAGTCATAGGATATGTGTGAGAGAGCCAGAAACTTCTCCCATGAGCCTGATTATCATTGAAGAATCACCATGGGAGGAGGAAAGAATCGAAGAAATAGTTATGAAGGAGCAACTGCAGAAAGCACCGACAGAGAATATAGCACTAAAGGAGCCATTGCAACAAAAATGGGAGAAGTAGCCACCATGGCAGACTTATGCATAGATGCCCTTCAGCACAGATTCCGTTGTGACTCATATGTTGTGTACCTTAGGGAGCAATGGCTCCTATTTAAAATCAAAACTCTAGCCTCCCATGGATCACTACCTTTCCAATATTGTAGGCAATTCATGAATTTCTCCAAGCAAGCTAACATGGTTTATCAGGCAAAGATGGCAGAGTTTTATGTGCATAACCTTGTTCTGACGAATCTGGATATTAGGGACCCCAATCCTACAATGGGGGATATGCAGTTAATGGCTCTAGCATCTTGGATGGTGAATGAGGACACTAGAGCAAAAGAGATATGGAGGGTCATGGGAAGAAGAAATAGAGAACCCTTATATATCAGACCATAATTGTTCAACCCAAGAGGAGTCATCCTTAACCATCGAGAGATTGAAAGGAACCTTGCACTGGTTGAAAGCTACCTTTGGACTCAAACCCAACTGATAGGCCAATTTGATGATTGTTTTAGGTAGATAGGAGATGAGTGAATTATGGCCAGCCAAAGGAGATGGAACGAGCTCCCTCACAACCTCAAGAATAGGGAGTACCATACTATATAAAGACTGAGGGGTGCATTGGAATGGGCATCCTATTACAAGAGGGCCATGCAGGACAAAAGATCTAATGGTTGGGACTAAAGATCAACCCACCTTTGCTGCTGGCACTGAATGATGTAAAGGACACAGATGCACAAGATAGAGAATGGGAGAATGCAGAAAAGAATAATGGTTTTTATCCCCTTGGGGAAACTCCCACACTTCTTCCTCAGGAAAGCAGGGGGGCTATCAAAGCCTTGAAGGAAATGCAGGAGGAGGATTAGTTGCTCAGAGGATGAGCAACCATTATGTAGGGGGGTGATGATGAGCTCCATCATTATACATATTTGGAGGGGTTGATGGTCACCTTTTTGCCTTCTTAGATCTCTTTTTCTTGCATTTTTATTATTATTTGGTTTTATGATGCTTGTATAGGTGTGATTAAGGCTAACATACTTTGAGTGCCTAATATGAGGCTGAGTGCAGAAAATCATGATTTATTAAGAATTTTTATAAAGATTTTATCATAAAGACATAGAGGAGAAAGCAAGGAGAAATTATAGGATGATTTCCCACCCTAGATTCTCTCCAACAACTCGAACTCCAAAGGCAGCCAGAGGATCCCAAGAATTCTCTCTAGTAATTCGAATTCCAGAGGCAACCAAGCAACTCAAAGAGGAGTGCACTCAATCTTTGTTTACTGGGAGTCAAGAGGACTCAATCACCATTTTATAGGGAGATGTTGGTAGCTACCCTCTAGAATAAATAGAGCAGAGCTAGAGCTAGGAGGGAAGTCAATCCCGGTCGATTCTAGTTAAAACTTTGTTGCAAGCTATTGAGATTTTTATTATTTTACTCAATGATCAAACTTTCAGAGATGTATGTGGTTATTCTTTAATGAAATGAGCAGACTGATTTCATTCCACTGATTTAAGTTTCAGAGAGCTAGGCTTGTGGGTTAGGGCCCAATCCATGTGCCTCAGCTTCTCTAATGTTTTCATTCTTTCCTTTCTGCCATTAAGTTAGTTTTCTTTCTGTCATTTAGTTAGATTTGCTTCTGATAGTTTCATTGTTGTTTAGTCTTTGCTTTCAATTTGCTGTTGTAATTTTTTCATTCGCTTGTGAGTAGTAGAATAGAGGATTAAACTCTAAAATCTGTGGATCTAGATTTCCCTTCTCATCTCTGTCGATAGAGCTCGAGGAGGGTAAGCCTTCCCACAGATCAAAACCATTCATTTATGTTCACTATTTCTATCTCTACGTTACGTCTCTAAACCTTTCTTTTACGCTCTGTTCCCTCCTATTTTTTGCTTATTTTAACTGTCGCACCCACCTTTTTCCCTAACAACACTCAAACCCTTCAGCCACCTTATTCCTTTGTTTCTATTGTCTATGGTTGCCTTACTCGTTTTAACGTAAAAATGTTGGAAAAACCATCCAAGGTTGAACTCCGCATTTCCTCCTTGAAACCCCCGCTTCCGCACTTAGGAAATCGCGACATTCTTTCTTTCCCTTAAGACTTACCGTAACCCCTTTTCCAACATCGCACTCCGCAATGTTAGTTTCTTTCCTTTACACTTACTGCTCGTTGTTGCCCATTGCGATATTGTGATATCGCATATCGTAGATCGCACCTTTCCCTTTTTCTTTCGAGACTTACCGCAAATCACAATCACATTTCCTGTTTGCAATCGCACTTCACAGTCCTTTCTAAACAACACTTCCATTATTCCTCCATATATATTTGATATTGCGAATTGTGATATCGCATTTCGCACTTCGCATTTTTATCCCCGCTGCACTTCGCACCTTTTCCTTGTTTCTTCAAGACTTACCGCTCCAAACGCCGATTCCGAACTCCACTGCATGGAAAATCGCCTTTCGTAGTTTTTGTTTTGTTCCTCTTAACCTCTACCGCTCCAACCTTGTGACATTGCGATATCATAGCTCTCATATCGCATTTCTACCTGCCAAACATAACTCCACCATCTCATATTATAATCATTTCACTCCAAAAGCATCTTTGTGCCACATTATAAGGTGTAACCTTGCTCTTTCCACTTCCAAGCCTTGTCCCATGCGTTAAGCCCTCCATTAGCCACTTTACCCCTTTTCTTTCCTCCAAGCTGCAAATCAACACCTTTTCAATTAGGATTAAGTCATGGATAGCTTAGTTGCATGGATAGAAGCATGGTAGATAAAGCATAAGATAAGTAGGGTGTGTTTAGCCGATTCGCCTAGTTAAGTGCAATTTAAATTAGTTTCCTTTCTGCAATTTCTTTTCAGCAATTTAGATTAGTTTCCTTTCTGCAATTTATTTTTAGCAAGTTAAATTAGTTTCCTTTCTGTCATTTCTTTTCTGCAAATTAAATTAGTTTCATTCTTGTCATTTCTTCTCAGCAATTTAGTTTATTTTTCCTTTCTGTCATTTTCTTCCAGCAATTTACTTTCCAGTTCTTATCATAGTTTAAGAAATAACACCCCTTACGTAAAGCAGAAGAGGATGACATGAGAAAAATGCATATGCTGTGTATACAACACTATCACCTCCAAGTTTGTACAAAGCCCGGGTTGATAAAGTAAATTAAGGAAGCCCCTGGGAGTTGCAGCACTTTTGGTGCAATACCAGGGATCACCACAAATCATACATTGAATATCAACTACCTAACATGTCAAGGAGCATTAGGCTACCTATATGAATATTCAAATAAGTATAGAAAGTGAAACACTAGATGTATTATTGATAATATAAAAGAGGAAGCTTACAACCGTGGCCTTGATGTTGGAGGCCTCCCTTTGGTGTAATCCGTGTCCAAACCGAGGCTCTTAAGTGATCCTTCTCCCAAATGGTAGATAAGGCATTGACATAGCACAGGGATGCAAAGGATGAATTATCAGACCAGCCCAAAAATGACCAACCTTTATTGGAGGGATGGGGATCAATTTATAGGAAGGGAGAGGGAGTTAAGAGCCCAGGAAAGAAGGAGGAAGGCCCACTTCTCAAGGGATAATCCCCTTTTGATAAGATCAAGAGCTCCAAATGAGAGAACTCGACCCTATCTCCACCGAACAAGATCTAATTCTTCGTCTTGGAAAATTCTAGAGGTCAAATCTTCTCCTCCATTTGAGGAAACACTGCCAGAAAGGGTTCAACGCGGTTTTTACAGTCAGAAGAGCACTAAAAACGCTAGGCTAGAACAGGAAGCCTGCCATTAACACATGTAGGTAACTAGAGAAAAGAGCTGATCCATAAATTTAGGGTTTGAGCTAATATTCTTAAATAATTATACAAGGCAACTTTCTTTTTGTATCTAAAGGATATCTTGATGTATTTTTCTCAGGTGGATATACTGCACAATATTCATAACGGGACACTTCAGGATCGGGGACGGGAAGTGAACAAGGTGATAAATTATTGTGTAACAACCATATCTGCATTAAAAAAACAAGATCCAAGATATCTTGAGGTTTGAAATTAAAATTCTTTATAAAAGCTTTGTCCCGCCCCACATTTTACATTTTTCCATCTGGAAAATTCAATTTGAGAATTTGCAACCAAGTGTGAGACAAGTGTGTCGTTGTATGTCTAAGAGAAATTTCGAAGAGCTTTGCTAGAGAGTTTGTAAAGAAAGGGCTAGTAAGCATCATGGAAGCCTAGACTGGTAAATCCGCACCACCAAGTGTAACTGTGCCCCAAGGTGCGCGAGGCCACCATGAAAAAAAGTAGCCACGGAAGAATTGCTAAAAAGAAGACAAGGAAAGAGACTAGTTGAAGCCTCTGGAGTAAGGACATCCCCAAGAAAGAAGGTAATGGAGGAACATCAGTCAAAGAATAGGCATGATAAAAGACCTATGGAGAAAGTGAAGAAACCAACACAGTAGGAAGAACCATAAAAAAATTATGACAGTGAGGAGGAAGTTGAGATACCACAGATGGAGATAGAGGGTGCAAAATTTCCCACTGTGCTTCCACCATACTTGTCACCAAGGAAACCAGTTAAAGACCCCGAAAAATTCTTCACTTTCACACCGCTTCTACCAGAAAAAGTGCCATTTAAAGGAGAACCACTTGGTAAAGTTACACAATTGAAGATGGAGGATTGAGACTTTAATGACCAAATTAAGTACCCGTAGTTCAATCCGAGCAGGTACCTACATTAGGTATACTATCCAGGGAGAAAATTTACAAGGTTGGAGCCATGCTAGTGGGCTGAGGGATTGTAGAGAGCAGGCTCGCTAAACATATTAAATGTGCCACACTTCAGTAGAAGCATGTCTAGAACAGCCTGCGTTTGACAGTTACTTGTACTAGTGCATGATGGATGCCTTTGGTTGGGGAAGAGGATCTCGATTGATGAAATGTTGATACAAAGGATTATTGGGCTGCCATACCAAGGAAAGGACCCCGTTGAAGAGTTCATCGGCAAAAACCAAGACAAGGCAGTATTAAAAACTATGAAGGACAAGTTAGGGATAATGAAAAAGTCGCGAGGTTATTATATTAATTATATCAACAACCAAGGGGTGCACTTTCACCGCACACATCTTAGCTGGAAAGATAATGAGGAAGTGCAGAGAAAATGAAGTCCCCGTGGCTGTGGTTTCCTTAGCTGCACAATGCAAAATCAGCGTTCAGTTCAACTGGGCCGGATATTTATGTAGGCAATTTTTGAAGGACTGTTGCGAGGCACAAGAAGAGGGTAAGACATTTCACTAGGTGTGGTTTATCTTGATCACCATGCTGTTAGAATGGAAAGAGTTGGTGGACTCACAATTTCCCCAAGTCGAAGTAGATGTATGTGAAGCCGCACGATATGCCTCACTCTGGCATACCAAGGAGTCGTTGCGCGCACATGAGAATAAGATTTTCTTCGTACTATTGCAAATAGACTTGGACATGGTGGTGAACAAACATCCTAGGCTATCACCAAGTTTTTTCGACCAATATCACAATATAGTAGAGTTTAAGGCAAAATTTCACAGCATATATATATGAAGGTTCAGAAGGATATGATGGAGACATGGCATCCTCTCAGATATTTTCTCACTGTAAATGGCATTCTCAGGATCATACAACATTAGTTAGTAGAGTGGATGAATCAAACCACAAAAAATAGTGAAACAGAGAAGGAAAAATCGCAACATGCAGGTCCAAGTGGAAAGGACACAGGAAAATATGCAGAAGAGATAGAGCCAGAGCAGGAACAAGGTGCCCAAGGGCCTCTCAGAAACATAAATCCAATAGAGGGCCCACCATTCATAATCAAAAGGAGGATACCTACAACGACCACAATGAGCACAAGGAAGAAAAATAAGGTAGACAAATCCAAAGGCGTAATACCACTTGTCCTCACTGATGGGGACATCGTTGAAATTGGAGAAAAAGTCCAGGAAGTGACAACAAAGACATGGGACAAGTTCGATGACACTATGCATATTTGGACCTCATTGCAAGAGGATCCAAATATTCAGAGGATTGAATAGGAGCTTCAAGGGGAGCAGAAACAACTGGAAGAAATTCGGGCAAGTGTGAAGACCTTACCAGTCTCGAAGAGGCTCGCCTGCATCACTGAAGGGAAGACTATTCAAAAGAAGAATGAAGTACTTCAGAGAAAATAACAAATTATGAATGAGAGGACTCAACCGTGGCAGGATGAGGCCGTCTAGATTTCATAGACAATAAAGGATAAGCTCAAGGAGCTACGACAGAGGGAGGAAGAAGTGTTGTAGAAGACTGTCGAACCAACAACAATGGTACTACTGGAAGAAGTGCGCTGAGAGGAAAAGCAGGTAGCATAAATACTTCAGTAGTATAATGTCGCCTACAAGAGCATCACAACAAATATTCGAGGCACAACAGTGGAGTGACTCAGGACGATTGACATGTAAGTGTTGGGGGCCTCTTGGGCATGACCCAACCTGGTCCAATTTTGGTCAAAGACTTCACACTTTGAGGAGCGGAGTGCGCACTAATACGAAGTTATATTTACCGCGCGAGATCCTAGTGGATTCGGGGTGGGTCGAAGCCCCTCATTTTGTAATAGGTATCAGGGTTTTATTTGATTGTTTTGTCGAAGCCCATGGTATGTGTACCATGGTTTTGTAGCTATGTAATGTATATAAAGAGATGTAATGATTTGTCGCAGAGACATCATCATATCAATTAATGAAGGGTTTGACATTGAGCACAAGTCATTGAATCTTTTGTTCCGTGTTTTGGGCCTTAAGGAAAGGCTCCGCAGCTGAGTGCACAAAAACCTTGGAAGAGTCTGCAGCTTAGTGCGTAGACCACCTGTAGCTATCTGTGCATGTCAAGAAGCTAAATGTACTGAAAGGATTCATCTAATAAAGAAAAAGAAGTTTTGGGAAATATTCTTTGTTTATGTGTATTGTTATGTTTCTTTATATCTGTGGATGATTGCTAGTAAATGTTATGGTAGCACAATTTATATTGTTTTGTGATATGCTATGTTAAATTGAATGTGACGAAGTAACTAGTTAAGTTATACAATGCACTAGTGATGTGTAAGCCACCTCATGCAGTCCCTCAATGCTGCAGAAACCTGGTTTTGAAGCCACCCATAGCCACCTCGGGTGAGACTATGATCTGCTTGTAGGTTGTTGCCGAAAGGGCCCGTGTCTTACGATTTTGTTGGTGTGAAGTACAAGCTGAACCTGGGTCAAGCCCAAAAGAGCCAACACTACTCCATGTGATTAAGAGAATTAGAAGACTAGAAGCTTATTTCTCCTATTCAAAATTCTTTCATATTATGTGGTCTAATAATTAAGTTGCAAATTCCATGGCCAATAAAATAACCTTGTTAAAACTTGGAGAAATAGTAATTAATGGACATTGTACTTTTTACCATCCCATAATCTTCACTCATGCATATTGGATGGTAATTGACTTGTGCCACATGCCAACGTCCCTTGCAATAATCAACTTGCTTGTTGGAAAACAAGTTTGGAAGCATATATGGAGCAATGTTTGGGCTCATTTGATCATTTCTTATAAAATTTGATTTGTATGGAGCATAAGGTTTGAAATTTTTGGGAGTATACTAGAAAGTGTTTAGTTTCCAAAATTTCAATCTAGTGATTAGTTACATTTCATTGGAATAAATATCTAGTTAGGTGGAAGTTATTTTCTAAGTCTTAGATATGTTAGCCAACAACTTGCATAATTGTATTTGATGTACTTGTTGCGAGTCAACTGGAATTTTTTATAATGCAAATTATGATTTTAGTGAAAAAAATGTAATCAATGCAACTTGAGTGGGCTTAATTATTAAAAGTATGCCCTTACTTTAAAGAGGTTACATTTTAAAATCCAGAGAGGGATAGAGAATAACAGAGGAAGGGAAACCAAGTATTGTTAATTTTTAATTAAAGATTATAAGTTCAAATCCAAAAAAGGACACAGATATAGTAGAGGGAGGGGCGAGGAAGGAAATCCAAGTATTGTTAACTTTCAATTTATACATATTTATATTAGTAATTTAAAGAGAGATGCTACTTATTTTCCATTAATTCACCTAGGTTAGCAATTTAATAAAACCAACACCAGAATATGGTATTTTTTTAATTTAAAACCTAAATCCATTTAAAATGATCTTGCTATAAAAATGTGTTTGGATAATATCAATCTTAATATATTTTTTAGTATATATTTACAAACCCAACTGAATCAAGTGAACTTTATTGAGCCGAGAGACTCGTTCTACTATGAATATGAGGGAGATGTGTAATTATGTCCATGCTTAATGTCAAGTTGACATTTGTTCTTATATATATATCGACTAAAAAAAAAAAAAAAAAAAAAAAAAATTGAATGTACATGTCATAATCTTACTCTCAACCATAAATAAAATATTTCAATGTCCATGTAAAATATAAATCGTATGCCAACTTTATAAAGAAATAAAGTAACTTGAAAGAATACTTTTACTTTTGAGTAAGAGAAAGTTGTCTAATTCTTATACTTTGTAAAACTAGCAATTTCCCCTAAAGGCGCAAAGTTAGACTGAATGAATAGAAGATTTGGGAATATCATCTCGCCACTCACTCTAATGTGAGCAACGATAATCGTTTCTATGAGTGAAGCAAGATTGATTCTCGATAAAGATTGCTTCCCGATAAGAATATGTAGATGTTAGATATGTAAAACTACTTAGAGACGTTAGAAAGGGGCATGCAAATCTCTAAACATGACTCCACTTGTTAGATTTTAATGATGTATAAAAATATCTTTCAGTTGCAATCACATATGCAAAATTTACGTATACGGGTTTCAAACAAACTAGTGTGGTTCATGTAGAAATTATATAACTAATATGTTATATATCCAAGATTCTCCTGATCACACACTATTTTAACTTCATGCACAATACAAAATCTATTCCACCATTGATCATCACATGCGGAAATTAAATCAATTGCAATGCACACATGAAACCATAAAAATTCACAAACATTAACACAATGATTTTGACAGGAAAGCCTGAAGCTAAAAACCCCCACTATCTGTATATAATATATGTCATAGAGATCATGTAACAATCCTCATACAAAGTTGATCATGTCAAGCTCTCAGTACAATACAATTGCTACACACTAATCAAGCCCTGATCTAGCAAATCCATGCACCGATCTCTGCCACCTGCTAGCCTGCCTCTACTGCGCAATCCCTGCTGAATAATGGCTCTAAATGAACTCGAATCCACCTAGCTTGCACTGCGCAATCCTCATTGGCATCTCTATTGAGTGTTGGATGCAATCAATGCATCACTATAGTCACAACTGATAGTCATCTTACCCTTTCACCTATCTCTCCACTGGTCTCCACTGAAACTGTCCATGCACTGTAGTTAACTGATGTATTCTTCAGTTGATTAATGAGTTAATATTTAGTGAATTATTAATTAATTCACACCACTCTCACTAGTGTATCAATCAGTTAGACTAGATACAACTAGCTCAATTGTGTCTAACTGAGTTAAACTTCTACAACTCCACCAACTACTTCTACAACTCCACCAAACTCTGTCACATGAGTTCTAACTAAAGTCCTCCATGCAATAGCTCCAGTAAACCCTCAGGAATAGCATAATTCCTTCTTTCAGCTGCTGTGCCACATCTATGCACTTAACTGATGTGCTCCAAGAGAATAAGATAATGTTTAGAGTCCAAATATTATTAAGAGCTAATAATTTTCGACATATCTATTTTTAGATTGGAAATCTAAAAATAGATTTCTCCCAATATGTCTAAAAATAGAATTCCATCTATTTTTCCAACTTGACCAACCATCCACAAATAGCATCCTGCAACTCATAGAATATGATCGACATGTCTAAAAAAAAACATAGTCTAAAAATAGACTTTGCACCAAAAATAGCCTGCGGGCCCACTTAGTGAAGGCGACTCTTTTCACTAAGCTCATCATCTTGTTGAATCTCAACACTCCCTATAAAAAATATAGGGATTATATGCCACCCCGATCCTGTCTCTATGGTATTCGAATTTGCTCTTGGTGACTGCCTTCATCAGAACATCTGCATCCTGATCCTCCATAGGAATGTAAGAAAGCAACATGATCTTCCGCTACACACAATCTCTGATATGATGGTACTAGATGTCAATATGTTTAGATCTATCATGAAATACTGGATTAATCGAGAGTTTAGTGCAAGTCTGATTATCACAATATATCACAGTAGGATCTAAGTGTGAACCGAACAACCCGACCAGGATCTTCCTCATCCATATAGCCTCACATGCAGCCAAACTTGCTGCAATGTACTCGGCGTCCGCTGAACTGAGTGCCACGGATCTCTATTTCCTGCTGTACCAAGAAACTGTTGTAGACCTGCTACTGAATATCCCTCCAGATGTGCCTTTTCTGTCTGTTGGGCTCCCTGTCCAATTTGCATCCGTGAAGCCATGCAGCTTCACCTCATCCGACTGTATGTACCATAATCCATATCCCGATGTGCCTCTGAGATATCTTAGGACATGCTTGCCTGCCTTCCAAAATAGCTTGGTAGTCATAACCATAGCTTGTGAAAGTTGGTTAACAACATAGCATATGTCCGATCGTGTATTGACCAAATACATGAGTGAACCAACCAACTGTTGATAAACAATGGCATCCACTACCTCTGCCGATGTAGCATCCTCTTTCCTCCAACCACCAGGAAGAGGAGTGTCGATAGGCTTGCAACCTTGCATGTTGAACTTCTCCAGTACTCCCGGGCATACTTTCCTTGAGACACAAATAGTCCACCCTTCCGCTGCCAAATTTCCAATCCCAGGAAATAATGAAGGAGGCCCAAGTCCTTCATCTCAAACTCCTTTGCAAGATCTACCTTGCATGAGTGTATCAACAGTTCATCACCTGTTAGTATCAAATAATCTACATAAAGTACAATGATCAAAAACTTACCCTCCACCACAATCTGGTATAATTTCGGATCCGCCTCACTCTTGGCGAAACCAAGTCCGGTGAAATAACTGTCTATCCATGTGTACCAAGCACGAGGTGCTTGTTTCAGCCCATACAACGCTCTTTTGAGCCTGCACACATGCAACTCGCTGCTGAAGATTTCGAATCCTTCAGGCTACTCTATGTACACCTCCTCCTCAATGACTTCGTTGAGGAACGCAATCTTCACATCCATATGATGAATGTGCCAACCCATCTGCACTGAGAGAGCAAGGATGGTTCGTATGGAAGAATACCTTGCGACAGGTGCAAAGGTCTCTTCATAGTCGATCCCCTCGATCTGTGAGAAGCCCCGGGCAAAAAATATTGCTTTGTACTTCTCGACGCTCCCGTCAGCAGCTTGCTTCACTTTGTAGATCCATCTTGAACCTACCATTGATTTCCCTTCCGGCCTTGGGACAATCTCCCATGCACTGTTTCTGACAATCGAATCATACTCTTCCACCATTGAATCTACCCATGTGGGATCCTCCACAGCTCCCTCGAAAGAAGATGGTTCTGTCACGATACACTTGCTCATCAGAGCTATGTATCCAGTAAATCGGTTAGGTGACTGTCTTTGTCTGCGCTGTGATGTAGGTGCTCCTACATTCTGCCCTGCATCAAGATTCAGTCGCTCAACTTCTGTAGTGCGCTTACGCCCTCTGATGTTTGGCGTTGCATGAGTGGTTTCTTCCACTCCATGAACCTCCTCTTGTGGCTGATCCACATCCCGAGGCTCATCTTTAGGAACAAGTAGCTCCTCATCTACATGCAAGTGTAGCTCCCTCTCAAGCGACAAATTCATGGCTTTCTCCTCATGAAATTTGATATCCCGTCGCACAACAGTCTTCCGTCTGTCTAGAAAATACACATGATAATTGTGGGGTGTTTCTGTGTACCCCAAAAATATCCCAACCTCTGCGGTCAGCTCCAGCTTCTTCCTGGCATCCTTCATCACATGAATGTAAACAGGTGAGCCAAAAATCTTCAAAAGAGAAATATCAGGCTTCTTACCAGAAAACACCTCTTCAGGTGTACTCATGCCAATAACTCTATGAGGACAACGGTTTTGCACATAAATCACAGTGTTGCATGCTTCTGCCCACAAGTGTATGGGAAGGCCCTGATCATGCAACATCACCCGTGCAGCACCCACGATCATTCTGTTCTTTCGCTCTGCGACCCCATTCTGCTGTGGGTTATGAGGCGCTATGAGCTCTCTTCGAATTCCTTCTACGCTGCAAAAGTCTTTGAATTCACCAGAGATGAATTCACCACCATTATCGCTCTTAAGAGCTTTCACCTATTTCCTTGACTCTTTCTCAACCAGTGCCTTGAACTCACAGAACTTTTAGAATGTCTCTCTCTTCTTCTGCATGAAGAAGATCCAACACTTACGAGAAAAGTCATCAACAAATATCACATAATACCTGCACTTTGCTGTCGAAGCGACTGAGAAAGGTCCACACACGTCTGTGTGAATTCTATCAAGGATCGTCGTGGCGTGACTATCCTTCTCATGAAAGGTGGATTTCACAAATTTTCCCAAAGTACATCCCTTGCACTGATCTGACTGCGCAAGTGTACCCTTGGGAAGCCCGGTAGAAATCTGCTGCAAAATTTTCAAAGTGCCATGGTGAAGATGGCCCAATCTCCTGTGCCACAATTCGCCCTCATCCCGGCTCACCACTCCTTCTGCATTGCCTGCTATTGCTGCACAACCATCTACCTACAATTGATAAAGGTTCTTAACTCGAACCCCTATCCTCCGGGTTTCACCAGTTGTTTTACTGCGCAGGAAAGCCTTTCCCTCGCTAAAAACAACATCATATCCCTTGTCTTCCAACATCGCCACAGAGATCAGATTCTTCTTCAATCCTAGAACATGCATGACATCCTTCAAGATAAAAGGTTTTCTAGACTCCCTCTCAAAGGAAATGGTCCCGATACCAGTCACACTATATCTACCATCATCGCCCATCTTGATGTGCACTCCAAGATCCTTCTCATCCAGATCAGTAAACAAATCTTTGTCTCCGGTCATATGGAGAGACGCACCACTGTCAAGAAACCACACTGATCCCATCACACTTGAAACCAAACATGCGATCAGCGAAAAATCCAGCTCAAACTGCGAGGCTAAGGCCTCTCCAGCTACAGATCCAGCAGCCTGCTTATTTTTCTTCTTCTGTGGACAATTAGTGGCGTAATGTCCGTGTTGGTGACAATGAAAGCACTCCACCTTGGACAAGTCCTGCTTCTTGCCTTTTGCACCGGATTGAGAAGGATTTTTCTTTCCCTTCCCTTTCCTTGCTTTGGCAGCCAAAGCGAAATTTTCTTCATCTTCATTCTTCAATGAAGATCCATCCCTCGTACCCCACCTTATCTTCTCCTGTATAAAATCCGACCAAATTCGCTCCTATCCCGGCAGTTTCTCCCGACCATTGACAAAGTCCTCGTAGCTATGCCAACTCTTCGGAAGCCCAAGGAGAGCCAAGCTCACCAAGTCTTATTCATCAACAGTAACCCCCACACTTCCCAACTCATCCCTGCACTGGACAAACTTCGTGAGGTACTTGGGTATGCTGTCGCCTTTCTCCATTTTTATTTTCCTGAGTTTGTCTTTAAGCGCCAACTTCCTCTTGTCGCTTCTGCTTTGGAACAAGTCTGTCAAAGCTTTCCACATCAAGAATGGAGAAGCTTTACCATGAAGTCTGGACACAATGTGATCCTTCAGACCTTCCAACAGAATCCTTCGACATTTTGCTGTGTTCTTTTGCCATGCGTCAAGTGCGGCTGCATCGCTAGAAGCAGGTTTTGGAATTTCTGCATCTATGAACTCCTTCAACCCATTATCATCCAGCACCGCCTCCATCCTGTCCTTCCATGAAATATAATTCGAGATGCCCTTAAGGGCATACTCCAGTCACAATCTGTTGGAATACATTTCAATGAATGCTCAACTTTGACACCAAGAAAACACTGCAGCAAATTCGAATTTCACCAACAAAAAACTCATCCGCTTCAATAATTGCAATTGCTCTGATCAATATCGCTATGATACCATGTAGAAATGATATAAATAATATGTTATATATCCAAGATTCTCCTGATCACACACTATTTTAACTTCATGCACAATACAGAGTCTATTCCACCATTGATCATCACATGCGGAAATTAAATCAATTGCAATGCACACATGAAACCATAAAAATTCACACACATTAACACAGTGATTTAAACGAGAAAGCCTGAAGCTAAAAACCCCCACTATCTGTATATAATATATGTCATAGAGATCATGTAACAATCCTCATACAAAGTTGATCATGTCAAGCTCTCAGTACAATACAATTGCTACACACTAATCAGGCCCTGATCTAGCAAATCCATGCACCGATCTCTGCCACCTGCTAGCCTGCCTCTACTGCGCAATCCCTGCTGAAGAATGGCTCTGAATGAACTCGAATCCGCCTAGCTTGCACTGCGCAATCCTCATTTGCATCTCTACTGAGTGTTGGATGCAATCAATGAATCATTATAGTCACAACTGATAGTCATCTTGCCCTTTCACCTATCTCTCCACTGGTCTCCACTAAAACTATCCATGCACTATAGTTAACTGATGTATTCTTCAGTTGATTAATGAGTTAATATTTAGTGAATTGATTATTAATTAATTCACAGCACTCTCACTAGTGTATCAATCAGTTAGACTAGATACAACTAGGTCAACTGTGTCTAACTGAGTTAAACTGAACACAACTCCACCAACTACTTCTACAACTCCACCAAACTCTGTCACATGAGTTCTAACTGAAGTCCTCCATGCAATAGCTCCAATAAACCCTCAGGAATAGTGTAATTCCTTCTCCCCGCTCGGCCGGGCCGTGTAAGCCACACCGCGCACTTAACCGAAGTGCTCCAAGAGTACACAGATACGAGCGGAGGAGTCCCAAATTATTATTACATTTAATATTCGACATATCTATTTTTAGATTGGCAATCTAAAAATAAATTCCACCCAACATGTCTAAAAATAGAAGTCCATCTATTTTTCCAACTTGACCAACCATCCAAAAATAGCATCCTGCAACTCATAGAATATGATCGACATGTCTAAAAATAGACATAGTCTAAAAATAGACTGTGCGCCAAAAATAGCCTGCGGGCCCACTTAGTGAAGGCGACTCTTTTCACTAAGCTCATCATCTTGTTGAATCTCAACAATTCATCTTCAGGACAAATGAGAAATCATATTCTCACATTTAATTAAATAGATGAGGAGAGGGGTTAACTAGCCGTTGAAATGTAACGGCTAGTTTGACCTAAAAGAAAAGAACTATTATTATTATTTTTTTATCAATGTATAAATTATATTATTCAATATTACTCTATTAGTTTGACTATATTTTTTTATTTTTATTTTAATTTTCTTTAAGTTAGTTTCTATTATATTTATTCATTTATTATTTATTGTCTTATTTTTACCCAAATATTAAACCTTATTGCACTGTTTTACACTATTTACTAGAATCAAAATAAACCTAATGTAAAAGTTAATATCCGATTAATGTTTTTTTGATTATGTCGTTACTATTAATATTATCATTAAAATCTAAATCAAGTTTGAGCCAATTATTTCTGTTATTATAATTTATATAATGGCTATAATAATATTTCTAAGTCATAAATTTAAATAACATATTTAGGTTAAAAAAAAACTATTATATTTAGTTACGATATTTACGATTTTATTATTATTATTATTATTATTATTAATTTTGTATGTTAGTAAACAAAAGAAGAAATATACAAATATAAAAATGATATTGTATTATTTAATCTATTTTATTATTATAAGAAATGATTAATTAACCATAATTGGTTAAAGAATAATTCATTATATTATATATAATACGAAACAAGGTTAAAAACTAAAGAAAAAATAAATAATAGGGGAAGGAGGACTCCAAAAATAAATAAAAACACACAATTAGGAGTATAGGGCGGGGATCCAATACGTGCTAATACTCCGACCGTCGTCTCTATTAAGGTTAACAAGTATTTATTCAATTTCCAAGGCCTCCCTTAACTTACGGTGATGAAAATGGTCAACACTGGCAATGACCTTAGCCTCTTCGATATAAATGTGATGGTTAGCCTTTTCTGCATGCTCTGCTAAAGCAGAGGAGCGAGCTCTTCCTTGTTTTATGTCAGCAACATGTTCGCAGATCCTTTGATTAATCGATTGACCAGTTTCACTGATGTATGGAGTCCCACATGGGCAAGGAATAATGTACACACCTCTCCTACCCCTGGGATCACAGGTCCTTTACCGATTTCAAATATCTCTGAATAGTGTTAAGAGGCTTAAAGGTTGAAGAAATATTATGCTTCTTAATGATTCTAGCTATCTTATCTGTGGTCCCCTGGATGAACGGAAGATGAACTCCAAAGGACCATTCATGTAGATCTTTCTTGTTTCTAGGGCCTTTTTCAGCGTTATAAGAATCTTTGAAGCCTTGGACCTTGCTATAACCATTATTATTAAAAAATTAAGGAGGTGGGATTTCTCATCTTTCAAATGGAATTAATAAGAAATTCTTACCGCTCCGGTGGCTAGGGTAGTGAGAACACCTATCTTCTGAGGAGGAAAATGATGAGAACCAGCATGAAGATACTCCTTCGCGTGAGTCTTATTCCTAAAGACTTGGTGGGAGAAAGAACCCTAACAAAATTACGCTGCTATTAGGATTGAAGAAGTACTTTTTGGTAGGTTGCTACTAGGATTGAAGAAGGAATTTTCAGTAGGCTGCTACTAGGATTGAAGAAGGCATTTTCGGTAGTCAAAAATTTGTCGTCATCAATTCCTTCAGTACAATCCAGTGCCAGAGAAAGAGGAATGGGAACGAAAACAAAGGTGGAATTGGAGTAGAGTGACGTTCTTCCAGAAGTGGAAAGAGGGACGCTCTTCTAGAAAAAACAATCTAATTTAGTTAATCATTTTTCGATTAAGTTCATTTCTGTGCTAGTTTTGAACTTCTAGGTTCTTGGTTTTGTAAATATGGGAACTATGATAATATAAAATTCCTTTTAAAAGAAAAAAAATAAATTCAAGTGAAATAGGTAGCACATCTCACCTGTGGTGAAATAACGAAGTTCTAATGTTTACTTGTCTCCTCCCCTAAGAGTGAGTGTTCTCGTGCTTTATCTTTTTAATCCATGTATTATTTGCTGGGTTCATGCACTTTATGATAGAGCCTCCCATGTTTAACTATAAAAGTTAACCTCAATCAAGGTGTAATTAAACTTTTGAGTTTAAGATATCAAAAACTTTAAGTAAAATTGTGTAATAATAAATCAAAATTTTTAATTTTATAATTATTCTCCAAACTTTAATAACATTCTTAAAAATAAGATCAAGATACATGATTTGACATTATTAAAAATAATATTAAAATATATAACTTCTTTAAATTTAAATTTAATTATTTTTATTTTTATATTAAAATAAGTATATAAATATTTTTGGAAAATTTAGAAGCACTTAGGAAAACCCTTTAGGTTTAAGTAGGCTTCCATCCAAACAAACTTAGACTCTAAATGGAAAAATGTTCAGAACCTCAAACGCTTAACCTCACATAAGATGGCCGACAAATGGATTTATCATACTCGGAATGAGTGCCTCATGTTTGTCTCCATCATGGATGGTCTTGTTCATTAAAGGAAATCATCCAAAATGATATATTCGTTCAAAAGTGATCAATTTGACTTTAGTTGCCACCCTATATCAAAGGGGTTGATTCATTTCAAATTTCACTAATAAACGCTCTATTCTCATTCATAAACATGCCAACTCGGTGGCCTTACAATGTCAACATTGAAATCTAACACGTCAACTTGGTGGCCTTACACTGAAAGAAATAAATAAAGTATTTTTAATGTCCACGAGGCTAAAAATAGCCTATGGGACAAATTGCTTCTCCATATGTCTCTTGTATTCAACCCTTTTCCTATGGAGTTTTATAGTAAACGCTCCCAACTTCTCGACAAACTCTTTGCTGAATAGATTATCCCAGGAGCTAGCTGCCAGAATACTTGCATAATTTTCGCTGTTGTCTTTGATGGCCTCGCATTCTAAAATGGAATGTTTTTCTATTTGCACTTTTCCGAAAGAGCAAAAAATAGATTATCTTTCCTCCCACATTTATTTTGGCCTTTTCCAACGCCCCGTTTCATAATGGAGTTGATGAGAATTAGTCCTTAATTGAGCAATACAAATTTTAGATCTCCAAGAAATATTGGCCCCTATGTACACTTTTTGCTGGTGATTATGGGTGGGGTTAAACTCTTCATTGTAGTACTTCTTCTTTCTCCCTGGCTCTTTCTCCCAAGTATGGTTGTGGAACTCATCCATAACACAATTTTTTATCTGTTTACTGTTTGTAGGACACATGCTCAAGAAAATACCCCATTTAGTAAACCATTTGTTATTTTTCCACATCCGAGTCTTCTTTGTTTTGCACAATCTGTCATTAAACACAACCTTAGGCCATCTAACCTCTTCCATTTGCTCAATTTTTTTCAAATACCTTATGACTCCCACCATAGAAATTGCTTCAAGGAGAAGCGCCTGTTTCACTTAACAAGATAGCATAAGGAACTACCTTTTAATTCTGAATTTGTTCGTAATCAAACGCTTCTGAATTTTATCAATTTGTTTCCACTGCACCTCGGTTGTGCTGTTGGCCCATAGTTCACAACCGTAGAGAATCACCGGAATCACTAGATGCCCAAAAAGAGTTAGAGTGGTTTTCCAGTCCCACAACTTTTCCTCTCTACACCTGTTTTGAAGAGCATAAAATGCTTTCCAACCCCCAAAAGTTCTTTCCTTTCTACAACCATCCCAACTTAGATTTATGTTGAAGTCAATTCATAGGTATTTGTAGTCTGTAACTTCTTCTAGAATGTTTCCTTCAAAGTAGAACTTATGTTGGTTATGCTTTCTTTTGTTAGAGAAAACCACTACTTTCGTTTTTCTAATATTGATTTGCATCCCCACCCTTCTACAAAAATGCTCAAGGGAACATAAGTGCTCTTGCAAAATAGGATTCGATTTAGCAATCAGTGCAATGTCATCTGCGTACAAAAGAAGCATTATAACGAACTTTCCCAAATGGATACCGTCACCCCCTTGCGAATTTATCCACTCTTCAAGCTTGTTAATATATGAACCAAAAAGGGTAGGAGACAATGGGAAACCTTGCTTGATCCCGGTATCGCTTCTAAAACTTTCAGAAATGCCTTCTAAAGTTCTAATTTTGACTTTCACCTCTTCATACAGCTTGTGCAAAATTTCTCTCAAATGTCTGGGAACCCCAAGTTCCTCCATTCTGCAGCAAAGCTTATCCCTAGGAATCGTGTCAAATGATTTTCTGAAAGCAACAAAGGAACAAAAAAATTAGTCCTTTTTTTCCCAAAATTTTTCAATGATGTGCCTTAAAGTTATACAATGATCAACTGTGGAATGTTTAGGTCTAAAACCTGCTTGCCCTTTAGCACGTTTATGTCTTTCTTATACCTAGTTGCTGATTTTATTTTCTAACATGCTTCCAAATAACTTTGCAAACAAGGGGTTTATCATTATGGTTCTATAATTGGAGGGATTAGTGACGTCACCACTCTTGAAAAGAGGTATTGACATACTATTTGTCCAATATGTGGGGAACCCCTGTTGTATGATGTTGTTGAAAATTTTTGTGATGTGAGGTGAAATAATTTTTAAGCCCCACTTTAGATACTCTGCTTGGAGTTCAACTAAGTCTTTTGCTTTTCCAGCACCCAACTTCTTGATACCCATCTCTACCTCTTTCACCGTGGAAAGTTTTGTGTCTTTGTTGACCAAGGGAGGAGGGTCAACCTTGGTATCCTGCTCATAAAGTTGTCTTGCATAGTCGAACCATTTAGAAGTTGTAATGTTGTTTTCAGTTTGCAGCTTTTTCGATTGGAGCTGTTTCCAGAATAATTTGGGGTTATTTTTCCCAAGGAATATTAGTTCTTCTCTCCTCGAAACCATGAAATAAACCTTTTTCTTTCTTAATATATGCTTGTAATATTTGAAATTTATGTTATCCTTGTATGTTTCCTTCCACATTCTCCTTGCATTTTTGCATTCCTCGTCGAACCAAGAATTAAATGGAAAGCAATTTGTTTCAGACGTCTTAATTTTTGCTCTTTTGCACTCAACAAGTCCGCTTTGAATTAAATGTGTTGGTTCGTGACTATGAAGGCCATGAAATGAGATTTCCTCCTTCTCGAAGAGCCTCTATAGTGTTATTTTGAAGGTATTACAATTCTATGGAGTCAAAATAATTCTACCCTTTGGGGGATTTTTTTTAAACACTGAGTTTTTGACCCTAATTGCTTCTTTCCAGTCCAAGAGAAACTTAAATACATTGGCTTGTGATATGATTTTCAGTCCCAAATTTGATCTCCAATCAAAACTTCATCCATTTTATCAAACAAACTATGTGAGAAAATTACATAATCTACTACACTTGCTCCATTGTAAGTATTTCAAGTGAAATTACCAAAATTTTCCCATCTAGTCAAACCATTACAAATGACTAAATCGAAATCCCCACATAGCGTAAGAAATTGTTCTCCAAAGAGATTGCGACCTTTATCCTCTAAAATTCTTTCCCACTAATGATTGCTCTCTTCTGTAAGCCAGATAGGATCACAGTCTTCTTTACAACAAAGAATGCTAGCTTGTTCGCATGCAGTTCTAGCATTGAAATCCCCCACTTCAAGGACTTCACCTAGCTGAAAATATATTGAAATATATGATTTTAGGGATGCAAAGGGATCTTTGTGGTCAAGCCCTCTACTTTTGTAGATTTTTTAAACTTGCTGCGCAAAATAACATGCTGCAATTCTGATGTGATTTCCACTTTCTGATATTTTAAGCCAGACAAATTGCTTATTTGGGTCTTCTTTTTCTAGCTGAATGAAATGACCTCAATTTTCTCTCACTAATACCATGATACCCCTATGCCCTTTTCCACTCCCTGTAGCCTTGTTCCACACTGATATCTTCCAGTACCCATCAAACAAAGGTGTCTTCCACCCTTCATGCTCATGTGTTTCTATGAGGCAAATTAAGTCCGTACCTTCCGCAATAGGCCCTAACCCAGGTCCTCGTATCCATGGGTAACCCCTACAGTTCCAACAAAACAATCTTAAGGAAACCTGGGTACGACTTGATTGTTATTTGTTTTGACATGCAAGACTTACAGTTGAGTCTTTGTCCTTGCTTGCCCATACTGGCCTTGCTTCCTCATTTCTTGCTGAAGATTTTTTTGCCTCTTCTTTGTTATCATTTTGATGCCTTATTTCTGAAGGAGGTCCAAATTGCACTATCACAACCTTAAATTTATAAATCCATGCTCTCTTTCCCTCATCTCTTGTTGCCCTAAATTTTGTCATTTTGTCCCTCCTTTCCTCGTGTTGTCTTGCAGTTAAATATTCTTCTAGAAAAAACCGAGAACCCCTCAAGAGCTACTTCTTTCTTAGAATGATATCTTTATCACACAAGCTACACATGATGAATTTTATGGGCCTGACTCTCTCACCATTAAGCTTACCTACTCTCCATTCTTGGCATATTTTTCCTTGCCATTGCAGCTTGTCTTTCAAGAAGTCCCTTGCAAGGTCAAGAGTACATTCATTTTTCCCACAATCTTTCACCCCTTTAATAATTATGTTTGTTTCTCTATATTGTATTTCCTTGCTTTCTCTATCTTGCATGTTGTCAACCTAAATGTTTGTTTCTCCTTCCCTCTTAACAAAATTTCTAATAACTTGAGTGTAGGTTTTGGAGAGTTCTGTAGAATCTCCTTTCTTCTCTTGATGTCTCTTCATGGTTGTGTATTTGGCCAACTACTTTCCCCTTATCATGGGATGGTTTCGCATTCATCACATCTGTATTCTCCATTGCAAATTTCTTCATGTTTTTCACCTCCACCTTCATGTGTTTCCATTATGTCTTCCCTATCATGGGAGCTTCCTATAACAATGCCACTTTCTCCTTCAAAACTTTATTGCTTTCCGCTAAAGCCTAATTTTCAATTGTTATTATATGAATCGTACAATATCTTTCATGCTCTTTAGCTTCTACTACCTCCAACCTCTTTTTTACAGTTAACAACTCTTTCACATAAAGATCATTAGACCAAGTTAGAGGTGTGGACGTGGGACTATATAAGGCAGAATCATCAATGACTTTTCTTTTTCCTTTGGACTTGTTGTTGCCACATGATTGTAAAGAGGGCTTGTTTGAATGTTGTTTCTTGCAAAGGACCCGAGTACTTTCCATTTGAGACCTTTTTTTCCTTGTCTTCTCCCATTTTAGATGAGCTAGTCTTCGTTTTGAAATGCCTCGATATTGTTTGGCATTGACCCAAACCCACTTCCCAGCTTTGGCTAATGAGGCAATTTTCACTTGCCCTATATCATTTGTTTCCACGGGTTCTGAAGTTTCTTATCCCATTATCATGATGATATTAAGGGAAATCAAAGCCTCTGCCCAAAACTGACTCTATAGAAACGATCAACACTGAATTCCTGTCGAAAACTTGAACTTTAGTGAAATAAGCCAAATCACCAGGTAATGAGAAACATCCATAGGAAGGCGCAATGAGCTCTGCACACATTTATGACAGACAAAAATGCTGCAAGGAATATCATCCAACAATATCATCTCGTGGTTAGCGGTGACTTGTGCAGTCACAATTATGTAAATCTCTTAGACATATTATCTCTCCATCGAATGTGAGGGCTACAAAATTAGCGGTGATGGAAAATCAAATTGAATGCACAACCTCTTTCTATCCACAGCTTAATCTTCATAGGATGGTCATCGTCTGTGGGTTTCAAATCCCCTTCAAATGTTGAGAGTTTCGTCTCCACTGTTCTCTTCCCCCTTCTGTCTCCCAACAGGACCTATACAAAGTCCTCACGCCTGCATATAACTATCAAGCATGGTGCCTATCAGTGTCTTTTAGTCCAGCCCGATCCAGACGAGGTAGATCGAGTGAAATAGTTCTGGTGAAATAAATATTGAAATCCATGGAATGCCTTGAGATAGTTCATCTCCATTAATCCATAAATATCAACGACTAATGTGGAAGATGTTGTAAAATCAACGATTTTCCAATGGGTTTTCATATCGAAGCTTAAACATGGAAATATTTATGATGGTTTATAGACTATTAAAATTATTATTATTCTTGGTTTTCCATGAAATGACATTGCTATGTCTTCGGGAATTATTGACGATAAATTGAAAGTGAACATAAATAAATCATTGAAGTTTTCCCATGCAAATTTAGAAAGTAGGATTCAGGTACCCAGTCTTTTGGAATTCATTTTTTTTGAAAAATCCCATATTGCATTTTGCATTATTTTATTTGGAATATATATTTGATTATATTAGCTTTTAAGAGATTCCAAATAATAGAAATATATAGTGCTATATTGGTACATCAAGATTATATATACACACAGTGATTTGATTCTGGATTCCCTCAAATATATCCATGTGTGGTTTTATTTCCATGGAATGGAACTTCAACAAAAACTCAAGATTAGAGATATCTGCAGGGCCTTGTTAAGTTCTAGTTCAGCTCTAGATATCATTTCATGATCCCCGCTGACAGTGAAAATCTAATTGCTGTGATTTGAAATGAAATGAAATTTTAACGTCCGCAAGACTAAAAAAGTCTATGGGACTATGCATTCCTTGTTTTTCGCCTTTTGCATTTCAATCCTTTTCTTATTCAAATTGATGATGAGCTAGCCCAACCTTCCAAAAATCTCATCGCTAAAAATATAATGCCAAGAAACTGATCCTAACATATTCCCATAACTTTATTTTATGTCTTTGAACGCATCACATTCCAAAATGAAAGGTTTTTCCAATTCCACTACCCCAGACGTGAAAAATGTACACACTTGTTCTTCCCAAGCTTCTTTAGGCCTTTTCTACCCTCCTATTTCACACCGAAGATGATGCGAGTTGGTTCTTAATTGAGCAATAAGAACCTTTTCCCTCCAAAGAATGTTAGCTCCAATGTACTCTTTTTGTTGGAGATCATACGTAGTGTTGAATTCTTCAATGTAGTACTTATTCTTTCTACCCAACTCTTTTCCCCATACCTATTTACGAAACTTCTCCATAACAAAATTCCTTAGATATTTTCTATTTGTGGGACAAGCATTGAGTTATATATTCCATTTTTGCATCCATGTGTAGTTTTGTCTCATCCATGCTTTCTTTCTTTCACTCATGACTTCCTTGAAGATAACATTAGGCCATCTACCTACTCCCATTTGATCAATTATTTTTAGATATATTATGAGCAGCACCATAGGAATTGTTTCGATGAGAGTTGCTCCTGTTTCACTCAACATTATCTCATAAGGTACCAAACTTTTTATTTTGAACATGCTCATGATCAAGCGTTTTTGGATTTTCTCAATTTGCTTCCATTTTGAGACAAGGGTGCTGCTAGCCCACAATTCACACTCATATAACATCACTGGACAAATTAGGAGTCCAAAAATCACTTTAATCATTTTCCAATCCCATAACTCTGCCTCTCTACATCTGTTTTGAAGAGCATATAATGCTTTCCACCCTCCTAATATTGTCTTCTTTCCATAGGCCTCCCAATTAAGTTTGTTGTTGAAATCAATCCCAAGGCATTTGTACTCATTTAATTCTTCAAGAATGTTGCCTTCAAAGAAGAATGTATGCTGAATCTATTTCCTTTTATTAGAGAAAATCATTATCTTGGTCTTGCTAATATTGACTTGCATCCCCACTACTCTATAAAAATGTTCAAGGGAATATAGGTGCATCTGCAATCCATGGACCAATTTAGAAATCAATACAAGATCATTAGCATATAAAAGAAGCTTTATCACAAACTCCCCCAACTGAACACCCTCCCCACCTTGCAAATTTAGCCACTCTTCCAATTTATTAATATATAAACAAAAAAGAGTAGGGGATAGAGGGCAACCTTGCTTGACTCCAATGTCACTTCTAAAGCTTTCTGAAATACCCGCTGAGGTTCTAATTTTGACTTTCACCTCTTCATAAAGTCTATGGACAAAAACTCTATAATGCAAAGGAATTTCAAGTTCTTCCATTCTACGCCACAACTTATCTTTAAGGACCTTGTCAAATGCCTTTTTGAAGTCAACAAAATAGCAGAATACTTCTTCTTTATCCCCCCAAACCTTTTCAATAATGCGTCTCAACATGATGCCGTGATCCACTGTAGAATGCTTCGGCGTAAAACCCACTTGTCCTTTTGCCCTATTTTCTTTTACTTCTGCCCACTTACTAATTCTATTTTCCACCATGCTGCTGAAATTTTTTGCAAACAAAGGATTGATCATAACAAATCTATAATTGGACGGATTATTAATGTCTCCACTTTTAAAAAAGGGGTATTGCTAGGCTAGTTGTCTAATCTCTTGGGAATCCTTGTTGAATGATGTTGTTGAATATTTCCATGATGTGTTTGAAGAGTGTTCCTTCCCCATTTTAGATACTCTGCTTGAAGTTCAACTAAGTCTTTTTCCTTTCATGTTTTCAGCTTTTTAATTCCAATCTCCACCTCCTATAATGTGAAGAGCTTTATAGTTGTGTTGAGCACCGGGGGAGGCTCAACCTATGATTCTTTCTCATAGAGTTGTCTTGCATATTCAAACCATTGATTAACTGTAATATTATTTTCGATTTTCTTCTTCCTTGGTTGAAGTTCTTGTCAGAAAAGTTTTGGGTTATTCTTGCCGAGATATATTAACTCTTCTCGCCTTGTTTGCATGAACTCATCTTTTTTCCTTTTTAGTATCTGTTTATATAACTTTAAATTCATCTTCTCCTTGCCTATCTTTTTCAAGGTTCTCCTTTCCATTTTGCATTCCTCATCACACCAAGCATTTACAAAAAAACAATTTGATTCTGATTTCATATTTTTTTTTCTCTTTTTCACTTCTCAAGTGCCCTTTAAATTATATTTGTTAACTCATGACTGTTGAAGCTTTAGAAACTAGTTTTCTCTTTCTGAATTAATCTCTCTAGCATTGTCTTGAATATAGTACAATTTTATTGTGTTAGAATAATTTTGCCCCTTGGTAGTGATTGCCTAGAGCATTGGGTTTTTCTCTTATGCTTCCTTTCTTCTACCCATGATAAATTCATATAAATTGGGTTATGGTTTGATTTTAAGTCCCAATTATGCTCTCCAATATTAATTTCATCTATATTTTCTATCAAGCTTTGTGAACAAATCACATAATCAATGACACTTGCCCCATTTTATGTGTTGCAAGTGATGTTCCCATACCTTTTCCATCTGTCCAGAACATTGTAAATAATTAAGTTGAAATCCCCACATAGTGTAAGCAATTCCTCTCCAAAATGATGCTAATTTTGTCACCTTATGAATATCTTATCCATTTGGGATTCTCCTCTTTAGTGAGCCAAATAGGATTATGATCGTCTTTGCAACAAAGAATACTAGCTTGATGATTTTTTGTTCTAGCATTAAAATCACCCACTAAAATCACTTCTCCCTACTGATTGTACACAACAATATCTTGCTTTAAAGCTGCATACGGATCCTTCCTATCTAGCCCCTTATTTTTGTAAGTTTTTAAGACTTGAGGGGCAAAATAGCATGCTGCAATTATTATGTGATTCTCATTCTCTGATATTTTGAACCATAAATATTGTTTATTTTCATTTTCTTTCATCAATTGAATGTGACGACCTTCCTTTTCTTTCACTAAAACTAGTATTCCCCCATACCCTTTTCCATTTTCTACTGCCTTGTTCCAAACTGCTAATTTCACATAACCATCAAACACAAGAGTTTTGTAACCTTCATGTTCATGAGTTTCCATGAGACAAATTATTTCTCTACCTTCCACAATAGGCCCTAACACAGGTCCCCTCCTCCAAGGGTAGCCTCTACAATTCCAACAAACTAAAATTAGGTAGGCCTGGGTAAAAAATATTGGCCGGAGGGATCCCTCCCGACAGTCCAAACCTAATTTTTGTGTTTTGGGACGTGGTAAAAAATAATTGGCCGGAGGGATCTTTGCCGACAGTCAAAAGCTAATCGTTGTGTTTGAGACGTGGTAAAAAATATTTGACCAGAGGAGGACGAAATTGAGTTTGGTGTAATAAATATTTTAATGCATGACTTAAATAAACCTTTTAAAAATATTTTAGTGATAACTCAAATAATAATTTTAAATAAAAATATTTTAGTAATGACTCAAGTAATAATTTTATTTATTTCAATTTCAACTTCAACTTCATACATATGTATATGGAAAGAAGGTAAATGAAAAATTGTATTAGTGTTGATCATAATAGAATATCAATATTTAAAGAAAAGTAGCAATTAAACATAAAAAAATTAAAGGAGATATGTAATTGATTAATTTTTAAAATCAAACTAACATTTATAAATTATTATTAATAATAAAAAATTCATTGTGACTCATAAATAAAATATTTTAATATGAAGGGTTAATTAATATTGAAGTGTATTAAATAATATATTAATAATAGATAAATCAATGTAATGTGGACAATATGGTCCATACACACACACACACACACATATATATATATTTGAAAAAATTAAATGTTTATGGCTATAACATTTTAAGTAGTGTTATTGTGGCCCATTTTTAAGAATTTTTTTTGGTCAATTTTGTTTGAAATCAAGAAAAAATATCTTTGAATTGTAAGTTCAAGTTGTGTAGTGTACAAAATCCAAGTTCCCAAGTAAAATTTGAATACATTAAATTCATTTTATACATTCAATAATGTAATTTAAACAATGAGGAAAATTACACGTGGTATACACATATATCTTAATTACAAATCTATTAGGTTTCTAGAGGAATTAATTTGTTGTTTGCAAATTTTAGTTAAAATTTTCACTCTAAAAGAGGTTTGCACCTTAATGGATTTGATACATCTCGACTAGGTGGTTAAAATGGATTAAAAGTTAAACCCAAACACATTTATGTTACACACATAATGTTGAAAAGTCAACAAGAAATATGTGTCTAATTTAATTTTCCCTTAATTTTGAGTTGAGGGTGGTTGGTGAGGCATGCAGGGTTATTCTATTAGTTATGTAGTTCGAGTTGCAGTTAGCGCATTACTTTAATGCATGAGAAAATAGTTAACTCAATTAATTGAGTTAAAATCAGTTGAAATAGTTGTAAATGTTTGTTACACTAGTGAGAGATCAAGAAAATTAAATAATATTTAATTCACATGCAGTGATCTGTCATGCAACTGATGATTTACTATTAATAGTTGCATGCATGTTAGTTCAAGTGGAGACCCAGTTGAGAAAAAGGTTAAAGGGATGTTAACTATCAGTTGTATCATTATTAGGTTGCCCGGATGCAGTAAGACAACCATAGGACTTCCCATGAGCATTGCGCAGTTTTGGAAGGCTGAATTTCCTAAAGAATAGGGATTGCATTCCACATGAGTTGCATAAGCAAGGCAGGCTGAGTAGAGGCTGAAAATTGGCTAAGTGTTGGTTGATTTTGTCCAGATCAGTGTGAGACAGTTGTGAGAGTGCATGAGACTCTTGTGAGAAGAGTTCATTGTAATTGTTTCATGATTCCTTGGTGAATATACAATAGAAGATAGAGGGGTTTTGAGCAACAAGATTTACCTGGGAAAATATCTATGTTGTGGTTTGATTTGCTTCTTTCTTTACTTGTTGTGATTGGTGATCATGTTTATTTTCTGCAATTGATTTGTAGAAGGATTCAATATCTTTATTTAGTAGATTGGATGATCGGATTGAATCCATTGATATACATATTGTTTGTATAATTTCTACATGGTATTAGAGTGCAAGAAACCACTATTGTGGAGAATAAATTGAGTTTGTGACTGAATAACATTCGAATTTTCAAAAGTATTTTTTGGTGCGACAGGAATATCAGGATCAATATGGCTTTCAATGGCTTGAGATTGGAGTATGCAATCAAGGGAAACTCTAATTAGATTGCATGGAAAGATAGGATGGAGGCAGTTTTGGAGGACAACGGGTTGAAAGAATTAATTGATAATGACATTCCCAAACCTGCAGCAGCAAAAGTCGCTCTTCTTGATGCTTGGCAAAAGAAGGTTGCAAAGGTGAGAAGGATTTTATTGGAGGGAGTACAAGACCACATTGTCTCAAGTTTCCATGGAAAAGAAACCTCATATGCAATGTGCAAGGCTTTGAAAAATCCGTTTCAGAGTAGTAGTGATCATAGAAAATTGGCACTAAAGGACAAGCTCAGGAAAATCAAAATGGAGAAAGGCGACACTATTCTGAAATATTTAACCAAGTTTTTCCAATGTCAAGATGAGCTTGGGAGCATCGAAATTACTATCAAAGATGATGAAATAGTGAGCCTATCTCTTCTAGGCCTTCCCAAGAGTTGGCATAGTTATCAGGACTCTGTCAATGGGAGGGAGAAGCTGCCGAATTAGGAATGAATTTGGTCAGATTAGGTGCAATAATAATTCAGGCGGAATACCAAGGATGGATCTTCATCTAAGAAAAATGATGAAGAAAATTGCGCCTTGGATGGTAAGGCAAAGAAGGGGAAAGGAAAGAAATCCTATTCCAAATCTGAGATCGGCAAAGAAGGCAAGAAGCGCGGCATGTCCAGAGTGCAGTGTTTTCACTATCACGAGCATGGAAATTATGCCACTAATTGTCCACAAAAGATGAAGAACAATACGGATTCAGGATCTGCAGCTGCTGAGGCTTTGACCTCTCAATTTTATTTGGAATTCTCGCTCATCGCATGCATGGTGTCAAGTGCGATGGGATCAATGTGGTACTTGGATAGTGGTGCATCTTTCCACATGACGGGAGACAAAGAAATTTTCAGTATCTTGGAGGGGAAGGACCTCCAGATGCATATTATAATGGGTGATGATGGGAGGTACAATGCTACCGGGATTGGTATAGTTAGCTTCCAGAGACAGTCGGGTAAACCCTTAATATTAAAATATGTAATGCATGTACTAGGATTGAAAATTAATTTAGTTTCTATTGCAATGCTGGAGGATAGAGACTATGATGTGGTTTTCAATGAAGGGAAAGCTTTCCTTCAACACAAAGCCACAGGACAAGCCAAGAAGATTGGGTTTCGTGTGAATAATATCTACAAACTTGATGTAGATGGCTGCACATCATTGATGGGTAAGGTAGACAAAGTGGTGTGCTGAGATGAGGGTGAGTTATGGCACAAGAGATTGGGCCATCTACACCACGGAGCCTTGAAGGTCATGTAGCAGATTCTACAGGGCTTCAAAGGGTACTCTTGCGAAGATAGACACATGCAAGGGATGTGCCATTGGGAATTATACAAAGGTCACTTTTCACGAGAAGGAGAACCGAGCAGCAAGAATCATTGAGAGAGTTCACTCAGATGTGTGTGGACCATTCTCTATAGCTTCGAAAACAAAGCACAAGTGTTATGTGATCTGTTTTGATGATTTTTCTAGAAAGTGCTGGATCTACTTCATGTAGAAGAAAGATCAGACGTTCTCAAAATTTTGTGAGTTCAAAGCACTGGAGGAGAAAGACACGTGGAAGCATGTGAAGGCTTTTAGGAGTGACAATGGTGGTGACCACATCTCCAATGAATTCAAGAAATTCTGTAGCAAAGAAGGAATTCATAGAGAGTTGATTCCGCCTCATAACCCACAACATAATGGGGTCGCAAAAAAGAAGAATAGAACAATTGTGGGTGTGACACGAGCGATATTGCATGATTAGGGCATACCATTGCATCTATGGGCAGAGGCATTCAACACAATGGTATTTGTGCAAAACTGTAGTCCTTATCGGATACTTGGCATGAGTACACAAAAGGAGGATTTTTTTGGTAAGAAACCTGATATTTCATATTTTAAAATTTTTGGCTCATCTTTCTATTGCCATGTGACCAAATATTCCAGGAAGAAGCTTGAACCAACAACTAAGATTGGGATATTTTTGGAGGACACTGATACTCCCCACAACTATCGGTTGTATTTTCCAAACAACAGGATGACTCTTGTGAGATGAGATATAAAATTTGATGAGGAGAAATCCATGCGATTGTCCCTTGAGAGGGAGTTGGATTTGCATGCAGTGAAGGAAATATTGGTTCCAAAGAATGAACCTAAAGATGTGGAGCAGCCACATGCGGAGGATCATGGAGTGGAAGAAAAAACTCATGCAGAGCCATCCACCAGAAATGGTAGAAGGCGCACCACTAAAGCTAATAGAATGGGACTTGATGCGGCAGAACATGTAGGAGAACCTACTTCACTGTGCAGACAGAGAAAGTATCCAGACAAGTTTACTGGATACATGGCTCTTATGAGCAAGCATATTGTAACAGAACCATCCTTCTTTGAGGAAGCAGTGCAACAACCAATTTGGGTTGACGCCATGGTTGAGGAGTATGACTCCATCATCAAGAAAAATGCATGGGAAGTTGTCCCAAGACCAGTCGGAAAATTAGTGGTTGGATCTAGATGGATCTATAAGGTGAAGCGGGTAGCAAATGGGAGTGTGGAGAAGTACACGGCGAGATTTGTAGCCCGAGGATTCTCACAAGTTGAGGGGATTGACTATGAGGAGATTTTCATACCGGTTATGAGGTACTCATCTATTATATCTATCCTTGCAATCTCATCACATATGGGGTGGAAAATACATCAGATGGATGTGAAAACCGCGTTTCTCAATGGAGTTATTGAGGAAGAAGTGTATATAGAGAAGCCATAAGGCTTTGAGATCTTTGACAATGAGTCGCATGTGTGCCGACTCAAGAGAGCAATGTATGGGTTGAAGCAAGCACCTCGTGCTTGGTACACCAGGATTGATGGCTATTTCACCGGGTTGGGCTTCACAAAGAGAGAAGCGGATGTGAACTAGTACTATATTGTGGTTAATGGTAAGCTATTGATTATCGTACTTTATGTTGATGATCTAATTTTGACAGGTGATGAACAACTCATTATTTCTTGCAAAGAGGATCTTGCAACAGACTTTGAGATGAAGGACATGTGTCTCCTTCACTATTTCCTTGGTTTGGAAATATGGCAGTGGGATGGCGAGCTATTTGTTTATCAAGGAAAGTATGCCAAAGAGATTTTGAGTAAGTTTCACATGGAGAGCTGTAAACGCATGAGACTCCTCTTCTAGGAAATTAGAGGAAGGAGGATGCTAATTCAGGTGAGGTAGTGGATGCTATTGTTTACAGGCAGATAGTGGGTTCACTCATGTACTTGGTGAACACTAGACCAAACATTTGCTACACAGTTAACTAGTTGATTCAAGCTATGGTTAAGCCGACCAAAATCCTTTGGAAGGCGGGAAAGCATGTCTTAAGATATCTCAAGGGCACTACAGAGTATGGATTATGGTACAAACAGACAGAGGGATTGAAGCATCAAGGCTTCACTGATGCATATTGGGCAGGAAGTCCATCAGACAGAAAGAGCACATCAGAAAGGATCTTCAGCATAAGATCGACAACAATTTCTTGGTACAATAGGAAGCAAAGATCTGTGGCACTCAGTTCAGCTAAGGCAGAGTACATGGCAGCTAGTCAGGCTACATGTGAGGCCATCTAGATGAGGAAGATTCTGGTTGGTTTGTTTGGTTCTCAGATCGATCCGACGGTGATACATTGTGATAACCAATTGCATTAAACTCGGTTAATCTGGTATTCCATGATAGGTCCAAGAACATAGACATCTGGTACCACCATCTCAGAGATTGTGTTTATAGGCGCATTATGTTACTTCAGTACCTTCCCACGGAAGATCAGATGCAGATATTCTGACGAAGGCGCTTGCCAAGAGAAAATTCGAATACCATAGAGGCAAGATCAGGGTAGTTGATAATCCCTTTCTTGTTGAGAGGGAGTGTGTTATAGCATAATTTATCACCATTATATACTTGATGACTTATGTATTGGCCTTAGGTAACCCTTCCATTCAGACTTGGTCACATTTCTAAAACAAAAGTATTTTAAAGTCCATACGCAACTCTTCCTAGCTTTTTTCGCGTATATACTCGGGTCCATATATAGCGAACCCACCTATGCTATTTAAAATGTCAAAAAAAAAAAAAAATCCCTATTATTGAGGTGGGGTTTACGAATTTTCCTATAACTTAACTACCCCAGCCAGTGGCCTAACTGTTTCCCAACTGAAAAAACTAATTTGAGGAAGTATAGATACCCCTCAAGGGAATGGCCTACGGGAGAAGGAGATAGAATTATAGGTATTATAACCTGTTATAGCCCTGATCAAGTATGATATTTCCCTTGTGCCTCCTGCACTTCCTAGATTTTTAGGAAACCCTTGTTTCCTTGTGATGATCACTCTCATTCTATGTGACATCCTTTGTGTGCTATTCATGGAAGAAGCTTTGTGAGGCTAGGGCTGGATGAATCTAGAGGATAGTTTTCTCAAGGCCATGGCAGATCTCAAGTGATTTCTCCACTATTATTTTATGTCCACGTTATAAATAAAAGAAGTGCCATCTTGTTCTTGATGTTCATGTGTCATATATCTCTTATACATGTTTAATAACCTTGAATAGTTTATTTCTTGTTATTTTTATGAGATTATGTATGCTATTTTGTTGACATTCGTGACATATGTGCTGTGGAACTAGGTTTTTGTGCTTTTTATTTGTTGATTTGCAGGTTCCAAAGCACGAGGAATTGTAGGGGGTTTGAACCCTATGGGATCTACTACGAATGAAGGATAAATGGGTAAGATTTGCAATCCTCATTTTCTAGTTCATAACATAGAAGTTGGTTATTTGGGTCCTTCTTGTGATGACATGTCCCCGCTCTGTGAGGTTTACCAACCCAGGACCTTAGGGTAACATTTCTCGTAACAGAACTGGCGACTCCACTAGGTATTACATTTGTGTAATTCCTAGTTTGGGTTGTTTTTATCTCTCTTGTAGGTTCCCCGACAGGTTAATCTCATTTACAGTCTAGTAACTCTTTTTCCAACCAGACAGAAGTCCTGGTCTGTTGATCAGGCTTGATTTTTTTTTTTCCTTAATTCTATTTATATATGCTACTTAGGCTGTACACAGTCACGTATGCCTTCTGTACTCTCCAAAAGGACCCGCATATACACGAGTTTCTTTGGTTATAATTGCGTATACATGCATGTGACATATAGTGCACCCGCGTATACCTAAAAAAATTTGAAAATTTGAGTTTTGAAGCCCTGTCACTCTTTTCTGTCTATGGTTGGCCAATCCTGTGGTGTATTTAAGGTGTCTAGATTGTTTTTGTTGTGGTTGTATGTCCATTTCTCTCTTTTTCTTGTGAAAACCTAACCATTTGGTAATTTTCCTGTTTTGTGAAATTGCAATTGCAGCTGTAGCACCAAGACCTCATCCCAGAGTTTTTGGCTATTTTGTCCATTCAGAACAGTGAGCCTCTATTTGTTTGCTCATATTAGCCTTATGCATTGCTTTGATTTTTGTTTTTGCCTCTTTTTGACTTCTTTGGTTTTCTTGACTTCTTGGGACTAGCCTTTTAGCGAATCTTGAAGTGACCTTTCTTGGTTTTTTGAGTTTTTTTTCGCTGGAAGAGTGTGCTACTATTCTAAATCAGTTTCTTGGGTATTTTGATTCTTCTTGCTTATTTGAGTCCTGCTAAAAAAGTAGCATAGTTGGCTTATGCACTTTGAAGCCCTTTTTTGACTCATTTTATTGATTCCAGCCCTTGAGTAGTTTTGTGCTTGTCTTCTTGAAATCTTTTTCTTCCTCTTATAAGTGAAAAGCCAAAAAACGTTTCTTGTTTTCTGTTGCTTTTGCTTTGAATTTATTTTTACGGTTTTTCATATGTTTTGAAGAAATTTGGTTAGTTTCTTGCCTTTGGTTCGTTTGCTTGGTTTTGAAAGGAGTATTTCTTAGATTTCTCTTTTTCACATCAAGTAATTTTTGGCATTTTCTATGTAGAGGAGTTCTTTTTGGGACTAGCCTTGCTTTTCTGTCAAAAGTGATTGAACCATTTCTCTCTAGAGACTCTTTTTGCTTCCTCAAATTAGCAATATTAGAATTTGCATATTATTGGTAGTTTTGCATTAAGTGCACTGAAGCATTTTAGTCTTTTTCATAGTTTTCTGAAGTGTGTGAAGGGTGAGTAACTTAAAAGAAAACCAAATTTCTTTGCTTATTTAGTTTCGTAGAACCCATTTAGAAATATCTTTTCATTGAAAGGAAAATATTGCATTCGCATGTAGTAGGTTTTCATTGATTTCTGTTGCGTCGATAAACACCATCAGTTTCACTTCCATATACCTTTGACTTAAGTAACAACCAATTTAAAATCAAGCGCTATAATTAAAATCAACTAGAATTTTTTGTATTATTGTCATTAATTATACACCAACTAGCTAGGTTGTAGGGCCTCATAATAGGTGAGTGGAGAGTTAACTCTCCAAGGCTGCTCAAACTGTTAAACATAGAAAGATTATTAATTAGCGAAATCCAATTCCGTTAAGTGGACCGAGAAAGCTCTACCTCTAGAGAGTGAAGCGCGAGGGAGAGTGAAGGCAGAGAAGAGAGATACTCCCTCTCCTATTCGTTGAATCTTGACCTAAGACCGTTCCGCCCGGATGCTGATACGGATTGGTGCCATTAGTTTCCTCTCCTAGGGAACACACAGGTGACTGCGGGGAGGAATAAATATGGTACCTAAGATAGACGTTGCATCACTTTCATCAGTACTTCTAGAGGGTGCCCTTGCAAAGCTCGGGGACTTGCACCGGCAAAGGCTATTGTCAGGAGGTCATCGTAACTATTTCTATTACCCTCTCTAGTAGGCCTGGGGCATAATTACCTTAGACTATTTTCGGAAGGTCCTCTTATTTCGCTTTCTTGTATTTTGGTGTCTGGTCCTAATCACCCGTAGCGGAAATACCTGAAATTCGCTTAATTGATTGTATCTTAGGAAATTTTTAAAGTGTTGTCTTTGCTCATAGATTTCTTAGCTTCTTACATTTTTGGGTATAAAATCAATCTCATAAAGTGGCTGACCAATCACCTCATCGATCGAGGAGGCTTTGTGGGATTTCTCCTGCGAGTTTCGAGCCTTCTTCAAGAAGGCATAGGAGTAATTCAATGGGTGAATTTTATCCAGTGGTTTCAAATGCAACAGAGAGTGATCCTCTGTGTGGGCATGTTGTTTATGTGGGAAGTTCAAGTACTAGTTGATCCAGTGGATATTGGTGGCCACCCGCATATTCCACTTGGGCCCCCACCATTGTCTCTTTCAGTTTTTCAGTTTCAGCATAACTTACTATTTTTAGCAGTTTTTCAGGTCCTGAACTTCCGGAGCCATTTTGAGGCCCTAAACGACGTTTTTTGGGCATCGCGCCATCCAACAAATGTATTTCTGTTCTAGAATGATATTCGTGGCGAAAGTTGTAGTCCTCGGATAGAGCTTTCTAATGATGTATCATGTGCGTCAAACGAAGATAGTATGCCAAAGTTACGTCCCTGGGAAGTTGAAACACCAATTTAACCAAACGGGGCCCATAGTTTTGGCGCTTCATCTCCTAGGGTTAGGTTTTTGGGATGTTGAGGGCTCTCCATTGTTTCTCAATAATAAATAGGCCCTCGAGCCTCATTGTAACTCAGTTCAGAGGCCAGTAGCTGCCACATCTCTCCTCAGAGATAGCTACTAGTGCCCTAGTTAGTTTTATTTACATTATGTCTGTAAGCAAATTTTAGTTCTTCGATATTAATGAAATGAAGTGTTATTTCCGTTACCAGATCATATTTATGGTTATATGTTTATTCTTGCGTTCGTGCATAAATCCGATTAGTGTACGTACAGTCCGCTTTCATTCTTGCATGGTCCCCAATGAGGTCGGCATATAGAGTTTAGCTCTGATTCGGTGGAACCCGTGCGCATCGCCGCAAACCTCGACGGACGCCCATGGGCAACGAAAAGAAAGATGAGGGAGCAGGAGATCCTATCAAAATATTGCTCGAGGAGGCCCTCGAAAAACAAAGGAACGCGATGATGGATAACTTTGCTCAGATCCTTCAACGGCTGCCCACCAGCGGCGCATCTGCATCCAGCAGCCACTCTGGAGGTGCGACTCCTTTTAAGGTACAAGTAAATTTTGACATTCCCATATTTGAGGGTCAAATAGACGCAGATGTCATAGATAGATGGTTGAATCTATTAGAAGGATATTTCTCCGTTCATGACTTTTCAGACCGGGAGAAGATTATTTTTGCACTCCTCAAAGCTACCCCCCATGTTAAGGACTGGTGGGAAACCTACTGTGAGAACAAGGACCAGAGAGAACCCTCTCTGTTCTCCGCTGTACCAACTTTGAATTCTTTCCGAGACGCCGTCAAGGAACAGTACTATCCCGTGGGGAGCTATGAGGACAAGTACATACAATGGACCACGCTGCGACAACAAAGGGATCAAGATGTGCATGAGCCGACGAATCTGTTCCATACCCTGCGCACAAAGTTGGGTATCAAAGATTCAGAGAAACATTTGGTGCTAAAGTATCGCAGTTGTCTGCACAGATACATTCAGGAGGAAATGGAGTTCCTCGACATCTCCTCGCTTGGTACAACATACCGGTACGCTGCCAAGATTGAGCAGAAATTCAAACAGAAGAAGCGAGACTTTGGATCTGCGAATCAAAAGCAAGGAAAAGGTGCTTCCAAACCGCAAAACAAAGGACAGAGCATGGCGGCTAAAGAAAACCCATCAAAGCCACAAGACAAGAACAACACCGTAAAGCCAAAGAAGGACATGGGAAAGTGGTGTGAGTTCCATAAGAGCTCCACTCACAACACAAGTGAGTGTCGGGCCAAGCAGTCGCTAGTGGCCGAGATGAGGGCTTCTGAGTCAGATGCATGCTCCGACTCTGAATCAGAACCTGAAAAGGGGAATGAAAAAGGGAAACAAATTATTGATGTGGAGCCCAATGCCACTGTTGCCACTACAAAGATCCAGAAGGAGGAACCGGAAGATCCAGAGGAGGAGGAACGTCTCTTCCACTCCCAGATGTGGGTAAAGGGCTCCCCTGTACAGTTCATTGTCGACAATGGGAGCCAAAAGAACCTCATTTCAGCAGACGCCGTGAAGCGGTTGGGCTTGCCGACCACAGCTCACCCACATCCATACACCATCGGGTGGCTTCACCAAGGACGAGATCTCCGCGTCAGCCAGCAGTGCCGCCTTCCCTATAGCATCAAGCCCTTCACAGATGAGGTATTATGTGACGTTGCTCCTATTGATGTTTCTGATGTATTATTAGGACAAACATACTTGTGGAAACGTCATGCTGTGTATGAGTCTCGACCTCGTGCTGTTATTGTTACTTTGGGAAATAAGTTGTATAGGATACCAGAGGTACCACCTCCTGCGGCTATCTCTTTGGTTACTGCAAAACAACGTAGTAAGCTCATTTTCCAAACCAGGAAATTCGTTTTCCTGATGATCCGCCCCCATGGCAAGAAGAAGACTGTGGCCACGAACTCCAGACAGGGCTCCTCTGCACGACAACAACAAATGGATAAGGTTGTGGAGGAGTACGGGGACATCTTCACCTCACCCACATGGGTTCCTCTGCATTGTCAGGTCAAGCACCCGATTGATGTGACCCCAGGTGCGCCGCTACCCAATGGACCGATCTATCGGCGCTCTGTTCTGGAGAATGATGAAATCAAGAGGCAGATTCAGGAGCTATTGTAGAAAGGTCACATCAGACCAAGTTCATCGCCCTGTGGGAGCCCGATCGTGTTGGTACAGAAGAAGGATGGGACGTGGAGAATCTGTATTGACTATCGGGCGCTGAACAAGATCACTGTCTGGAATAGGTACCCAATCCCACGGATTGATGACCTTCTGGACCAACTCAAAGGTGCAAAATATTTCAGCACGATCGACCTGAAGTCTGGGTATCACCAGGTACCAATTGAACACTTTGATGTGTGGAAGACTGCCTTCAAAGCTAAGGAAGGCCTTTTTGAATGGCTGGTCATGCCTTTCGGGTTGACGAATGCTCCCGCAACCTTCATGAGGATGATAAACGACATCTTGTGGCCATTCACCAACTCATTTGTAGTGGTGTACTTGGATGACATTTTGATCTTCAGCAAGACTTGGGAAGAGCACCTTCACCACATCCGACAAGTCCTCCAAACACTGTGGCAACACAAGTTGTGTGCCAATTTGGAGAAGTGCACGTTTGGCATGACCCCAGGTTCAATATCTGGGATACATTATTGATGAAAGGGGGGTGCATGTGGATCCAACCAAGATCCAAGTCATTTGGGATTGGCCAGCCCCAACCACTATAACAGAGCTCCGTAGCTTTCTGGGTCTTGATAATTTATACCGTAGATTCGTGTTGGGATTCTCTCATATCACTTGGCCCTTGAGTCAAGTCACCAAGGGAGGAGCGAGAGCAAAATTCTTTTGGTCGGAACCTCAACAAAAGGCGTTCACAGAATTGAAAAATCGCCTCTGTTCTGCCCCAGTGCTCACATTACCAGACTTGCAACAACCATTTGAGATCGAGACAGATGCCTCTGACTATGCTATTGGGGCAGTTCTTACTCAATAGGGACATGCAGAGGCATATCACAGTGAGACATTGTCGAAGACAGTTCGCAAGTATCCCACCTATGACAAAGAAATTTATTCCATTGTGCAAGCCTGTCGACAATGGAAGTATTACATTTTGGGGAAGGAAACAATCATCCACACAGACCACCGGCCCCTGCAGTTCATACAGACACAAGGGAAGTTGCAGAATGATTGCCATCAGAAGTGGTCCACATATCTGCAACAGTTTCATTTGAACATCAAGTACAAGAAGAGTAGCACCAATAATGTTGCAGACTGCCTCAGCCGACCACCGATCATGGCGCTCACCACTGTGTTCAACTCTTGTGGGCACGAGACTTTTGATTGGCCGCTTCTCTATGAGAGTGACCCAGAATTCGGCCACACTTACAAGGCACTCTTGGGGGGTATGCAAGTTCCAAATTTTCACCTCCAAGATGCACTTTTATGTCACTTGGGACACCTTTGTGTTCCTTCAAGCGAGCGTGCCAAGATGATATGGGAAGCACACTACAGTCGAGTCGCTGGGAATTTCGGGGTCGAGAAAACAGTAGCAATACTACAGAAGTATTTCTATTGGCCGAACCTTCGAAAGGATGTCGAGAAGCATATCAGATCCTGCACTGCTTGTGCCATTGCCAAACCGACCATCAAGAAGCAAGGCCTATATACTCCACTACCTACCCCTAGTCGACCGTGGGAATCCATCTCCCTGGATTACATGTCGGGCCTACCTTCTACTAAGAATGGAAATGACTGTGTTTTCGTGGTCGTTGACAGATTCTCGAAGATGGCCATCATGGCGGCCTGTATGAAGAATATCACAGCAGAAGCCACTGCTAAACTCTTCTTTGAACGAGTGTGGGTGCACTTTGGGATCCCACAGTCTATCATATCATATCGAGATAGCAGGTTCCTCGGCACATTTTGGTCCAGCCTCTGGTCAATGTTGGACACAAAGCTCACCAAGTCCACAGCTTTCCATCCCCAAACAGATGGCCAGACAGAGGTCGTCAACATAATGATTGTACACATTCTGCGCATGTACAATTCAAAGCATCCACGCACATGGGACGAGAGCCTCCCTTATGTACAACATAGTTATAATCGGGCTCTCCACAGTTCAATCGGCCATAGCCCCTTTCATGTGGGCTTGGGATTCCAGCCACTATGCCCCATTGACGTAGCCATGCCATTTGCAGCTGCTCAGGCCAATTCAGCTCATGTCCAGTCTGAAGTTGACAAAGCCAGTAGCTTCATCGAGCGCATTCAACACATCCGCCAACCGGTTCATGATATATTGGACAGAGCCAATGCCAAGTACAAGCAACGCCATGATCAACACCGGGTGCCACACAACTTCCAGGTGGGTGACAAAGTATGGCTACATTTGCAGAAGGAGCGCCTCACTGGACCCCACCGCAAGCTTCGCCCGCTCCGATACGGGCCGTACACCGTCACCAAGGCTATAGGGAACAATGCCTTCGAGCTTAGCATTCCTCCATTCCTTGGTCTGCACCCAGTCTTCAATGTGGATCGCCTTCGTCCTTACTTCCCACCTCTACTGGACACCTCAGACATTGCAGAACAACTCACACCAACAGAGTTAAACCTAGACTGCATGGAACAGGCCACCACAAATTTTATCATGGACATTCAAATCAAGAACACTCGCCAACAGAAGATCCAACTGTATCGGGTTGTCAAAGCTGGCCAACTCCTGCACCAAGGAAAGTGGTTCACCAGGGACCAAGTTCAACATAAATTTCCTCATCTCATGGAGGAATTTAACGCAATGGGGACCATTGCTTCCTAAGGGGGGAGGAATGATCCAGGTGGATATTGGTGGCCACCCGCCTATTCCACTTGGGCCCCCACCATTTTCTCTTTCAATTTTTCAGTTTCGGCATAAATTACTATTTTTAGCAGTTTTTCGGGTCCTGAACTTCCGGAGCTGTTTTGAGGCCCTGAACGAAATTTTTTGGGAATCGCGCCATCTAGTGAATATCATTTCATTCTGGGATTGATATTCGTGGTGAAAGTTGTAGTCCTCGGATAGAGCTTTCTAATGATGTATCATGTGCGTCAAACGGAGATAGTATGCCAAAGTTACGTCCCTGGGAAGTTGAAACACCAATTTACCCAAACGGGGCCCATAGTTTTGGCGCTTCATCTCCTAGGGTTAGGTTTTTGGATGTTTAGGATTCTCCATTGTTTCTAAATAATAAATAGGCCCTCGAGCCTCATTGTAACTCAGTTCAAAGGCCTGTAGCCGCGACATCTCTTCTCAGAGATAGCTACCAGTGCCCTAGCTAGTTTTATTTCCATTCTGTCTGTAAGAAAATTTTAGTTCTTTGATATTAATGAAATAAAGTGTTATTTCCACTGCATCTCTGTATTTATGGTTATATGTTTATTCTGTTGCGTTCCTGCATAAATCCGGATCACTAGTACTAGTATAGAGAGGAGTACTCCACTCATCTCTAGAATCTTGTTTCCCGTAGAAGAAGTAGAAGTTGAAGAAATTCCCCAACCTCCCGATACTCTTTCATCTCCTCTTCCTGCTAGTTTTCCTAACACCATTTTGTACATTGGACCTGAGTCTCAAAGACTGACTAGTTCATTTCTTTCATATCCCTTTCTTTCGATGGCCACGACTGGGAACACAACTTTGGCTATGAGCACTGCACGTGTTCATACTCCTCTTTTAGTCGAAGGAGGAGGAAATATTGACATATTGATAATCACTTCGAGTGCTGTTATGTTTGGCTCTACTTCTATTCCATATTTGAGTGGAAGCACCCAAGCATATGCTTCTCAATCTGGCCCCTTTTCTTTTAGAATGACCTCTAGTGGAATTCCTTCTATCTCCTTTTCTGCTGTCTCAGTTGTCTCCATGCCTATACCTTCTATGGCTAGTGGATCAACTTCATTTCAAGGTTTTTCCCTTTGGAAGTGGTCATATCCCTCATTCGAACCCTTCCTTAGGATCCCTGCCCTTCACCTCTCAGAATCAAGGATTCAATCCTTTTTCCGGAGGTCAAGGCTCTAATGTTTTTTTGGGATGGAACCCTGCTTTTACAACATTGGGAGCTAGGAGTCAATTTTTCGCTGGTCAGCAAGGGAATGTTCATTTCCCTTCAGTGGGTGCTTCTCAGGGTTTTTCTCCATTTGAAAATGCTCAGAACCCTTACCAAGGGGTTTATTCTTCATTCAGTACCTCGGTTGGAGGGAATGTCCCTGTTTTGAGCAACCCTATGTTGGGAGGGGGTCCTTCTCCGAATGCTGGGTCACAAGGATTCTCTTATGGCTCAAAATTTTCTGCAAAAAACATTTGGAAACCTGGTGCCTTGAAAAATCCAGGATATTATTTTCAGTATGTGGGGAATCCCTCCTATGGGGGATGGAATTCCCAGGCTCCTCTGTGCTTACCATTCCTCGCAGCCTTTGGACATGGATGTTCCTCATCTTCATCGTCATCCTTGAAGACCAATTGAAACTGAGCATGTTCTCAGTTTCTCCCTGGTTACAACTTTTGTTAGCATATCTGCAGGATTCTGGCTAGTGTGTATCTTTTCCAGCTTCAACTCTCCATCTTCCAATACTGGCCGTATGAAATGGTACTTGAGATGTATGTGTTTAGTCCTGGAATGAAATGCTGAGTTCTTTGCAAGATGAATAGCACTTTGGCTATCACTGTATAGTGTGCCCATATCATGCTTCTTACCCAGTTCATCCATAAACCTTTGTAACCAAATCATTTCTTTACTAGCCTCTGTAGCAGCAACATACTCGGCTTCTGTTGTTGAAAGTGCAACAACACTTTGGATTTTGGAAACCCAACTGACAGCTGTTCCACCTACAGTAAATACATATCCTGTAGTGCTCCTCCTATTATCTCTGTCACCTGCCATATCTGCATCAACATATCCATGTAGAGAAATGTTTGAACCACCAAAGCATAATGCTTGATTTGTGGTACCTCTCAAATATCTGAGAATCCATTTTACTGCCATCCAATGTTCTTTTCTTGGATTGTTCATGTACCTGCTTACAACTCCCACTGCATGTGCAATATCAGGCCTTGTGCAGACCATTGCATACATTAAGCTTCCAACTGCAGATGCATATGGAACTTTAGACATATAATCCATGTCTTCTTGGGTCTTTAGGCACATCTCCTTACTGAGTTTGAAATGGCTAGCAAAAGGTGTACTCACTGGTTTTGCATTGTGCATATTAAATCTTTTCAACACCTTTTCTATGTACTCATTCTGAGACAGTGTTAATTTACGATTTTTCCTATCTCTAGTTATCCTCATACCAAGGATTTGTTTTGCAGCTCCCAAATCCTTCATTGCAAATGAATTTGCCAATTTTCTTTTGAGCACATTTATTTTCTGCATGTTAGATCCTGCAACAAGCATGTCATCTACATACAATAACAATATAATATAGCTGCCATCATTTTGCCTTTTTAGATAAACACAATGATCAGAGTGACATCTAGTATAACCTTGTTCGGACATAAACTTGTCAAATTTTAGATACCACTGCCTTGGAGCCTGTTTTAAGCCATACAAGCTCTTCTTTAACCTGCACACCAATTTTTCTTTCCCTTTTACCTCATATCATTCTGGTTGCTGCATGTATATCTCTTCCTCCAAATCTCCATGGAGAAATGTTGTCTTTACATCTAACTGTTCAAGATGTAAATCTTCCGCTGCTACAAGACTTAAAACAGTTCTGATTGAATTCATTTTAACAACAGGAGAAAATATTTCATCAAAATCAATACCTTTCTTCTATGCAAATCCCTTTACCACAAGTCTAGCTTTGTACCTATGTTTTCCTCCATCTTCTTCCTTCAGCCTGTAAACCCATTTATTTTGCAATGTAGTTTTACCTGCAGGCAACTTGACTAAGTCCCAAGTCTGGTTATGCATTAAGGAGTCCATCTCTTCTTCCATGGCTAGCTCCCACTTCTTCCTTCTTTCAACCTGCATTGCTTCTTCATAACATTCAGGTTCACCAGAATCAGTCAGCAATAAATAATATAATGAAGGAGAGTATCGTTCAGGGGGTCTACTTATTCTGGTAGATCTTCTAACACCACTTTCAGGTGTTTGAGGTGCCTGTTGCTGTTGTGGTGGTTGTTGCTGCTGTGGTTGTTGATTATTATTATTTTCAGGCACCTTTACTTTTTCAGTTATCTCATCAAGAATCGTGTATTCCTTGCTTTCTTTTTTCTGTTTCTTTTCCTGCAGCTGATTCTTATACAAGACCTTTTCATTGAATATTACGTCTCTGCTCCTAATGATTTTGTGATTTTCATAATCATATAAGCGATAACCAAAATCATTAGCACCATATCCAATAAAGGTACATTTCTTTGATTTTGCCTCAAGCTTTGTTATGTTTTCTTTATTAATATGGACAAAGGCCTCACAACCAAAAGGCTTTAAAAAAGAGTAGTTTACCTTTTTACATGTCCATGCTTCCTCTGGAATACCACCATCCAAGGAACTTGAAGGCCCTCTATTTATTAGATAAACAGCAGTATCTACAGCATCTGCCCAAAATTGTAAAGGCAATCTTGCATGCAATCTCATGCACCTTGCACGCTCCATGATTGTTCTGTTCATCCTTTCTAACACACCATTTTCTTGTGGTGTTCTTGGAACTGTCTTCTCTCTACGAATTCCATGCTCTGAACAGTACCTATCAAACTCTTTGCTGCAATGTTCACCTCCATTGTCTGATCTGAGACACTTCAACTTCTTTCCTGTCTCAATCTCAACCAAAGCTTTCCATTTCTTGAAAGTATCAAATACATCAGATTTATTTTGAATACAATAAATCCAAGTTTTTCTTGTTGCATCATCAATAAATGTAACATAATAGCGAGAGCCACCGAGAGATGATACCTGAGCAGGTCCCCATACATCTGTATGCACAAGCTCTAATTTTTCGCTCTTCTTTTCTTTCCCAACTCTGAGAAATCTGACTCTCTTCTATTTTCCATAAATGCAATTCTCACAAAAATCCAAATCAACATTCTTCAAACCCGGCAACAAATTTCTTGAGTGAAGAATCTTCATTCCCTTCTCACTCATGTGTCCGAGCCTATGATGCCATAATTCTGCATCTGCTCCTTTGGAAGTTAAAGCATTAGCAGAGTTAGAAATACCATTTCATAAATACAATGTACCAACCTTTTCACCTTTTGCTATTACCAGCGCTCCTTTGGTGACCTTCCAAGTTTTATCTGTGAAAGTTGTCACACAACCTTCACTGCCTAACTGCCCTGTTGAAATCGGATTTTTCTTCAGATCTGGAACATGCCTTACCTCCTTTAGTATCCATTGGTTTCCATTCTGTTGTTTTACAAGAACTTTACCCATTCCAACAATTTTACAGGGTTTATCATCACCCAAACGAACTTGTCCCAAATCTCCTTGAACATAGTCATGAAAATATTTCTTATCAGGTGTGGCATGGAATGAAGCCCCTGAATCTACAACCCAAGAATCAGTAACATTTTCGAAAGAAAGAATCAAAGCATCTTGTAACACATCACCTGTCACATTTGCTTCATGATTGTTTTCTTGCTGTATGTCTCCTTCTTTTCCCTTCTGAGATCTACGGTCTTTCTTTAGGTGTCCTTTCTTTCCGCAATTCCAGCACACTATCCCCGATCTGGACTTGGATCTGCCTTTCCTTGATTTACTGCGATATCCCGAGCTCTTTCCTCTTTCCATTCTTCTTCCCCTAGACTCTGCACTCAAAGCATTACCTAATGTCTCACCGGAGCTTTTCCATCACATTTCCTCGCTAAGGATAGCACCAACAACATCATCAAACTTTAAAGTACTAGATCCAGAGACAGAGTTACTAATGGCCATTACTAAACCATTCCAACTCTCTGGCAATGAGCACAAGAATAACAGAGCTCTAACTTCATCATCAAAGTTTACCCTACAGAACTTAGCTGACTGGTAACTGTATTAAATTCATTTAAATGGTCTGCAACAGATCCACCTTCCGACATCTTCATATTAAATATTCATTTCATAAGAAATACCTTGTTTGAAAGCGGGGATTTTCATCTGGTTCCATATGACATCTACATCAAACGCTCTGTTATTTGTTTCCTTGAGAAATATTAGTATTGTTGATGCATAACCTGGCCGTCTTTTTTCGAGTGCCTTTCGAGAATGTTCCATGCGTCTTGTCATATTAACGATTTCTTTGTTTTTCCACTCAATGGAAGGTACAGATCTTTACGTCTGAGATAATCTTCCATCCATCTTCCACTTTTGCAAAGTTTTGGTAGTTAAATTTCTCGACCCTAAACTTACCATCATCCGCCATTGCTCCCACTCGAACCAGGAACCCTTATTTCCTGCGAGTTTATCAGCCAAATATACCTTCGGCTCTGATACCAATTCAACCAAATATACCTTCGGCTCTGATACCAGTTGTTAGAAAATTAAATATTATAGAGCAATGAAACACATAAAATATGCGGAAAATACAAGCACACAAAACACATAAAACCAGAGAGACACAGATATACGTGGTTCACCCAGTTTGGGCTACGTCCACCGCGAACAGCCAGTCCTTCCTTTATATTATCCAACGAAAATGAAGAGACAAAACCTACAGCAGATCCGCTGTAATATCCTCTGTTCTCTCTCATGTCTTCCTCTCTGTTTCTCGCTCCGAGAATACACTCATAATACACAGCCGCAATACAATTCCCTCATATATACAAGGGGTGGCCTTCTAGGGCAAAAAACCCTAATCTAAACATAACTTCTACCGTCAGATCATTTGCCTAATGAACGGCCCAGATTATTAGAAATTACTATACTTTACAAGGCAATTTTACATCGGTACCCGAAAACGGGCGTTTCCCATGGCTCCCCACGGGGCTCCGCGAGACTAACGCCCCCCCTGGACCCCCCACGGCAGCGATTAATTACGGGCAGCGGTGCTGCCCCTTTTAAGGTACAAGTAAATTTCAACATTCCCATATTTGAGGGTCAAATAGACGCAAATGCGGTAGATAGATGGTTGAATCTATTAGAAGGATATTTCTCTGTTCATGACTTTTCAGACCGGGAGAAGATTATTTTTGCACTCCTCAAAGCTACCCCCCATGTTAAGGACTGGTGGGAAACCTACTGTGAGAACAAGGACCAGACAGAACCCTCTCTGTTCTCGGCCGTACCAACTTGGAATTCTTTCCAAGACGCCATCAAGGAACAGTACTATCCCGTGGGGAGCTATGAGGACAAGTACATACAATGGACCACGCTGCGACAACAAAGGGATCAAGATGTGCATGAGCTGACGAATCTGTTCCATACCCTGCGCACCAAGTTGGGTATCAAAGATTCAAAGAAAAATATGGTGCTAAAGTATCGCAGTTTTTGCACAGATACATTCAAGAGGAAATGGAGTTCCTCGACATCTCCTCACTTGGTACGGCATACCGGTATGCTGCCAAGATTGAGCAGAAATTCAAATAGAAGAAGTGAGACTTTGGATCTGTGAATCAAAAGCAAGGGAAAGGTGCTCCCAAACCACAGAACAAAGGATAGAGCCAAGGCATGGCGACTCAAGACAGCCTATTGAAGCCACAAGCAAAGAACAACACCGCAAACCCAAAGAAGGACACGAGAAAGTGGTGTGAGTTCCATAAGAGCTCCACTCACAACACAAGTGAGTGTCGGGCCAAGCAGTCGCTAGTGGCTACGATGTGGGCTTCTGAGTCAGATGCATGCTCCGACTCTAAATTA